>JAQHUG010000053.1:5339623-5384283 GCA_028555095.1 Dicrostonyx torquatus | reverse complement strand
GAGCAGCGCCCCTGCGGTCCCACCGAGAGCGCCGAGCAGCGCCCCTCCGGTCCCACCGAGAGCGCCGAGCAGCGCCCCTCCCGTAACACCGACACCACAGAGAACACGGGCCCCGGCTCGGCGCGCCCGCTGACGTCACTGAGTGCGCCGGAAGTTCCTTCGAGGAGAGCGGACGTTTCCCTTCGCGGGCTTCTGCGGCAGCAGCGGAGCGTAGGTGAGCAAGTCGCTCTCCCCAGAGGCGCGAGGGGCGCATGCGGCGGGAGGGTTGCCGGGCGGGCGTTTCCTGCCGCGTCGGAGGTGTGCATTCTGCGCTCGTGGTGGAACCTGGAGAGACCCAGAGGATTTGGGCGGAAAGCAAAATCTTGAGTGTAAGACACAGGTTCGGCTTCTTGTTGGCAGTTTAATGTGCAAAAACGAATACGAAGCTAGGTAACTTGAGTGACTCGAGGTCAGTCAGGAAGTCTGTGGTATTTATTTTTTGGACATACCCGGCTCCTTACTAGGCACTTTGAGAGACTGAAAAAGTGCAAAAATAGCCCATTTGCTGTTGAGAATCTCAGTGTGGCCGGGGAGACAAAGCCAGCGTGGGGAGAGTTGGATTCACAGAGTGACCCATTCTTGAGTACTGGCATGGACAGATATCGAGCTCTTCTTGGTTCCTTTCCGCTCTCTCTCCCCTCCTCCCGTAAATATGGAATGGGCACGCGCTGATTATTCCTTAAGAGGTCGTCCTAGGCCGTTCATTTTCACAGAGAAATCAGGAAATAATGCATGGTAGTTTATACTTAACTTCTACCCAGCAGCACACCCAGACCAGGCCTGTAACTACCCCCTGGGAACCTGCGTGTCAGCAGCCCGGAGCCCACAGCCCGTCCTGAAGCCTGCACAATCAATCCTGACTGAAGCGGAGGGACGAAGTGCAATCCACCCAGGGCGCAGCAGAGTTTTGAGAGGCACTAATGCCTTGGCTTCCACCAAGGGACCACTGGCAAACTTGTGGCCAGCCAAAACTACCATGCTTCCCATCCCGGTTGTGCTTGGTTATCGCCCACGATGTAAGCCCCTTTTCTATGCGTTATTTCACCTCCGTGCTGTTTTGTGCTTCCTCTCCCTTGATTTGGGGGTATCACCGCTTCCTCTTCAGTTCACCCCTGAGGACACTGTGCTCCGTGCAATCGATTTTGTCCGCATACCAAACTCACAGATTTAAGCCTTGTTTTGAACTTGTCTTTCATTTTCAACCTTAGGTATAGCTTTTGCCTTTAAATTAGCTCGTTTTCTAACACCTGTGTTCTAAGATTGGCTGTTACTCCGTTTATACCTGATTGATTGCATTTTCTTAAAATTATTATTTTTTTTTAATTCCCGTCTTCAATGTCTTGCTTCCTTTTGGGACCTCTTATTTCTCGGCCCACTTCTCCCTCGTTCCATTAATATAATTCCCATTCTTATCTTTTTTTTTCCCCCTCTAAGCAGGGACTCTCAGTGTGGCCCAAATTGGCCTGGAACTGGTGAGCCTCTTCTGCCTCGGTCCTCCCTAGTTCTGATTACTGCCCTTTCTCAGGCTTAGCGGTGCTCTATTTCTGAGTACTCCCCTCCCTAAGTAGGGTTCTTTAAGTGCTGTTTATTTCCCTCCTACCACGAGTAGTTTGTTTCTTAATTGTTTGTGTCTTTTGTCTTTACACTGATAATAAGCTGTGAGGGAGGCTGCTGTTTGTCTTGCTGATCTTTGGAATGCAGCTTTCTGGAGTTTTAGGAGTTAATGAATATGTAAGTAGCAGGAATTGGCTGCCTGCTACTTAGCTATAACAAATGGAAGATTTCTGAGGTGTGATCCAATTTGTTTAAGAAACTGTTCAAATTCCTTTTGTATATTTGGGTGTGGCCAGTCTCAAATTCAGCAGAGATCTGCCTGCTTCTGCCTCGCAATTGTTTGAAGGTGTTCAAATGCTAATAACAACAAGAACAACAAACCTTTAACAACTACAAACCCTATACCTCAGCCCCACCCCCAACTCCCAACCCCCAGCGTTTCTGGATTTCTTTGTGTTGCTCTGGCTGTCCTGGAACTCACTCTGATCCTACTGCCTCTGCCTCCTGCCTTCTGGGATTAGAGGCATGCACCACCCACCACGCGTGCTTTGTATCTCAGCTTTTAAGTGTTTTTCGGATAAAAGTCACATGTTGCCTATCGATTACTAATTTGGGATCTCTTTTAGCTGTTGGAGAGGACTGATGGTGTATTTTTAGAGAATAACAGGTTTATCTATTTATTTATTTATTTTGGTTTTTCAAGACAGTTTCTCTGTAACTTTGGAGCCTGTCCTGTCACTTGCTCTGTATAGACCAGGCTGGTCTCGAACACACAGATCCACCTGCCTCTGCCTCCCAAGTGCTGGGATTAAAGGTGTGCACCACCACCCGGCAATCTTTGGTTCTTAATTGTAGATACTGACTTGATCTGTTTTATTATCTTGGTATTATACTAGATATTAGTTCGTGGACGTAAAGTTACATTACAAATAAATCAGATTTTAGATCAGATGCACTCAGGGTGATATAGACAAGGGCAGTGTATTATTTTAAATTTTAACAAAACTGACGGGATAGTGGTTGCATACATCTTTAATCCCAGCACTCACAAATAGGCGGATCTTTCTGAATTTGAGGCCAGACTGGTCTACTGAATGAGTTCCAGGATAGCCAGGGCTACACAGAAAAACGTTGTTTTAAAAAACAATGACGACGAATCAACAAAATTGTCTTTTTCTGTGTGCCAAATATTACTAATAACACTGATCAAAGCTAGAGGTCAGACCTGTTAGAAACAGGCCGTAGAGGCATAATGGAATCTTACTTTTTTTTTTTAAATTAATTTTGAGACAGGGTCTTTTTTTTAAGAATGTTTATTTATTATGTATACAATATTCTGTCTGTGTGTATGTCTGCAGGCCAGAAGAGGGCACCAGACCTCATTACAGATGGTTGTGAGCCACCATGTGGTTGCCGGGAATTGAACTCAGAACCTTTGGAAGAGCAGGCAATGCTTTTAACCACTGAGCCATCTCTCCAGCCCAGAATCTTACGTTTTTATCTTACTAGTCCAGAAAGGGAAATTGGAGTCATTCTGATACTGTTCTTTTTATTTTAACTTTTTGCCTTTTAATTACATTTTATTTGTGTGTATGAGGAAGTCAAAAGACAGTTTAGAAAAGCTGGTTTGCTCTACTGTATGAGTCTTGGGGGTATTGAACTCAGGTCACTAGTTAGGTAGTAAGTGCCTTTGCCTGCTGAGATATCTCTCTAATATTTTTAGGAATAAAATACGAAGTAAAGCAATATTTTAAACATGTTGTTAAGGCATAATACCATAAATATGTAATTTGTCTTTGAGCATGCAACAGTCCAACCTCCACTGTCACTAAAGTTCTAATCAATGAGCCTTTCAGAGGTTCAGTGGAACTTCTCATTTACAGTGTTGTAAAATTTTGTTTCTGTGTATGTATTTTGCCTGCTTTGTGTAGTACACGCATACCTGGTACTCACAGAAGTGAGAAGAAACTGGATTCTCTGGCACTGTCTTAACCACCTTGTGGTGCTGGAAACAACCTCTAACCTCTACAAGAGCAGCTAGTGCTCTGAATGGCTGAGCCATCTCTCTAGGCCCTACTCTGTTTTTAACTGATGAAGGAAATCATAGAAAAGATATGTATTAGTGAGGTATCATAAATGTATTTTTTAATTTTGGGTCATGTTAAACTTTTCTCTTCAAATACCATTTTTTATGGTAAAGTTTTTCCAAGTTCTTGTAGACTTTTTGAAGTGTATTAACTTACTGTTATCCATGACCTCTCTACTATATAATGGAACAGTTAATAAAAACTCAAAAATTGGGGTTCAACCTGAAGATCTGTAAAGCAAAGCAGCCAGCCACTGGCTCTTACCTCAACCTCAGTCCAAAAATAGCAGTTCTGCCTCTAGGAATTTCAGAATGGGACTGTATCTGAGACCTGTCTCCTCCTGTTTTATAATCCTCTAGGACTGGGATTATAGGCGTGAACCACTGGGATTAAAGTTATGCACTGCCCAGTTTCTGTAGCAATTAGTGTGACTGCAGGGATTAAAGGTATGTCATTGCTGGCTGGTCTGTAACGCTGGCCAGTGTGACTGTTTTACCTCCCGCTCCCCAGGCGAGCTTTATTTATACAAGTGAAATACCACTACAATGCAAAACCAGGGCTTCATGCCCTACTTAACTATGATTGTCCCCATTTATTAACCTCTCTATCTATCCTTTTCTTTTGCTAGTCTTCTTGACTCCCACCCAGTAACCATTACTATTTTCAATTAAATTTTGAGGTTTACATGTATCTATATCTATCTAATAACTCTGGCTGCTTGAAACTGGCTATATGGTAAAGCTCTCTTTAAATGTGTGTCTCTGCTTTTGGAGTCTTTGGATTACTGATATGGACCTGGCCTTGAGAGGCTGGTAAGAATAAAGTGCTTCAAAGATGCTAAACTGTGGTGGGAATTTTAGGATTTACGTGAGTCCCAAGCCAGCCAGGGCTACACAGTGAAACTATCTCAAATTTCTGTCCCCTCCATTCCTAACTATATAATTTATCATGGAAGAAAATCCATTGTCTTTTTGTTCTAGCCTCCTGCCTCCTCTTCAAATCCATTTTGTATGCTGATAAATTAACCTTTTGAAATAACATCCTTCCTCCAATTATTCCCAAGGTTCAAAGTCTCTATTCAATGTTTTGTCTAGATTTTACTTCATTGTTTGATGCCCTGGAGCCTATTCTCTCTGCTTGCCTACTCCTCTTGTGATAGTGTTGGGAAGGGTTGGGGATGGTGCTCCAGGCTCAACGCTAGAATTTCAGTTTTTGAGAACTTTAAGAGTTTTTAATATAAAAGTGAGGGTTGTATCTCCATCACTAGGATAGTGTGGGTAAAGGGTTTAAGTGTCTTGAGAGCTTATTGCACAATTCTTGTATTTAGGGGAGCAAATAAAAATTTGTCAGATCCTGGAACAGGTAGGTTTATTTATCATTGCTTTATGGTCTCCTTTGGTCAGTTCTTTCTCAGACACATTCAGAATCATTCCTAATGCCTTTGCCTTTCCTTGGATTCTACTATTCACTATTGTTTATTCTTTTGAGTCATCACTCAAAATTCTATTTAATTGTTAATTTTTAAAAATTTTATTTTAGCTTTCTTGAAAGTTGTCTTACCTTGCATATTCTTTTTAAAGCTACCTCTCACTTTGTAGCCCTGGTTGACCTAGAACTCACAGAGCAGAGATAAAAGGGGTCCCTTACCATATCCACACCTAACATACTCTTGAGTGCCAAGCAACATGGAATTCTAATTGGGATTTTGCTATTGTGACCATTTTAGCTGATATCAGTGAAATCTTTTTCAAACATTTTAATTTTATTCTAATTGGGATTTTTGGCTTAGATGTTTGTAAACATTTTCTGCTAAAAGCAGTCTTATTCAATGTTTAGCTTCAGGTCAGCTCTTTAATGTCTCCTTAGTGTTTCAGTGTAGATGGCAGGAATATGCTTACTTCCCTTTAATCTGTTGATCTTAGCCTGAGATGAGTTTAAGATTTGAAAGCAGTTAGAGCTTTCCAAGGGCATTTTGGGGACTTTGAAAAGACAGGATCTGGATAGTTTTGCTTTGTAAAGCTCTTCGATAATGCCAGTGTGCAGCAAGTTGAAATTCTCTTGAGGATGTGGGATTTAAGTTTCTCATCCTTTAAAATACTATTGACACCATAAAAGTGTGACTATAATCATAGAAACTTAACAAGAAGTTTCTTGAATCATTAAAGGTGCCAACTACTCTAGTATTAATCCCTAGAATGACTCCTGGGATGTCATCTGAACTACTTATTGATAAAAAGCTAAGGCAGAGGAACAATATAGGCATATAGTCACTGCCTTTGCAATGGGAGGAGGAAGGGAGAGTGAATAGAATATGGGACTGTTTCATAGTGCCCTATGGTCTTCGGGTGAATATAAGAAAGGTTGGTGTTTGGGTTGCATCTTGAACATAGACTAGGTAGTTCAGAGATGCTTTGGTAGAGGTCAAGCTGCAATGTATCCTTTGTAACCAGAATAGGAAGTTTAGATACTTGTGCTTGTTGAAGTTGTAAAAATAACTGGATGGAGTAAACATTTAGGTGTGACTGGTTGAGTTTTATTACTCAGATTTCTGATTTGAGTCTTTGGGTTTCATTAATCAAAATGGGGAAGACAGGAGGTGAGATGAGTCTCTGAGAAAGTGAAGAACTGTTTGTATGTTCAGTTGGAGGTGTATGTAACATTCTTTTTTTTTTTTTTTTGGTTTTTCGAGACAGGGTTTCTCTGTGGCTTTGGAGCCCGCACTGGAACTAGCTCTTGTAGACCAGGCTGGTTTTGAACTCACAAAGATCTGCCTGCCTCTGCCTCCTGAGTGCTGGGATTAAAGGTGTGTGCCACCACCGCCTGGCCTGCAACATTCTGTAGAAGGACGTTAGGATGGAAGGGGAGATGTCCAATCATTTATTGAGAGGAATGGTTTTATAATGTGAGTAAATTCATTCTGGTTACTGATCACATTCTTTGTGTGTATTGTTGAGGAAGTTACTGAACAACATAGTGGTTCTACCTCCTGTTTTTATACTATACTAGAAGTGTGGTCACGTCTTAGTTAGGGATGCAGTTGTTGTAATGAAATACTGTGACCAAAGCAGTTTGGGGAGGGAAGGGTTTATTTGGCGTACTTTTCTGTATCAGTAGTTATAATTGAAGGAAATCAGAACAGGAACTCAAACAAGGCAGGAATCTGGAGGCAGGAACTGATGCAGAGGCCGTGGAGGGGTGCTGCTTACAGGCTTGCTCCCCATGACATACTCAGCCTGCTTTCTTACAGAACCCATGATTAGCAGCTTAGCAGTGGTCCCACACACAGTGGGTGTGACCCCCACCATGAATCATTAATTAAGGAAATGCTCTACAGGCCTGATTTTAGCGAGTCATCACTGCAGTGGTAACCCTAACGAAGATGGTGATATACATTGCATGTAAATCATCCCACACTTGAAGTGATTAGTATTGTGAAGAAAGCAAGGCTGCAGGATCTGGTTGAATGGCATTAAAATATTTAGGTAAGCACTGAGGAAGTTAGAGAGATGTCTGGAGCCAACACAAATGCCTACTGCTCATTCAAGATATGAGCTTAAATGAAACTTTTCATTAACTCTGGCTGGCTATCAAAATAGCTAGAGGAGAATAAAAAAATGTAAGAGAAAAAACTTGAAGATGGGAAAGGAACTGTCTGGATTGTAATGCAATTACTCTGTTGCCTAACCTACAGGACAAGCAGTTTGGATAACATGGAGAAAGAATTGTATCATTTTCACTTGGATTAAAACTATGTTTGGTTGGGCACAAGGTCATTAACTGTGAGTTTGTTTTCTCAAGTTTCTGTAACTTTCACTCACAGTGCCAGTTCTCCGTTGAAATTACATAGGACTAGGAATCCCTCAGTGGAGTGCTTTAAGGAGAGGCTTATTCCTTTTGGACTTGACTCACGGACAGTATTACTTAGACACTATTGATTACTGCACTACAATTCTGTTCTCAGCTTTATTATGACACAGAGAATTACTCTGGAGTACTTTTTTGTTTTTTTGTTTTGTTTTGTTTTTTTTGTTTTTTTTTTGAGACAGGGTTTCTCTGTGGCTTTGGAGCCTGCACTGGAACTAGCTCTTGTAGACCAGGCTGGTCTCGAACTCACAGAGATCCGCCTGCCTCTGCCTCCCGAGTGCTGGGATTAAAGGCGTGCGCCACCATTGCTCGGCTTCTGGAGTACTTTTAAAAATTAAGAAAAAATTTGTGTGTGTTGTATCCAAATGTGTATGCTTGGGTATGCAAAGGCCAGAGGAGTGTTTTTTTTTGTTTTGTTTTTGTTTTTAAAAAGGTTTATTTATTAATTATGTATATGGCATCTGCCTACATGTATCCCTGAAGGCTAGAAGTGGGCACCAGATCTTATTATAGATGGTTGTGAGCCACCATGTGGTTGCTGGGAATTGAACTCAGGACCTCTGGAAGAACAGTCAGTGCTCTTAACCCTTGAACCCCAAGTGTGTTGTTTCTATTACACTCCAGCTTGCTCTTGTAAGATAGGTCTCCTACTGAACCTGTCCCCAAAACCTGGATAATGTCATAAGCAACACATGCTACTAATCAAAATCAAAAGATTACTGTACTTAAGAATGCTCCTTGAATGACTTTGAAAATTTTGGGGTAGTATTTGAATTGAAAGCAATTTTACCATATTTTTTATAGTTTATTTATTTATTTATTTAGCCTGTTCCTTTTTGTGGTAATTTAATTCAAGGTCCAGTTTGACCAGGGAATGTAGTAGAGTGGCAGAATTGCTAGCATGTATCAAATAGTGGTGTCCCCGAAGTTAAAACACCCCAAGGCCATGATCCAGCTTGATTAGAGATTCTTCTTTTTATAGTTCACTGTTCTTTGATTCTCAGAGTTATTCTCATATATGAGGTAATCTATCTTCCAAACTGATAGGCAGAAAATTTCAAACTGGATCAGGAACGCTGGAATGCCTGTGCTGGCCTTTGAGTTTCAGGTGAACACACCCCATACTCACACTCTGTCTTAGTTAGGGTGCTCTGATGAAAAGTATGACCAGAAGCAAAGTTGGGGAGGAAAGGGTTTATTTAGCTTAAACTTCTTCATCACTGAAGGAAGTCAGGGCAGGAACTCAGATTGGGAAGGAAGCAGAAAGCAGCAGCTGATACAGAGGCCATGGAGGAGTGCTTCTTACTGGTTTGCTCATCATGGCTTGCCTAGCCTGCTTTCTTATAGAACCTAGGAAGGACCACCTGCGTCATGGGGATGGCATCACCCACAATGGACTGGGGCATTCCCCATCAATCACTATCAATAATTAAAATGCCTTATAGCTGGATCTTACGGAGGCATTTTCTCAGAGTATTCTTGTGTCAGATTGAACAGCTCATTACAGGTCCCCCCCCCCATTATCCATTATTGTACTTAATTTTTTGTTAAGGACCTCATAGTCTAGATAGTCTAGGCTGGACCTGGAACTGGGTTTTTTGTTTGTTTGATTGTTTGGTTATTTGAGGCAGGGTTTCTCTGTGTAGCCCTAGTTCCGGAACTCACCCTCTAGACCAGGATGCCTTCAACTCAAGAGATCCACCTGCCTCTGCCTCCTGAGTGCTGGGAAAGTCATGTGCCACCATCGACTGGCTCTTGATCAGATTTTTAAAAGAATATTTATTTATTTATTATGTATGCAATATTCTGTGTGTATGCCTGCACGCCAGAGGAGGGCACCAGACCCCGTTACAGGTGGTTGTGCGCCACCATGTGGTTGCTGGGAAGTGAATTCAGGACCTTTGGAAGAGCAGGCAATGCTCTTAACCTCTGAGCCATCATCTCTCCAGCCCCTCTTGATCAGATTTTTATATGATATATTCAGTACATCTTTTATTGATTACTGATGGTTCAGGTGGTGCTCTCTAATTCCTCATTTGGGGTGTTGTGGGAGGAGGATCAGCAGTTTAAGGCCAGAAACAAACCAGAGGGCTGGTGAGATGACATAGTAAACAAAGGCTGGGGCCCTGAGGCTCTGGTGTCCCCACGATAGACAGAACTGACTCCTGCAGGTTATCGTCTGATTTCCACACATTCTGTGGGATATATGTGTGTCCCTCTTGTTGGGCCAAAATTATCTCAGCTTGTCCCTCGAGGTCTATAGGACAGAAATTAATCCTGTCTGAGCCTCTCACTTTAGATACTGGGTAAGGCCCTGGTTGCCTATAGAGACTGGGAGACTAGTTGTGTTATATGATCTCCTAAAAGGGGGGCAACCCTGAGAGCCATCAGGCACTCACTGGATTTGTCAATGAGCTCCATCAGGCTTCTTTGGCAAGATATAATCCCAATATTCCAGTCTAAGGGTGAATATTATTAGGGAAAAAGACCATGCTGGCTGCCCTTGTTCAGCAGCCACAACCATTAGATAGAATGGGTAGACAACACCCTGGGGAGGGACTCTCCCAGAGTGTACTCTCTAGTCGACCAAATAGCTGATACGATCATAAAAAATCAGGGGCACCTTCCTCTGACATTATGGAAAAGATCCCTCTAAATTAATAATTACATCCAAAATTAAGGATTTAGAATGGGCAGCCAGATATTGTTCTTATTTGAGCCTTGCCCTGGAGGGATCTCAGGACCCTGGACACTCACTTTGGGGAGTCCCGGTTACTGGAGAGTCCCCTTAGTCTTTTCTTCTATGCCCCTGCCCCAAGCATTCACTGTTTGCACAAATGGTGGGAAGAATGGAGCCGCCTTTGTAGTTTTCCTTGCAGTGGGGACCAAGACAAAGATTAACAAAATTCTCCCTTGTGAGGGATCCGCTCAATATAAGAAAATGATGGCCATATATATTGCCCTACAAGAGGTCCCAGAATCCTGCAACCTCTATTCAGACAGCTCTTATGTGGTGAACCTACTGCCACACTTAGCCTATGCCTATATCAGATTGGATGCTAATCCTATTTCTGCCTTGATGATACAACTTGTATCATTCCTAGAAGGTAGAAAAAGAACCATATATATTCAACACCTCAGAGGACACCAAAACCTCCCTGGCCTCATTTCCCAAGGGAATGCTGCTGCGGATGCTGCGGCTTCAGGGCCTGTCTCATAGAGGTCTCAACTGTGCCCATACAAAATGCTACCCAAATGCATGACTTAACTCATGTCAACTGGAGAGGACTCAGATACCTATACCCCAGAGTCCCACAACAGAATTAAAGAGAATTGTTCGTACATGTAAGACTTGCCAACAGTTTCTCCACACCCCCCAGGGTTAAACCCAAGAGGGTTAGAACCCAATATCATCTGACAAACAGATGTAACACATTACCCTTCGTTTGGCAAATTAAAATACGTGTTTGTGACCATGGACACATACTCTAAGGCATGCTGGGCTACCACCCACTCAGGGAAAAGGCAACTCATGCCAAAAGCCACTTCTTACAATGTTTTGCTACTTTGGGACTACCACAACAGGTCAAGACCGAGACCGGACCCTGTTTTATAAGTAATATGTAAGATATAGTCTCACGGGGGCTGGAGAGATGGCTCAGTGGTTAAGAGCATTGCCTGCTCTTCCAAAGGTCCTGAATTCAATTCCCAGCAACCACATGGTGGCTCACAACCATCTGTAATGATGCCCTCTTCTGGCCTGCAGGCATACAAGCAGACAGACTACTGTATACATAATAAATAAATATTATAAAAAAAAAACAAAAGGGGAGATGTTGGGCCAAAAATTATCTCAGGGCCTCTACCTCGAGGCCTATAGGACAGAAAAAAAGGCTGACTCAAAAATCAGGGCCTGTAGGACAGAGAAAAGTCTGGCTCGATTTGAGTGAGGATGAGAGAGCAGAAATTAGGTAGACACCCCTCTAGCCAGAGGGAGGGTTTGGCTGTCTCTCATTGGCTGGAAGCACCCCCACATCACGCGATGTCACTTAACCTGTTTAAGCTCACACTCACAAGTAATAAACAGGTCCTGCGTCTTGGGGCTGTGGAATGGGTGGATAAAGCATTCACCTTTCCCTGGGGAATAAGGAGGCCTAGCAACTGCCCCTGGGGGAATAAGGAGGCTCAAGAAGCCTTGCACCTCTTGCCCCACACATGATGTACATGTTTACAAATAAATTAATACAAAATTAAAAATGGTGGAGCATTGCATGCTGTGATATACCTGTAATCCCAGTACTCTGAAAGGCTGAGACAAGGCTGCCATTTCCAAGCCAGCTTTGGCTATATAGTAACTTTGAGGCCAGCCTTAATTGAAATAGCCATGCTGGCCTGCTTTCCAAACTATTCATTAAATGGTATCTTTTCTAGTTTTTCAAACTGTTTGGCAATGAAGAAACTGTATTTGATTTTTGGCTCTTACCCAGCATGCTGGTGGAAGTTTTTCTGGAACTTGTAGATAACGTTTAAAATGGAAGGAATGTAGGACTTCATGTATACATGTGCATGGATTGTTTAAAATCTCCGGTAGGAGGACTCATTACTTTCATTCTCCTCTCTTCGCTCACTACCTCTGGGTGCCTTGGCATTTGCTGCATTCTTGTGTCTTACTTGCTGACTAAAAAACCCAGGATTGTTTTTGTTTTCTCTTTAGTGGCTTCCAAAAGAGATGAGATGTGGTCTGAGGGACGGTATGACTACGAGCGACTTCCAAGAGAACGAGCACCCCCTCGGAGCCATGCCAGTGTAAGTCACTGCTCTGTGGAGGAAGGTTCAGAGCCTGCTGTGTCATTCTGTTTTCTCCAGTGTCCTCAAATAGCAGAAGTTTACCTGCCTAGCTAGAAAAAGAGATTAAATTCACCTTGTAAAAGCTAGAAAATATTCGAGGCCAGCCTAGTCTACAAAGTGAGTTCCAGGACAGCTAGGACTGTTATACAGAAACCCTATCTTGAGAAAACAAAGCAAAACAAAACAAAAAACCACAAAAAAGGCTATAAAATACATGGTAATATTTTATTTAAGTAAAAAAACCAAAATCTATTTTTATACTTAAATTTCTAGAACAAAGGTTTTGTATTGAATTTGGTTTGGAGGAAAATTTTTATAAATTTTTATAAATGCTATACTATTCATAGACAAAGAAATGTTGAACATCTGCTTCTATTCATAACTGCCATTTATTTGTCTCTAAAATATTTATAAATTAAGCCTGGCATAGTGTGTCACAGGTCTTTAATCTCAGCACTTGGGAGGCAGAAGCTGGTAGATCTCTATGAATTCAAGGCAAGCCAGGTCTTCATAGCAAGTTCTAGGCCAGGCTACACAATCTGTCACTTGTCACAAAAGCAAAAATTAAATTAAGCTATGAACTAATATGACATTCTACCTGGAGTTCAATCTTCCTGGGGTAGAAGGAGAATCATGTTGCAACCCTAGAGAGCACTTCAGCAGCCACAGCTGTTTGGTCAGGCAGCCTGCAGGCCGAGAAGAGTGCTGGGTTCAAAGGACAGAATCTTCATCTTCTGTCTGTCTTCTTGTCTCTGTTCTGAGAGTTGGGAACTTTGAACTAGACTCTTAATGTTCTTGATAAGTTGTTTATTCTACCCAGACTGGATCCAGTCCTAGTATGTAGCAGGGGCTCCACGTTTTTCAACTGAGTGGGTGTATTGTCCCCGGGAGTTCTGCATGGAAAACTAAGGGAGGTTTGGAGGTCAAGAAGCTTTGAATCTTCTGCTGACTCATCTTGAACATTGCGACTTTGGGTTGTATTCTTTACTTGTTTTTTTTGGAGACAGGGTTTCTCTGTGTAGCTTTGGAGTCTGTCCTGGAACTCTCTCTGTAGACCAGGCTGGCCTCAAATTCACAGATCCACCTGCCTCTGCCTCCCGAGTGCTGGGGTTAAAGGCGTGCACCACCACCGCCCGGCTGAGGTTGTATTCTTATGTAGACATTTTATCTGCCACAGAAGGCATAAATTCTTGTTCACATGTCAAGTATTTTTTACTTAAAGTATTAGGGATTTCTGTGTGGTGGTAATACTGGGAGTTGAATCTATAGCTTTTCTCATGCTAGGCAAGCACTCAACCTTTGAGCCCTACCCTAGCCCTTTGTTTCTTTTTCATTTTAAGACAAGGTCTTACTAAATTACTTAGGTTGAGCTTGAATTCATTCTGTGTCCTATGCAGGCCTTGCCTTTGTGATCCTCCTGCCTTTCAGTTAGCTTATAGGACTGCCCCTGACAGTTTATTACTTGGTCCTATCCCTCACCTTTATGAACAGCGTCATCTGCAAGGTTGTCCTTCATTGGCCTGAATTACAGCTCGGGCTGATATAAAATGATTTAAGATAGAAAAAAAAAATGAGGGAGCCCGTTATATTAGGATGGGCAGACAGTAATTATCATGTCATTGCTTTTCAGGTTGTTCTGAAGACTATTTCTAATAAGTTTTCTTAGTTTGATAGAATTATTTTATGATTACCTAGAAGGATTAAAATGGTCCAGTCATAGCTGTGAGATACCTTTCAAAAATGCCAAGTCCTCTTTCCCACTATATCCCTTGAGTAGAAATTTTATTTTACCATGTGGGCATTGACATGCAGACTGTGTGCTTTTTCACTGAGTAGCTTAATTTGTGGATGGGCAAAGCAAATTGTATTGATTTTAAGATTGCAAGATGAGTGATTGACTGAGATTGACACTGAAGAATTGGACTAGGAATCATGACCTCAAGAAGAAAGAACTGAGAGGGGAGTTATTTAGAAGTGGAGTTTAAGACAAAGGAAAAGCTACTTGAGGCCTAAGGCCACCTTTTAGTAGAAGGGTAGGCAGTTGCTGTTTTAGAGCATGGGGTTCCCAGGATGGCAGCATTCTGGGTGAAGTTCAGTGTATTGATTGCTTACAGAATGCTAGTCTAAGAATTAGAATTGAAGGACTGAGGATATAATTCAGTTAGTGCTAGCCTAACCTGCTTGATCCTCCAAACTGATCCCAAGCACCTTGAGAGGAAAAAGAAAAGTGATGGCCGTCCTAATTAAACGAACATTTTATAGTCAAATGTAACGACCATTTTGATCTAATGCCATTTGTGTATGTGTGTGTGTGTGTGTGTGTGTGTGTGTGTGTGTGTGTGTGTGTGTGTGTGTATAAATGAGCAATAGTCACCCCTGCCCCCCCAGTGGAATTTCAACATCAGTAAGTAGGAAGAAAAATAAATTTTATAGCGCTGATGTGCTGAGGATCAGCATAGATGTTTTGGACAGATCTCTTCCTCCTTGTCCAGCTGCATAGGTGCTCATGGTATAGAGTCTGAAGTGCTTTTCCTTTAGGAGCACAGAACCTGGCCAGACCTGCTCTGCCTTCCCTACGTTATTAGAGAAGCCGGGTCTTTTTTATTCCCCACTCCCACTTTACTGATTTGAAAAATCGGGGGGATGGAGAGAGGTTAAGGGTACTACCTGTCCTTACAAAGGTCCTGAGTTCAAGTTCCAGCAAGCACATGGTGGCTCACAACCATCTATGATCTGGTGCCCTCTTCTGGCCTGCAGGGACATATGCAGGCAGACCACTGTAAACTTAATAAATAAATAAATCTTTTTTTAAAAAAAAAAATCTTTGTTCCTATATTTCTCTTCTAGAATTCAGATTTTTTTCTTTCTTTCTTTCTTTCTTTTTTTTTTTTTTTTTTTTGGTTTTTCGAGACAGGGTTTCTCTGTAGCTTTGGAGCCTGTCCTGGAACTAGCTCTTGTAGACCAGGCTGGTCTCGAACTCACAAAGATCCACCTGCCTCTGCCTCTGCCTCCCGAGGTGCTGGGATTAAAGGTGTGCTCCACCACCGCCTGGCCAGATCTTTTTTCTTCTCATGAACTTACTCTTCTTGTGAGAATGACTTGAAGCTTTGTCTTGTCTTCAGTGTATTTTGCTCTTTAGAGGGCTCTTGGAAATCGCTCCTTCACCTTCTTATGGCATGCTTACATTTTAGTTAAGTATAGTTGTCAGTTTTTAATCATTTTGCCCTTTTACTAATCTGGTAAAGTTTATAGATCACTTCTCAGGGCATCCTCACCACTGTTTGAGACTCAGTCTTCTGTAACTCAGGCTGGCCTTGAACTTACTATATATCTGAAGCTAGGCTTGAGTTCCTGACCCTATTGCCTGCTCTCAAGTGCTGAGATTATAGACATGTTCTAATCAAAATGATGCCTGACTGAGGTCATTGAGGTCCAAATACAAGTAGTAAGAATACAAGTATAAGAAACATCAAAAGATAGATTTTCTTATTCTTTTTGTGTGTGAGCACTAGTGTCGTGTGTGTGGGTGGCCAGAAGAGGGTGTTGTCACTTTGGAGCTGATGTCACAGGCAGTTGTAAACCTCCAGGCATGGTTTCTGGGAATTAAAGAACAGTAAGAACAGTTAACCACTGGGGCCAAATCTCCAGCCTGCCTTCCACCCCCTCTTTTTTTTCTGAGACCAGCTCAGGTGATAGGCTGACCTCCAGCTTACTGTGTACTTGAGGATGAATTTGAACTGTTTGTTGTACCTCTTCTCTGAAGTCCTAGGATTTCAGGCCTGTGCCACCTCCTGGCTTTTCTTTTATTTTGTTTGAGACAGGGTACTGTATGGTTCAGACTGCTTTAGAAGTCACTCTAGACTGGGCTGACCTTTGACTCACAGCAGTCCTCCTGCTTTAGCGTCTGAGGTGCTGAGCTTACAGGCATGAGCCACTACAGCCAGCTCAAGAGCTCAATTTATGATTTGGTAATGTTTGCTTCTTTAAGCTTTGCATTACTCTAACATTGGAGATAATCAACTTAAAGATTTTTTTTTCTTTTCCGTTTTTTGAGATAGGGTTTCTCTATGTAGCTCTGACTATCCTGGAATGTGCTCTGTAGACCAGGCTGGCTTCAAACTCACAGAGATCTGCCTGCTTCTGCTTCCCAAGTGCTGGGATTAAAGGCGTGCCCCACCACTGCCTGGCTAAAGAAAGAAATTTACTTTGGAGGTTGTATTCCATGATGAGTTGGACTTTTGTTGACACAATCCTCTTTGAGGACATTTTCCCAGTGACATGAAGACTTCCTGTCAGGCACCAGGCTGTTTGTGCTTTACCTTAGACATTTAATGGGAGACATTTAAGGTCTAAGCTATAGCAGTAGAGGGCTAATATCAAGGGCCACCTTTTGAGGACTGGGCTGGCTCAGTGGTTAAGAGCACTAGCTGCTCTTCCAGAGGACCTGAGTTCAAGTCCCAGCAACCACATGGTAGCTCACAGTCATCTACAGTGAGATCTGGTGCCCTCTTCTAGCGTGTAGGCATACATGCAGGCAGAACACTGTATACATAATAAATAAATAAATCTTTTTTTAAAAAATCATGATTGATTTAAACTATGATGAGTATAAATGTGGATAACAGCTGTAACCTGATTTATAAGTTACTTTTCTGTTGCTGTAATAAAACATAGTGGCTAAGGCAACTGTAGAAGGTAGAGTTTGCTTAGGCTTATGGTTCCAGAAGTATTTAAGAGTAATTGCAGGAAAGCTGCAGGTATGGTGCCTGGACTAGCAAGCCAATTCAATCTTCAATTGCAAGGACAGAACAGAGAGAAGAGAATGAACCCAAAATGGCAGCCTTTAAACTCCCAAAGCCTGCCTCCAGTGATATCTCCTACAAGGCCACACCTTTGCAGCCTGTCCAAACAGTAAGTATTCAGGTGGCTGCAGTTGAGGGCCGCCGCATTCAAACTACCACACCTGATTTGGAAATATCAGTGATTTTTGTTGCCACAAAATTAATAGATTTCTGTTAACTTTGTTGTTGTGCTGTTCTATTCAGGAAAAAATAGTTTCTTTTCTTCCTCACCATCCCATGTTGGCCGCCAACTTTTTTTCCTTCTTCCTCAGCCCCAATCCCTGAGTTGAATAGTGCTTAGTCATGTGCCTTGTGGAAGTTTTATATTCACGTCTGATTTAAATGAATTTACTGAATTTGCAGAAAAGTGGTTAACAGTAAAAGTAGAAATGTAAATGCAGCTTTGGTTTCTAACTTTGGATTTAATAAAAATTTACCCTATTTAAAGTTTTAAGGCACTAGGGAGATGGTTCTGTGGTAAGATCACTTCGTGCTCTTCCAGAGGACTCACATCAGGCCACTCACAACCACCTGTAACTCTAGTTCCAGGTTATCTGATGGCCTCTACCTCAGCACTCAAGTGTCATACACATATACATAGAAGTAAATGAAGCAAAAAAAATCTTTGCTTATTATTAAAAAAAATATTTGTGTGTTTGTAAGCAGCATTGCTAAGAGTTTGTCTAACGGGAGGATGAATGGACTATTTAAACCAGTGGTTCTCAACCTATGGGTTACGATCAGATATCCTAATTATCATATATTTGCATTATATGTAGAATGAATTTTAATAAGTATTAATAATAAAAACCCAGAGTCAGATATTAGGGGGTGAAAGCTGAGAGGTCAGAGAAGCAGTGTAGCCAGCCATTAGAGCAGAAAGGTGGTGATCCTGTCCTCAGACCTGCCACTGAGCTCTAGTCTCCTCCCACCTCATTTTCCTCTCTGCCCAGCCATATCCCTTCCTGCCTCCATCTCCTTAGTGCTGGGATTAAAGGCATGTGACTTCCAGGTACTGGGATTAAAGGTGTGAGCCAGCACCACCTGCCTGCATTTCTCTTTGAGACTGGATCAACCTATTGTTGTAAGAAAGGGGAGAGGTGTGGGTGGTATTCCCGGCACCCAGCCCCCAGCCTCCGGCCTGCTCAGCTGCTGGTTGCTTGCTTATTCCGAAATAACCACATGACAATTATATTCATTTAAATACTGCCTTGCCAATTAGCTCTAGCCTTTTCTTGGCTAGCTCTCACATCTAAACTAACCCATTATAAAAGTCTGTATGTCACCACGAGGTGGTGACTTACTGGAAAAGTCTAACCTGCATCCATCTGCAGTGGGAGCCTCATGGTGACTGCCCACTTCCTTCTCTCTTCCCAGAACTTCCGTTCTGTCTACTCTGCCCACCTAAGGGCTGACCTATCTTACAAGCCAGGCAGCTTCTTTATTCAACCAATGAGAGTAATACAAAATACAGGAGAACACTCCCACATCATATTGTAGCCCAGGGTGGCCTTGAACTCAACAGAGGTCTTTCTGCCTCTGTCTTTGAGTGCTGGGAATAAAGGTGTGTGCCACCATTGCCTGGCCTCTGTATAACTGACTAGTGACTTGCTCGACATTCTGATGTTCAGGCAAGCTTTATTAAAACAAAGACAAAATATCACAATTATGCTTCATAACAGTAGCAAAATTACAGTTACAAAGTAGCAACACAATCATTTTATGGTTGGCTTCACCAAACAAGGAACTGTGTTAGAGCATTAAGAAGATTGAGAACCACTTTTAAAAATAATACAGCCATGGTTTAAGTGGCCTACTGCTAGTTATAGAATGGTGTAGGAGGGTCCTTCTGTATTTCTGTTACTTTCATTGGTTGAATAAAGAAACTACCTTGGCCTTTTGATAGGGCAGCCCTTAGGTGGGCTGAGTAGACAGAACGGAAGACTGGGAAGAAAGGGAGTGTGGGAGATGCCATGTTTCACCAGCCTGAGATGGATGCAGGTTAGGATCTTTCCCTGTAAGCCACCACTCTGTGGTGATACACAGATTACTAGATATGGGTTAAAATAATATGTAAGAGTTAGCCAACAAGAGGCTAGAACTAATGGCCAGGCAGTGATTTAATTAATACAATTTCTGTGTGGTTATTTCGAATGTAAGCTAGCCTGGCAGCCGCGAGCCAGGCAGGACGGAACAAGGGACCCAGCCTTGGCACTCATTGCAACAATAGAACATGGGTGAACTTCATAAATAGAGCACTGAAGATTAGAAACTGTGTTCAAGAGTTTATCTTCTGAAGTTCCTTTATATAAACATTTCAAACAAGCTAAAGTAGCCAGAACAGTGGTCACTACTGGGAGGAAACACTGGAGAGAGCCCAAGGAAAGGCTTGTCCGCAGTGACTGTATCTGGGTGGTAGTTCACTGTTGACCTCATGAAGGTTCACCTTGTGGTGGTAGTTTTGTGGTATGCACACTGTAAATATGCCAGGCTTTGATACAAATTGTAATGAGGGCAGAACTTTCTTTTCAGTTTTTTTTACTGTGTGTTCATTCGCCTGTCTTCTAACGACCAGTCTCCTAAGTGCTGAGATTACAGGTGTGTAATCTTAATATTTTTGTCACTACTTCTCAGCCAGTTTAGCAAAAAAACAAACAAAAACCAATTTTTTTGATGAATTAAAACTTGGTTTTGCTATATCTGAGGCTTTATAGGGATTGTGTGGGATTTTACTGGTTCCAAATAGTCTCAAATATGAATATGCTTAAACTACAGTCCTGTAAATTTTTTGTTGTTCAGTTTGAAAGTCAAGAGTGTATCATATAGTAATTCACTTATATACCATTCTGTATGGCATTGCTTACAGAATGTTAATGCTGAATAGATAGTCTTGTTTGTAGTTCCTGAGGCATTTTATTCAACATCTTCACATTTGCTAATTCCTTTTTTTTTTTTACATCTCATTTATTTTGTTAGTTATACTTATATTTTGTAGTATTTGAATTTAGGGCCTCATACATGTGAGATAAATCACTGAACTATCCTAAATAAGCCTATTGCTTACCCATGTGACTCTTAGTGGATCACCACACTCAGCTTACAGGAATTTTTTTTCAATGGAAAAATTATAAACTTGAAAGACTAAACTCTAGAGTGTTTATATGTAAAGTTTAACTGAGTAGTACTTACCTGTGTAGAGCTATTTGAAGATGTATTTTAACTTCTTTTTTGTTGTTTATTTTTGAGATTTTAATTTTAATTACATTTCTCTCTTTTCTCCCCTCTAAACCTCTTATACTCCTTCAAATTCATGGCCTCTTTCATCAGCGGTTATTGAATCCATATATGTATTTGTGTGTATAGATGTACATATACATATATATTCCCAAATATAATCTGCTGTGCCCATTTAGATATCTTATTCAAGATGTCCTTTCCTATGGAATGCTGCCTATATCTTATAGCAGTTTCAGTGTCTTATATTTCAGGTTTAGGTCTTTGATCATTTACAGTAGTTTTTGTGCAAGATGATAGTCTAATTTCATTCTTCTGCATGTGGGCATTTAGTGTTCCCAGCACCATTTGTTGACAAGCCTTCTTTTTTCCAGTGTGTTTTTGGCATCTTTGGGTGAAGTTATGTGTGCTTGCTCATGTTTGGGTCTTCAGTTATAGTTCTGCTTGTTTATATGTCTGTTTTGTGCCAATTCCATTTTTTTATTACTATAGCGAGTATATCTTAAGATCAGGAATTGTATCCTTCTGGTATTGCCCCCATCCCCACTCCCAGGATTGTTTTAGCTGACCAGGGTCTTTTGTGGAATCATGAATTTTGAATAATTTTTTTCTGTTTCTGGAAAAAAAGTGAGATGGGAATTTTGATTGGAATTACCTTGAATCTATAAAAGCTTTTGGTAGAATGGTCATTCTATCAATGTTCTTCTTACCAGTCTAAGCACGGGAGGTCCTTCCATTTTCTTCTGTCTTTATCGCTTCATTCTTTTACTCTATGGTGTTATCTACCTTTAAAACTAAGGTTTTTTTTTTTTTTTTGTAGTCAGCCAATAGATTTCTTTCCCCTTTTATCTATTCAGTTTGTGTCTTTTGAATGGAAAATTGAGGCCATTGATATTTAGAGTTATTGAAGTGTATGTGTTAATTGTGACCATCTTGTTGTTGGTTTTTGTTTGTGTTTTCAGTGGTATTTGTGTTTTAATAATTAGAACTTTGTATTACTTTTCAGTCTCTGCTATGCTCATTTCTCTCTTCAGCTCAAAACAGTGCTTCCTTCCTATATTTTCTTTAGGTGCAGTTAATTGAATATAATTTTTTGGAGACAATTTTTCTATGTAGTCCTGGTGACTGTCCTGGAACTTACTTTGTAGACCAGGCCTCTGCCTTCCGGGTGCTGTGATTAAAGGCCATGCACCACCGTTTCCTGGCAGATACAAATTTATTAAGGCTGTTTATGTTATAAAAAGCTTTCTTTTTCCTTCAGCCATGTCTGATAGCTTTCCTAGATATTATTGCATTTGATGTTGACTTTCTTAGCCTTTTAGTTCTTGGACTGCCTTGCTCTAGGTTCTTCTGGCTTTCAAAGATTATAATTGAGAAATCAGCTGTTATTTTCATAGGTTTCCTTTTATGTGTGACTTGTGTTTTTTCTCTTGCAACTTTCAAAACACTTTCTTTGTTATAAATGTTAGTGTTATAATATGAAATTCTGTGGGGATTTTTTTTTTCTGGTTTTGTCTGTTTTTCTGTGTGCTGCTTGTATCTGAGTATGTCTGTCCTTAGTTTGGGGAAATGTTCTGTGATCTTGTCTATGCCATTCATGTGGGATTTCTCTACGTCGTCTATGCTTGTATTCAAAGGTTTGTTGTTGTTGTTTTATTTCTTTAAATGGTGTCCTACATTTCTGTATGTTCCTTTCTTATGTTTTTAATTTCTTTTCATGTACCTTGCTTATTTGATCTGGGTCACCTAATGATCTGTCTTCTACTTGATTCAGACTGTAGGCTTTTCTTTGAGTTTTCTAGTCATGAAATGTTGTTTTCAGTTCCTTCATTTCAGTTTGAGTCTTCAGTATTTCTATTGCTTTATTAAGTTTCATTTTCTAGTCCTGAATTGTCTTTGTCATTTCTGTCAACCTGGTGCATCACTCAGGCATTTATGCTCCTTAAGCTCTTTCTTCTTGATCTCACTGAGCTGTTTCTTTGTGTGTTCTTTTACATCCCTTGAATTCTTCTAATTTCAGTGTCCTGGCTCATCTAGGCAAGTATTTCTACAGAACCTGCAGGTTTCAGAGGCCAGATCCTGTCTTAATCTTTCACGTTGTTGGTATTACTCCAGTGAAATCTGAGCACGTGTGTGTTCTCTGTCTATATGGTATATATGTATGGTTTATTTGTTACTGATAGAGCAGGGCTAGGGAAAAGAGGATGTTGTGGTGGCAGAGAGGACTGGACTTGTGTAGAGGATTTGTTGGTGGGTGTATGGAGATTGGTAAGTCTGAGTGGAAAGGCTGGATGTGGTGTGGGAGTATAGTATCCTGTGGTTTAGTGGATAAGTAGGGGGATACTGGCCCAAGCCTAGAGATTCTCTGCACTGAAGGCCAGACTAGGTCACAGAAACCTAGCTAAATCTGGTAGAGTACAGAAAGTGTGGATGAACAAGTCAGGGTACTCACCAGGCTAGACCCTGGAGGAAGACATGGGAAGTCTGAAAATGGAGTGGGGTGGTATAGTTGGCACAAAAGGTCCTATGGGTGGGTGTGGGTAGCATGTTTTAATTTCTTGACTGACAGAATTTTGAGGTTTAACATCCTTTTTTCACTGTTGCGAGAAAAGATAATGTAAATTTTTGGTCAAATTTTATAATGATAGGTGTGTGGAGGGTTGGACCAACTTAGAATATTTTAACTTAATTTCTAATCCTCCCCCAAACCACTGGGTTGACCCCAAGACATGAGTACCTCAATGAGCAATCAGTCAGTACGTGTAAAATACACAGCATGAATTAGTGGGTGGTAGAGTGAACTTGTCAAAACTCACCAAAGCAAGTCTGGAGAATATTGTGCTGCTTAGTTAGATACAGTTGCTGGGGTGGTAGTGTGCACCGTTTAATCCCAGCACCCAGGAGGCAGAGGCATAAGAATCTCTGAATTTAAGGCCAGCCTTGTCTGCACATTTAGTGGTTTATAGTTTTTCACTTCCTAGGTGTAGTAATTCCTGTGTTTATCAAAAAGTAAAGTAACTTGAGCTGGCAAACTAGAACATATACTATGTATGGGGTATTTAATGTATGCCACCTGCTTTTCCAACAGCATTTCTATGGTTACAGTCAGATTATAAGTTTACTGTGGTAGGAAATACTGCTGTTGTTTCCGTACCATGGTACTTTGCCTATAGTTAGTGTGGTTGTGTGTTTCTTTTTTATCTGTTTTTGAAACAAGGACTTTGCTGGGGCTCAGGCTGCCCTTGAAAGTGCAATGTGCTCTTCTGCTGTAATGCTTGGCTCTTGTTGAGCTTTATGTATGAGTCTGTTTATTTTCAAGACAGAATCTTTTTTTTTAAGATTTATTATATATATATATTATATATGTATATATAGCATTCCTTCTATGTATGCCTGCACGGCAGAAGGGGGCACTGGATCTCACCATAGATGGCTGTGAGCCACCATGTGGTTTCTGGGAGTTGAACTCAGGACCTCTGGAAGAGCAGTCAGCGCTCCCAACCGCTGAGACATCTCTCCAGCCCTCAAGACAGGATCTTATGTAGTCCAAATCTCCTTGAACTTTCCATCCTTCTCTCTCAGCCTCTTTAGTGCTGGGATTACAGTTATGTATAACCATGCTTGGCTTTTGTTTCTTTATAAAGAAAAAAATAAGTATTTAAAAGTAAGCCAGATAAGCAGCTCTCAAACTAATTGTAATGAAAGCAGCAATTATCTACTTTTGGTTTCTTGTATTTTATTCTTGTCTCTGTTTTCCTCTCTTCCAGGTTATTTTATCTCATTTTAAAATATTTATTTTACGTGTATTAGTGTTTTGTCTTATAATGTATTTCTGTGACCACATGTGTGCATGCCTTGTGCTTAAGGAGGTCGGGAGAGGGCCTTGGAGCCCCTGGAGCAGTAGTTACAGACTTCTGGGAACTATTATGTAGGTACTAGGAATTGAACGCAAGCTTTCTAGAATAGCAGCCAGAATTCTTGGTCACTCCATTCCCTTCCTGAAAGTATATTCATGTTTCAAATATAAGCATTCCCATAGGTCTCTAAAGAATAAAGGTGTCTAAGGAAGGGTCTTATAATATTTTAATTTTAAACAAAATGTTTAAACTTTTTAACAAAATTTAAACAAAATTAAGGATGACAAGAAGGCTCAGTGGGTAAAAGTACTTGTTACCAATCCTGTTCAACTGAGATCCATCTCCAGGAACCCCATGGTGGAAGTTGAGCGCCAGCTCTGACCTCCGCATGCAAACTATGACAAGCATGTGGACTTCTTCCACCATACATAAAATTAATAAAATAACAAATACATGAAAGTCACAGTGTTTTTGTGCTAAAATGAGTTCACATATATTTCATGATGCATTAGAAAATCGGTGGGTTTTGTTTTGTTACAAGGGATTAACCCATGTTTTACGAATGCTAATTCCTGTTCTACAACTGGATGCCACACTAGTCTCAAGAAGTGCTTTCAAATAAGTGTCCCAATCCAATTTAATTTGTGTCCAGTTAACTATAATACTACATTTGTGGGAAAAGAATAATATTGTTATGTATTAAATTATTCCGCCATCTAGTTGTTTTTCTTTCTGGAATGAAAGCATCTTTCATAGAGTTTTAAAAATTAAAATTTAAAAAAATAATTGATTTATTTGTGTGTGTCTTAAGCCACCTGTAATTTGGTCACTCAGGAGGCTAAGACAGGAGGATTGCTGTTCCAGGCCACTCCTGGCTCTAGCAGAAACCCTGCCTCAAACAGCAAAACAATGCGAAATAGTATGAGGTGGAGGCCATCCTGGACTACACAGGGAGATCATGTCTCAGAAAACCAGAAATCTGTAGGGGCTGTTTTTGGATAACTTAGATCAGATTCTGGTATGTTTACTGTAGTTTTTAACCTCATGATTTGATTTCATATTAACATATTAACTATTAACGTATTTCATATTAGCGATATTAGCGTAAGACAGACTTTGTTTTCTAATTCCTCAAATCCCACAAAACTCCTCAGTGACTAAACTTTTTAAAGTTATTATTTTATTTTCTTATATGTATGGGTATTTTGCCTGTATGTATAAGTCTGGGCAGCATTTGCATGCAGTACCTAAGGAGGCCAGAAGAGGGCTTCAATCTCCTGGAACTGGAGATTTTGATTGCTGTGAGTGCATGCAGTACCTAAGGAGGCCAGAAGAGGGCTTCAATCTCCTGGAACTGGAGATTTTGATTGCTGTGAGCTACCTTGTGATAGAACTGAACCAGGTCCTTTGAAAGAGCAGTCATTGCCCTTCGCCACTGGGCTGTCTGTCTCTCCAACCCCACCAAGTTACTAAAGATTTCAAGGGTATATTATCTTGGAAGCTAGTTCTAATTTTAGATCATCTTTGTGTCCAAACTTAAAAAGGTAAAAGCTCTCTCCCCGAGCTTCTGGAAACATAGCAGAATGCTTCTGAGCTTTCTGATTCAGTGCTTGCTGGTTTACAGGTGCAGGTCCTGCCCTGTTTAAATAGTTAAATAGAATAGTTTAAACCGAGTAGGTCAAACAATGTGCTGTCCTCATTGTCATTAGGAACAACACTGCAGTAACCTGTGTACTGTAAGTTTGTTGTTGTTAAAATTACTTTTACTATTTACTATTATTTAGATTGATTTTTATTTTATGTGTACAAGTGTTTTTGCTTGCATGTATGTATCTGCACTTTGTGAGTGAAGTACCTACAGGGACCAGAAGAGGTTGTCATAGTCCCTGGAACTGGCTTTGCAGTTGTGAGCCATCATCTGGATGCTGGGAACTGACCTATTCTCTAGAAAAACAGCAAGTTTTCTTCATCCCTGAGCTTTCTCTCCAGCCCCCTTTTCTTAACCTGTGATTGTCATTTTGTATTGTTGTGTGTTATTTTGAATGAGTTTTTTCTTCACTAATTTTATTTCCATTAATCTATATGAAGATGTTTTTGTTATTTGTACTTGTTTTTTTCACTAGTGCATTTTTGTTCATTTATACACGTGCTCTGTTGAATTATGGGTAAGAACACCTGTGCTTATAAGAAACATTTCCAAAACCAAATAGAGAAATTAGTGATGTCTCTATATTTCTTTTTGTCTGTTTTAGGATGGCTACCATAGAGTAGTTAATGTTGTGCCAAAGAGACCACCTCTGCTAGACAAGAGACCGCCTCTGCTAGACAAGAGACCGCCTCTGCTAGCCAGACCCGATGAAGGAGGCTACAGTAGATATTACAGTCATGTTGATTACCGAGAATATGACGAGGGCCGCAGTTTTTCCCATGATCGAAGAAGTGGCCCACCTTACAGAGGAGTATGTAAATTTCCCCCGTGTACTGATTGTTCTTTCTTTCAAGTTTAAAATTCATGTAACCACAGTTTATGTGCAGGCCTTGGAAGTAGAATGGATACCTGCTACTTGTGCTCTTTTGTTGCTTGGCTTGGTTTTATTTGCAGCCTCCCCCTACTCCCCTTTGCAGTAGGGCCTTACGATACAGATCAGACTTGCCTGGAACGTGCTTGCCTCCCGTTGCAGCTTCCTGGGTGCTGCAGTGCTAGGTTTTCATGGTTTGACTCCCATTCCAGCTAGCTACTGTTGACAGCCAAAAAATCTTATGATGCTGGATAGTGAGCAGATTAATTCCAGCATGATTGCCTTTTGTATGGTGCTGGGCAGTAAGGCCATGGCCTTGCTTCCTGTGAGGTAGTACAGCTCTTACTGAGCTGTGTGCCTATTCCTGGCCTACACCTCATTTGTCTTTTTACCTTAAACTTGCAGGGATTTACTGATATTCAGTGTTGAGCAGGTGGTCAACACCTGTCACCTCATGTCCCTGTTTATAATTGCTTTATTTTTAATATGAGAAGTGCTGTGGGTGAGGTGGGTTTAAGTTGATTATCCCATTTTTGCTAGAATTCTCAAGGTCCGTTTTTAAGGTCTTTACTGTTTGAGATTAGAATGAAGTCAAGTCATTGTTTCAGATAATAAATGCTCAAAATGTTAGCTTCTAAGATTAGCAATGTGTTCTTGATAATCTAGAAGTAGGCATTTATGGTTTTGATAATTACTTTTACTGAAAGTATTGGAAGCAATTGCTATATCTTAGAGCGTACAGATTTACAATAGTTCTCTTCTAGACTGTTCGTCTTCCCTGTAATATATAACATGGTAACCAATATAATATGTTTAAACACTATACTGACTGACCTCATGTTGGCAATTGAAGAAATGGAGGTAAGTGATTTCCTGAGGGTTAGTCCTTCATAGTGTGAGCCCTGCTAGTTCTAAAGTGGTAATGGAACTTTATAGCATTGCTTAAGTTTGCAGTGCTACAGCTACACCTTTCTTACTGTCATTGCTGGCTTTACTACGCATATCTATACTGCCTTGCTATTCCTTTAGGAGGCTCTAGTGTTGGAAAGTAAGCATCATTTCTGTACTAGAGATCCTGGGTTTTACTGTCAGACCCATTCTTCGGGTAGTCTCAGAGAGAAAGGATTTGGTCATAGCAAAAGCATCTTGTACCTTTTCATGAAACTCTTGTTTTTGTCTTGTACCATCTGGTGAATTTTGTGTTTGATACCTCATGAACATGAATGTTTTTCTAAAAGCTTGTAGTAGTGTTTCAGCAACAACATAGCTACTTTCTTTCATTCTTCTAGATTGTCTGTGCTGGGTCAGTTTAGGAGTTGAGAGTTCCTGCTTTGCATGCTGAGAAGTCTTCTGTTCAGTCCTCATCTCCACAAAACAAAACCATATTAGTACAAAACTCATTTGTCCTTAGACTTTTTTTTTCTTTTTAAATAAATAAGTAGCACACCTGTGGTCCTTAAAAAAAACTTTTACAGCACTAATTTTTATCTAGAATTTACTTTAAAAAACTACTTACTTGGTCCATATTTTATTATAGCTATGGAGTTTTTATTTCTCTTGGTTTTATTTAATTTTGAGAAGGAAAATAAAGACACATTGAAGTGTTGGGTCTTTGATGTCAATGAGGAAGATGAAAAATAATATTTTAGCTAAATCAGTTTCTCTTACTGTAGCTAATTTGCATGTTGTATTGTTTACTTTTTTATTTCTTTTGTCTTTTTTTGTTGTTGTGTTTTTTTGTTTTTTTTTTTTTTCGAGACAGGGTTTCTCTGCAGCTTTGGAGGTCAGTCCTGGAACTAGCTCTTGTAAGACCAGGCTGGTCTCGAACTCACAGAGATCTGCCTGCCTCTGCCTCCCAAGTGCTGGGATTAAAGGCGTGCGCCACCACCGCCCGGCCTGTTTTTGTTTTGTTTTGTTTTGTTTTTTGAGGCAGTCTCTCTATAGCCCTGCCTGTCCTGCAGCTTGCTATGTAGATCAGGCTGGCCTTGAACTTAGAGATCTGTCTGAGATATGTCTGCTTTTGCCTCTGGAGTGCTGAGATTAAAAGCATGTATCATTATGCCAAGCCTAACTTTTATTTTTATTTTTTTTATGGGTCTGTTGCCTGCATGCATATTTGTACTACATTCATCAGTTCCCATAGAACCCAGAAGAAAGTGTTGGGTCTCCTGGAACTGGAGTTAACAGATGGTTGTGAGCCACCTGTGGATGCCGAGAATCAAACCCAGGTCCTCTGCAAGAGTAGCAAGTGGTCTTAACCATTGGGCCATCTCTCCAGCCCCATTTGCGTTGGTTTATGTCTCTTTGCACATGTGTTTTAGAAGACCAAATGTGCTTGCTTCATTTGATTAATTTTAAATTTTTTATCAGATATTATAGTATTGCTTATTAGTGAAAATTCTTACTAGAGTGCTTCTAATTATGCATTGTCCAGTGATAATGAGAAAAGAAAATGAGCAAAATGGAAAGAGCATCAAGTTCTTCACTGAACTTGAACCTGAACATTGGTGAGATAGTTTGGAAAATGAAAAGGTTGAGCAGTGTACGCTTGGCTCTTCAGACCCTTGTCTTCAGATAACAAATGATCTGTTGTCGTGTTGACACGTGTCTGTGGCACTGAGTCTGTATGAGTCTACCAAGGGAATAATGCACTTTAAAAATACAGGTAAGTAAGAGTTGCCACAGTCGTCTTTAACGCTGAAATGGGTGACTTGTATATTTTATTTATTTTATTTTATGTTTTGGAAGTTCAGGATTACCTATAAAAGTGTTTTGACCCACATTGTGATTTTTATCTCAGAGGCTGGTCAAAATGGGTAACAAAAGCCCAAATTAAATTTTTTATTTTACAGGACGATTCTGGCTACAGATGGACAAGAGATGATTATTCCACAAGCCGACAGCCTGAACACAGGTAAAAAGATAAAAATAATAAGTACTTTGATACTTATTATTCCTTGTTTATTTCCTCTTTTTTCCTTCCTTTCCTTTCTCCCTTCCTTCCCTTTTCCTTCCCTTCCTTCCTTCTTCCCTTCCTCCCTTCCCTATTCTTATTCTTCTTTAAGATTTATTTTTATTTTATGTGTATGAATGGTTTGCTTATGTTTATGTATATGTACCACATATATTCCTGATACCAAAGGAAGCTAGAAAAGGAAGTCAAATTCCTTGGGACTGCAGTGATAGATGGTTGTAAGCTGCCAGGTGGGTCCTGGGAATTGAACCCAGATCCTCTGCAAGAGTAGCAGGTGTTCTTAAATAATGAACTGTCTGTAGGGTCAAGCGAAACACTTTCTTAGTGTGCCCATGGCCTTGGGTCCCATCTTTAGCACAAAAGAAGAAAAGAAAAGAAAAGAAAAAAGAAAGCCAAGTACTTGGATAATAAGGAAAATGCCTTAGGTCATCTTGGGAATTAGCTTTCCCAAACTTTGAATTTCCCTGTGTTTAACTGTTGAGGCACTTAGGCTGCTGTAAGGGCCAAAGACCCAGCTACTGGTTATGGTGGTAGCTGATCTTGGTGTTATCCACATGACTGATTTTTCAGACAGGCAAAATGGAAGTGCCATAGAGACTTCCAAGATTTCAGAGGAAACTGTAGGAGACCAGGCAGTGTTTGGCAATGTCAGAGTTGCTGGTACCTGCCCCCAAAGGGTGGTATGTGAAGCCCAAGCTGCAGTTGATATCTAAGGACTTTGGAGATCTGAAACTTTTATCCAGGAATGCTGCAGGCAGCCTCTGCAGGCTGCAATGGGAAAGTGTTGTAATTAGTGGAGAGGTGTGTGTTGTGTTCCCCAGCCGCCAGCCGCTGGCCAGCTCAGCCGCTGGCCGCCTGCACCCGAAATAACCACATGAGAAGGGCATTCATTCAAACTCTTCCTGGCCCATTATCTCTAGCCTCTTCTTGGCTAGCCCTCACCTAATAAACTAACCTATTATAAAAGTCTGTAAGTCACCACGTGGTGACTTACCGGAAAGGTCTAACCTGCATCCATCTGCAACGGGAGCCTCATGGTGACTGGCCCACTTCCTTCTCTCTTCCCAGAACTTCCATTCTGTCTACTCCGCCCATCTAAGGGCTGACCTATCTTACAAGCCAGACAGAGTCTTTATTCAACCAATGAGAGTAATACAAAATACAGGAGACCACTCCCACATCAGGAAAGGCTGTCGGGGCAGGGCTGCTTAAGCTTTTTGGAGTCCATATATATGATACTTGATATTGCAGGATGCAGTCCATGGAGCTATAGGATTTAACGTTTTGGGCTTACATTGGTTTGGTTCTTTGCTATTCTTTCTATCTTTTGGAATTGGTATTTTACTACTGACAGTTGTATTGAGTAGCTATTTCCTCAGAATTGAAATATTCTTTTTAATGGGAGGGCAGGAGGCTCAGGAAACTAATGACACAAAGCCTGAGAAACTCAGATAGTGACAAGATTCACAAAGCTCCTCCCCTTATTATAAATACAGTGAACAACATCAAGGCTGAGGCCAAAAAAGCCCAGCAGAGCTAACTGTAAGTCCTGCAGGGAGACCTAGGGATGATGCTTTTTGTGAGTTGTCACCCTTGTTGAAGTGAGCTTGGGGTAATGCAGCTGCTTTAAAGGCACTCATAGTCTTTTAAGTAATTAACCTGGGTCCTCAATAAATGGTTGGCTTGGTTTGATCTGGTCATCTCTGCCCTTTTTTTTGGGGGGGGGACCACACAACACATTGTATATTGGAAATATGTGTCTTAGTTTTGGAGTTTTACAAGGGCTCACAGCTAAGAACTTGCTTTGAGTCTCAGAAGAGATTATGCTCTTAGATACTTGCACAGTGCTAGTATTGTTGCAACTATTCATGGTGTTAGATTTCTTTAATTCAGGCGACAGAGACTAGGAGGTCTCTGAGTTTGAGGCTAGGCTAGTCTACTTAGTGAGTTCTAGGCCAGCCAGGACTAAATCATGAAACCTTTCTCAAAAAACAAACAAGTAAACAAGACTTAGAAATGAATTGAATGCACTTTGCATCTGGGATGGCTGTGCATTTGGGGTTAGGATGCCGTGCTGTGGTTTGAATATGAAGTGCCCCTCACAGGCTTCATACATTGAACACATGGTTCCTAGTTGCTGGTGCTATTTAGAGAGATGCTAGAAACTAAGAAATGGGGTTTTGCTGGGTGAAGTGGGTCACTAGTGTGTGTCCCCAGCTTAACATCTGCATTGTGAGCCAGAATAGATGGCTCTTTCCTTAAGTTACTTTCTCTTATGTGTTTGTCAAAGTAAGACAAACTGACTAACACATAGTTCCTTAAAGATGTCATGAACTGTGACGGAAAAGAACAGTCTCATAGAGAATTGTTTCTGGGGTCATAGTTGAGGGCTGGTCGCTAGATTGTTTGTTCTGGGAAGAAGACTGGAAAACTGCAGACTGGAGGGAGAAGTCAAAGTGAAGGCAAAAGAAGAAAAGTTCCTGGAGAGCAAGCCTACTGGAGGAGACACCAGAACTACAGCCACTGGGGAGGGGGCAGGGGGAGAGGGCACAAACAACATTTATTTAAACAGAGAGACAGCTCCTATTAGGGTTGGTGGGAACTCTGAGTCAGACCTTGCATAGCTCCTGGGGTCTTCCTCTCTCTAGCCCATCTCACCATCATCTTCATTGGTTGTACCAGCCATAGCTTAGCAACTTATGATGGTTACAGAGTCCTAGCAAGGAGAGGGAGACAGCCCCTCTTTCTCAAGTCAATTCAGGCTTCCTTGACTTTCCTTTACAATGGCAAGGAGTAATTGCCACAATTCCATGCCTTTCAGAATTAGACACTAAAATCCATTCTATCCAAGCAAGTCAGTTACTATTCACAGTAAAATAGTCAGCTGAGGATAACAGGCAGAGATGGTGAGTATGCATAGTTGTCTAAACTGTGGCTAAAGAGCCTTTTATCTAAGCTAGCACCTTGACTAGCAAATAGAAAGCAAAACTTCTCGTTTTCTTGAATGAATAGTTAATCCACAGTAGTGCTGTGATCACCTTGACCTAGATGACTGTCTCTGTACCAACTATAAAAATTGCTCAGTAGCCATGAGTGATCAAATCTTACAGTTTGGCAAACAGTTACATGAACATTCAGATACATAAGCAGACTCTGTCCCAAGACAAGCAACAGCAATAATGGATTCTGAACAGAAGAGTTGGTAGACACTTGACATCAGTAGTTATGTAAAATGTGTAGCCAGCTGCAAGTGGAAGAGAAGGCCATTGACTTGATGACTGAAGTTTCTATCCTTCAGTCGTTCAGTCCCAAAGGAACACACAGGTCTACACTAATTATAAACTGATTGGCATAGTATCTCAGGCTTCTTATTAACTCTTATAACTTGTATTAACCCATAGTTAGCCACGTGGCTTAGCATGTTTTTGGTGAGGCAGTCACATCTTGCTTCCTCTGAGGCTGGGTCACGACTGCAGACAGCTGTGCTTCCCTCTTTCTAGTATTCTCTTTGCCCCGCCTCTACTTCCTGCCTTGCCACTGGCCAATCATCATTTTATTAAAAATAATACAAGTGACAGGATAAAAGACCATTGTCCCACAGCATTTCCCCAACTTTTTTTTTTTTTTTTTCAAAACAAGAACTCTGAATTGAATCTCCCTTGTTTGGCTTTCTTCCTGACCATTATCCATAACAACTTGTAACCAACATTCTAAACAAAGGAAAACATTCATAGTCCATTTTTTGGGAATGAAGGCGTAGTTTTCCAGGCTATTTCCTGCTGATTGGGGCCGCTGATAATCTTATGGGGACCTAAAGGAAATTTAGAATTATGATCAAGTTCTGACTGGAGTATCCTGTGAGGCTGCTCTGAGGCTGCAGTCTTGAATCTGCTCTAGATGTAGAACTCTGACATTTGGGCCATCCACTCCTGTCAGATTTCTCAATTTTTCTTGACCAAACCTGATTTTTTTCTTAACCTGGAATGAATCCACAGCCTCTCATTTCCTATGGAAATAAAAGCAAAATCTCTCCTCCAATGTAACATACCTTTTGACTTCAATTTTGAAGTCAAGGTATTTTCAAAATACTTATCTTGGATTAATTCAGCAGCATTTATAAACAGATCTTTTAGCAGCTGTTGCTTCTTCCTCAGCATTCAAACAATTCAAAGCGAACATAATAACATATAGTATCCAGATTCTCTGTGTGTTTTCCATTTTTATCTGGCTTTATTTTAAACTCGATACCTTTTATTTTTAATTTTTGGCTTTTTGAGACAGGGTTTCTCTGTGTATCTTTGTCTTAGAACTCACTCTGTAGACCAGGTTGTCCTTGAACTCACCTCCCTAGTGTTGGGATTAAAGGTGTGACTACTCTCTTTTTTTCTTTTGTCTTTTAAGGACTTTATACTTTTTTTCTCCCAAGCCTACATATATTTTTAAACACAGAGTAAACCATTTAGAGGTTTTCTTTGTCTTTGAATCTGTCTTTACTGTACATCTTGCTCTTTTTCTGACCACATGAGTCTTTAATTTGCTAGGCAATATGGGTAGGATTAAAGCCATGGATTTGAAGGCTGGATCCAGCCCATTCTTTAGCTTCCTGAGATTCCAGCCTCGTGGTGGAGGTACTGGCCAGAGCCATGTTTATTGCCACAATTCTGTGGCGTTTCAAGGTCCCCACTACTACCAAAAAGCATGCAGTCAGCTTTTCTTCAACACCATTTAAGTGTTTCGTGGCAGGACCTCTTAAAAAGCGCTACAAGGTTTTGCAGCTAAAACTAAATCAGGAAGCCTCTCTTAAATGAGAGCCCTTGCCTCTAGCAAGCAGAGCAGACCCAAAAAAAATGCTGCTATCAAAAAGCTGTGCTTTACTCTATTCTTTTCTTTCTAGGATTACTTCCCAAGCTCTCTCAGGCTTTATGTGGATGTGTTGTGGATGTTGGGTGCTGTTCTGTCCACTGAGGTTTCTGTCCCACCCAGTTCTTCAGTCCTTCAGTCCCAAAGTTACACACAGATGTCTACACTAATTATAAACTGATTGGCCTAGTATCTCAAGCTTCTTGTTAACTCTTTTTTTCTAACCCAAATTCTTTCTTATTTTATTTTTCTTTATTTTACATTCCAACCACAGTTCTTCTTCCCACCCCCTCTCAACTCTCCTCCAATGTAGCCTGAATTCTTTTTTTTTTTTTTTGGTTTTTTTTTCTTTATTGATATTTATTGAACTCTACATTTTTTTCTGCTCCTCTCCCTGCCTCTCCCTTCCCCGCTTCAACCCTCCCCCAATGTTCCTATGCTCCCAATTTACTGAGGAGATCTTGTCTTTTTATACTTTCTACTTCCCATGTAGAGTATATCTATATAAGCCTCTCTTAGTGTCCGCATTGTTGTCTAAATTCTCTGGGGTTGTGGTTTGCAGGCTGGCTTTCTTTGCTTTATGTTTAAAAACCACCTATGAGTGAGTACATGTGATAATTGTCGTTCTGTGTCTGGGTTACCTCACTCAAAACTTACTAACTCTTATAACTTATATTAGCCCATAGTTCTTGTCTGTGTTAGCCACGTGGCTTGGTACCTTTTTGGTGAGGCAGTCACATCTTGCGTCCTCTGAGGCTGGGTCTTGACTGCAGATTGCACTTCCCTCTTTTCAGTATTCTCATTGTCCTGCCTCTACTTCCTGCCTTGCCACTGGCCAGTCAGCATTTTATTAAAAATAATACAAGTGACAGGATAAAAGACCATTGTCCCACAGCATTGCATTTGCTATTCTGAGTGGTGATGGCAGAACACTTGTGTACACCTGATATTCCTTCTTGCCCTGATCATTCTAGTTGTTACCTAGTGAGTTTCTTTTCTGAATCTGGACAAGAAAAACTATAAAGTCTTCAACTCCATCAGAGACACAAGAAAGGAATAATATTTTCTGAGTAAGCAGGAAGTGCAAGCAAGCTACTTCCAAAAAATGTGAGAAATGATAAAAACAGCAGGCTGGCTGAATAGTCACCCAAGTTTCCTCTGCAATATTGGGGTATCCATCTTCGGCCTATAGGCCTAACATGTCTGACAAACTTTTCTGTGAAGCAGGATATTCTGATGAAGGGCTGCCTGCCTACCTTGTCTTGGCAAAGTTCAGCAGTACCTTTCTTTTGTGTCCCGCTTGTCCATACTGTCAGCAGCAGTCGAGGCAAGAGCACTATCCTGCCCAGTGATTAGCTTTTGCCACAAACAACAACAACAACAAAAAACTCCATATGAAGTTTCTTCGATGCTCCTCATTTTCTCTGAAGTAGATTGTTAACTGCCAGGAGCAGACATCTTTCATTGTCATTAAAAAAAAAGAAAAGAACCTATGTACATTATAAATGCCATATTCTGCATGTCTCTGAAGTGTTTGAAGACTACCTGCCTAAAATATATCTGTTTGACCTTGAAAACATACCTAATATGACTACAAGTTTGATTGTAATAGTTTGTAACAATATACAAAATTCTGTATCAATGTAAAATATTTAAAACTAGTAGTTGCTTTTTCGATTTAAAAGTAGACTCAATAATCTACTTTTATATCCTATCATATTTATACCCCCCTTTTTTCAGAGCAAGAATCCTGAATCCAAACTACTTTCAGTTTTTCTTCTGACCATTGCCAATAATAATTTGTAACCAACACCCCTAAACAGTGACAAATATCTATAACCCAATGAAAAAAAATCAAAACTACCCATCCCACCTCTTGGAAATTTTTGTTTGTTTATTTTTTGGTTTTTTGAGACAGTGTTTGTAGCTTTGGAGCCAGTCCTGGAACTAGCTCTTGTAGACCAGGCTGGCCTCAAACTCACAGAGATCCACCTGCCTCTGCCTCCTGAGTGCTGGGATTAAAGGCGTGAGCCACCACCCCCTGGCCCCTCTTGGGAATTTGGGTGTCGTGTTCTTAAATTTACTTCCTGCTGTGTGAGAGTGATGACAGCTTTAGGGCATCTTGAAAAGAAAATTTTGGTTTAATTATCAAGTCTTGGGAGAGGTAGTTAATATCATTTGTTGTCTAGTCTCTGCATAATGGGAAAGTGCAGGGCTTGTCTCAAGTCCTGGCTAGAGTAGTCTGTTAGGCTGGATCATCTCAGCTAGTTGTTACCTCTGAATTTTTCTGAACAGTTTATACTTCAATTGCTGGGCCATGGTGACAATTGCCATTATTGCCAGCACTTGGGAGGCAGAGGCAGGTGAATCCTTGTGAGTTTGAGGCCAGTCTGGTCTACAAGAGCTAGTTCCAGGACAGCTAGGACTGTTACACAGGGAAACCCTGTCTCAAAAACCAAACCAAACAAACAAAAAAGCTGATCTTTACATGGTGTTTTTCAGCTTAGTGGTATTATCATAGCCCTGATAGAATTGTCACTATGGGACCCTTCCTCCTTTTGGAGACTTCAAAGGTCACTGTTAGGCAGTCTCATGGTTCACTGCAGAAAACTGATAGAGACTCAAACCCCAAATCATGTACAGGAAGGAAGATGAAATCTTTTTCTAGAATTAAGTACTCTATATGACCATGAATATCATGACAAAAGTTTAAAGTCATATATAAATCTTTTAAGATTTGAGATAGTTATACCATAAAGAGTAAAAATAAAATCAAAGAATCATGAGATTAGTGGCACTAAAATAGTTAAATTTTTGTTTTTCTTCTGTCCCATATCAGATGGCTCTTCTGATACGAGATAGGGATTTTGGATTTTATTTTAACAAGCATCTTGGGTTTGTTGTTAGAGAAGAAGAGAGCCACTCTCCAATTCCAAAGCCAGTTTTAATTTTTAATTGAACTGGGACTACAAAAAGACCATTTTCATTATATGTCTGTAAGGAACAGCAGAAACAAATATTTGGGAAGATTTATGAAATTTTACTCTTTTTCTTGGGACTGTCTTGATGATTTGTCCTTTTTCTTCAGATGTTTCATTTGTCCATTGGTCTTCATATTTCTTAGCTGGATGCCTTCATTCTCCTGAAAAGACAAAAATAAAATTCTTTCCCAACCCTAATTGGTCCCAGATAAAATGAAAAGCATTTGTTAGTTTTATTGGTTAGATTGAATGGTCACGCTGTTAATGAACTATCATCTCTTCTGCTTAAGAAGAGGTCTCTCTTGTTTAAATCGAAACTTTATCAATTTTTATGATATCCATAGCTTTTTTTCTCCTGTGGAAACAAGCAAATCTCTTTCCCCAGTGTAACACACGTCCTGGTTTCCATTCTGAGGTCAACATATCTTAAAAGTATACTGGCTGATTTAATAGTAGTTTTTTTCTATTGATCAATGTCTCTCTGCAGCTGTTGTTCCTTTCTTATTAGTATTTAGAAAATTCAAAGTTCATAAAGCATTATGCAATCCATTTCTGGGGTTCTTTATTACCCTTTTCTGTTTATTTATATTCTTTATAGTTCAATCTTACCTTTCTAACTGCCTTATATGTAGGATTGTGTGGTATACTCGTAATATACTTTATATTATAAAAAACAAAAGAATGTTTCATTTTCTTAGAGATATGCTGGAGAATTGTCAGTCTTAATTCAGCTACCTAAGTCAGCCTTTTCAAAACTGAAAGCAGTTACCTACTGAATAGGTATCAATGGTGTGGTGTACATATTTTAATTTTTGAAATTCTACAAAATGGAGTACATTCATCTGCCAGATTTCATTCCTTTGAGCACCCTTTCGGTTACTTCCTGCACGTAGTGGTGTTTGGTTATGTAAAGGACAAGTATTATATTTTCATATAATATCCTTGACTTGTTGCCATATGATGAAAAAGTCTTTTTTTTTTTTTTAAACCCTTTGCTATTGACTTTTTTTTAAATGAAATTCTGAGGTGTTCAGCTCATCTCGTATCAATAGTTGATCAATTTCTTCATTACCTTTTGCTTGAGGGCCTGACAGACCTGTATGGGAACAGATGTGTTTTATGTATACAGGATGATTCCTATTCCTCATTATTTCTTGTAACTGAATAAATAGTAAAGTCAGTTCTGTATCATCTGTTCAGCAGTTTCAATATGCAAAAACAACTTTCTGCAGATTGCAAATCATTTATTATGTATATGTTTTTAACCTTTCTATTCTTCTGGCTATACGTTCTATCCATATTGTACTCATATAACTGAACTATAGCTCCATTCCCTTAAAGCTGAACATTTACCTCTTAAAGAGGCCAATTTGGATGTCAAGTTGCTGGTGCTTTCTCCTACTTCATTGAAATTTTCCTTTAGCTATTAAACTTAAGTTCATGTAATAAAGTGGGTCTCTGGCCAATAAAACGGCCCACTGGGTAAACATCTGCCGCCAATCTTGATGACCTGTATGCCATCCCTGAAACCCGTGTAGTGTAAAGAGAGTACTACTCCTGTGAACATCCCTCTGACTTCTGTGCATGTGCACAAATGTCAGACGGAGGTCTCATCTACCATTGCCTATTTGGTTTGACCCACAGCTTGAACAGTTGCAATCACTTTGTGATTCAGGGAAGAATCTGGCTTTAGAAGATGCCACTTGAGGGGCTGGTGATGTGCTCAGTGGTTGAACTCTTGCCTAGCATGTCTGAAGCTCTGGGTTCAATATCCAGTGCTGTGAAATAAGGAAACCAGCCTCTAAAAGAGCACCCACGTTAATTGTGGTATGCCTGAGAGGGAATTTTTGTGGACTCTTATCACATTTCACTCTGCAGCCTGCCTTGTTTCCTTTGCTTTCTCTGCCTTGGAGTGGCAATGTTTTTGATGAAGCTAGATGCTGTCCTCTCGATCAGCCAGTGCACTTTGTAATAATAACAAGGCATCATTTCGTTTAAAATGTATGTATTTTGAGATTTCATTATAAACATTTTTGTTGTATTATATTTTACATATAAGTGTGTGTGTGTGTAGTTGTTTGTTTCGAGACAGGATCTCACTATGTAGCCCTGGCTCCCCTAAAATTGTGTAGACCAGGCTGGCCTCAAACTCAAGAGATCTGCCTGCCTATCCCTTCTGAGTGCTACAATGGGATTAAAGGCTTATTTATATATTTTTTTAAAGCACTTTAGGCCTTAGATATACTGCTTACTAGTTGTTTTGGAAAAGTCTTTGAGGCGATCTCAGTGTCTGTCGAGCCCTTTCTTTCCTTCACTGGCTGATACTGCTCTTAAGATGTCTGTGAAGACAGACTGCCTTGAAATCCAATGCTGTATAACTCTGTAAACACCCAGAGCCGCTTAACTCTTCACTATGTTTTCTCACTAACATCTAATGACTTTGAAGTGGTCAGTGATGATTGAGATTCAACTGGATTTTTTCATTGCCCTTCTTAAACTGCAACAGTGTGCTACACAGGCCCTCACCAGGCTGGCCGTTTCTCCTTCACCTTGGTCTGTTCATACTGATAGGAAACATAAAATACACATTTCACTTTAAACCAAAAAAAAAAATCTTTTTAGAAATATATTTTTTTATTTTAATTATGCTTGTTTGTGGGTAGGGTATCTACAGGTGAGTTCAGGTGCCTGTGAAGACCAGAGTCTTTGGATCTTCCTGGGGCTGGAGTTACAGGCAGTGAGCCCCAGTCCTCCACAAGCTCAGTAAGCAGTCCGTGTGCTCCGCTATCTCACCTGCCTTTATACTCCCAGCATTCAAAATGAAGCAGCTGCGCTTTCTCTCCTCTATTTTCTCCACCTGGTTCCTAACTGCAGCGGGGATTTTTTTTCTCAGCTCACATGCTTCCTAATTCTTTGATTTGTAAGACATTCTGGCAATATTTATTCCTCGTCACTTACTTCAAGCCTCTGTTGTCTTTTGAATTTGCCCATTCAGATGACCCCACCCTCATCTCTGACTCATTTCTAGTACTTCACACTTATTCCCTGATGGTTAGAGATTCTAACTCACATTCTTTTCTGCTTACTGACTACCTGCCCACCTCTGAAAACATGTCATAACAGTTCTTTTTTGCCTGTTTTAGTGATAGCTGCCAGCAGGTGTGGGCAGACCCTAGATTCTTCTCTGGGAATTGGTAGGCTTGTATCCAGAGCTTTGAGATTGTTTTCTAGCTTATAGACGATTCTATTATGTGTTCTTACTCTCACACATTAGAGGCATGCGTTTCAGTCAAAGGAGTTTTGTGGAAACTTTGTTGAAGTTCAGAATCTAGAATGCGGAGTTCTGAATTCAACTTGGAGGTTCTGTTGTGGCTACGGAAGGAGCCTCCGTAGATGTGTGTCTGCTGCTCTCACAGGTGATGCTTACAGGGGCCTTGGGCTGCCCCGACCTTGGCTTCCTCTGCTCCACTCTTCTCTTGGCAGCCTCTGTAGTCACTTTTCTGCGATGAGACCTTCTGCTTTAAATTCCAATTTACCCTTTTCATACATTTTCCTTCATGGCCCTTCTCTTCTATTTATTGTCCTTGTTTTATCTTTTTTCCTATCAAACATTTAGTTTTCTTTATCAGTCAGATTCTTGTGTGTTGGGTTTTCAGTTCCCATTCTGTAAGATGATCTTTTTTGCTCACATTCCACAACAGGTAGGCACCTACCATCAAAATAAGACCAGCCCTAGGTCGTCCCTTTTGTACAGATTTCTCTCTCTAAACCTTTTTTTTTTTTTAAAGAAAAACATTGGCTTGACAGTTTTGAGTACAGGTATGCTTGATTTCTAATAATCCTGTTTTCCCCAACATTTTAATAGACAAGTCACATGACCTCTAAAACCTTCCTGAAGGATTTTTTTCCCAGCATCTGTAGTATTTCATAAGAAGTTTTAAGTCTCTTATGCCTTCTATCTTTGCTTTTCAGTCTCTCTTCTGATGACATTTTCACGCAATACCCTTTGATCCCTCTGTTTGAAGACTGATGTGCTGTCTTTGCCTCCTCAATCTGGATGCAAATCTCTGGCTGCACTATTGAGCACTTGAGATATGAGTTATTCAAGTTAATTTCTTAACTGGAAAATGCATAGTCCTGGGATTTCAAGATTTAAGATGAAAATACAATGTAAAATAGTTCAGTAGATTTTCAAGTACTGGTTACATGTTGATTAGATGGATATGCTGGGCTAAGTTAAAATTTGCTAAAATTAATTTCACTTATTTTTATAGATAGGCTCCCCCTATGTAGCCTTGACTAGCTTCACTTTTTTAGATAAGGTTGCTGTGTGTTTACCTCATTTAAACTACTATACAGATTGATTCAACTCTCAGTTTTGCTAAAATATCTAGATCAGTGTTTGGGTTTCTTATTGTTCTTTTTTGTATATAGGGTCACATGTAGCCCAGGTTGGTCTCAAACTCTCTAAGTAACAGAGGATAATGATGAACTTTTTAAAAAAAATACAAATTTATTCATTTTGTGTGTATGTAATTATGGGTGTACTCTTGCCACGATGTGCATGTGTGGGTCAGAGGACAAACTGTGACAGTTGGCTCTCTCCACTATGCTGTTCTTGGGGAGTGAACCCAGATTGTCAGGCTTGATGGCCTGTGCCTTTGCCATGAGCTGTCTTGCCATCCTGATCTACCTTATACACGTGTGCTCTTGTGCTCAACTGTGTGCTTTTATGGTGCTGTGGGCTGAATCCAGGACTTCATGCATGCATGCACCAACTCAGAGCTCCATGTCAGTTCTGTTTTTAAAGTTATGAGTAAGACCTTGGAACACTTTGTCCTAAATGGCGTGTCCTCATCAAATCATTTCCCTCAGGACTCAGGGAGTTGGAAGAGGAGACAAAGTTTTACAGAGCCTGTGGACTGGAAGAAACCAAGGAAACAAGGCCTTTAGACACAACAGGAATGCTGGGCATATGACGTCATAGAGACTGTGGCAGTGTGCACAGGTCTAAGCCAGATGGGGTCCTAGTACTGAGAGGAAAATATACAAGTTCCCATCCCCAGCCCTTAAGCTATCTCCGGTTGATAACTGTTTGCAAATGAAAAATTAGCATTCTCCAAGGAGTATCAATAGGGAAACAAAGCACACTTAGGGGCAGCCTCATACCAACACAAAACAAATTCAATTTTAATGGTATTTCTGGAGGGTTTTTTATTTTGTTTGTTTGTTTATTTTGTTTTGGTCTCAGTGCTGTGTCTGGGCTTTTTCTTTTCTTAACCTTACAGACCATTTGCTTATATCTGGTTTCCTATTTTGTTTTCATGGGCTTTCTCTGTGTGCAAATGTTTGTTTCTCAGTATCTGTATGTGTTGTGATTTATCTTTGACTTTTTTTTGAGACAGGGTTTCTCTGTGGCTTTGGAGCCTGTCCTGGAACTAGCTCTTATAGACCAGGCTGGCCTCGAACTCACAGAGATCCGCCTGTCTCTGCCTCCCGAGTGCTGGGATTAAAGGCGTGTGCCACCACCGCCCGGCTATCTTTGACTTTTTAAAAGTCTTCTTATTTGTTCTGTTCTGGTTTATTTGTTTTATTTTATAATATTCTTAATTTTTAATTTTATTCTAATGAGAGAAAAGTTGTACGTGGATTTGAGTAGGTCAGGAAGTGGGGAGAATCTGGGAGTAGTTGGGAAGGAAAACTGTAATCAGAATATACTGCCTGGATAATTACCAATATTAGAGGGAAAAAAAGGTTAAAGAGAGAGAAAAGAAAACAGGCCCAACAAACCATGAGGATCAGTCCAATAAGCACCATTCTTTTTTTTGTGGCCTCCACTCAAATCCTGCCTCCAGGTCTTACCTTGTTACTGACCTGACTTCCCTGGGTGATGGACGGTGATCAGATGTATAAGCGGAATACCCAGTTTCTTACTGATTCATTGACACTACTTTAAATCATAGAACCAGCCACCTGGGACATTTACTACTAATCCCCTGTCACAGTAAATGCTAAACTTCCCTAGGCCAGGCAGTTCTCCACAGTGTCAATCAAATAATGTGCATATTCCTACCTTCATATCTGACTAAGTATTGACTTGCCAAACACATACTTACGGTAGTTGTCTGTTGTGATGTCTTTGCTGAAGTTGGGAGGTGGTTGATGTGTCCTGGCTGAGAGGCTAACTGCACAGGGCTGCTCATTTGAGCTGTGCTTTAATTTGACTGCCCTCTGGTGTTAGGATATGGAAATGCTAGCTGAGCAGTTCATCTTTTCAAAGGAAGGGGTAGGTGGTACATTTCCCTCTGATTAGGATGCTGTTTCTTTTCCCAATCAGTAAAGATCCTCTAGTTTCAGTAGGAAGTCTGTTGTCTTTGGAATAAACTGTAAGAATATCTAGCTTATATTGTTTTCTGCTTACTGACTACCTGCCCATCTCTGAAAATGTGTCATAACAGTTCTTTTTTGCATGTTTCAGCTATAGCTGTCAGCAGCTGTGGTCAGACCCTAGAATCTTCTCTGCTTTTTACGTTTTCCTGGGGAAATTTGTTTCCATTCTTCAGCAGCACATCTCTCTGTTTGATAGTTTCTAGCCCTGTGTGCTGACCTGCCTTTTTTCCCGTTTTTTTTTTTTTTTAATTGAATTTTATTGAGCTCTACATTTTTCTCTGCTCCCCTCCCTGCCTCTCCTTTCTCCCCTTCAACCCTCCCTGAAGGTCCCCATGCTTCCAATTTACTCAGGAGATCTTGTCTTTTTCTACTCTCTACTTAGGGTCCTCATTGTTGTCTAGTTCTCTAGGATTATGGTTTGTAGGCTGGTTTTCTTTGCTTTATGTTTAAAAACCACCTATGAGTGAATACATGTGATAATTGTCTTTCTGTGTCTGGATTACCTCACTGAAAATGATGGTTTCTAGTTCCGTCCATTTGCCTCCAAAATTCAAGCTGTCATTATTTTTTTTCTGCTGTGTAGTACTCCATTGTATAAATGTACCACATTTT
>JAQHUG010000053.1:5304607-5338778 GCA_028555095.1 Dicrostonyx torquatus | reverse complement strand
ACAAAGCTGCTATGAACATAGTTGAGCACATGTCCTTGTGGCACGATTGAGCATCCTTTGGATATATACCTAAAAGTGGTATTATTGGGTCTTAGATTTTTCTAAGAAATCTCCACACTGACATCCAATGGGGTTGTACCAGCTTGCATTCCCGGAAAAATATATTTTTATTAAAAGCTCTGGGTTTGATCTCTAGCACTGGGAAAGGAAGGGAAAATAAAAATTAATGCCCTTGGTTTGTCTCAGCCCTTGTCTGTATAAGGTTTCATGTCTTGGCAGGCACAGTGGTTCACACTTGTAATGCCAGTACTTGGGAGACTAAAGTTGGAAGATTGCTGTGCATAGTATCCTGGGCTAACAGTAAAAGACCCTATCTCAAAACAGTAACAACAACAACAACAAAAAAAAAAACAATTTTTTTTTCTTACTTAATGAAAGTATGCTTAAGTTAATTAAAACTCCTTTGAACATTCTTTTGATAGAGGTTCGCTTTTGATTTTAACAGGTTTTTTTCCATATTTTATGGAGGCTTATATCTTGATTCACTTAATAAGTTTATTTACTCTGATGTTTTTCCTATATAGTTTTTCTCTTCCTACCTCTTTTGCTTCTCTTTTTTTCAGTGCTAGTATCAAGTCACAGTGTCTTCCGTGCAAAGGAATCACTACAAATTATTTTATTTGTAATGAGCTGTATCCTCAGCCCTGCCTAGCATTTTATTGCTAGGCTTACTTGCTGCTTTGAATTGATGCTGCTTAATAACGAAGTTGGGTTTGCAAAGATAAAGTGATTTATAAAGGTGGTAGGCTTCATAACAGTCTATGTGGAGGACACAAGATTGGAGTCAGGTTGAGGTTACTCTTGGGTTAGATGAATCTGTTTGTGTGGCTTTGATTTCTTGGCTTTTATAGGAGTTTAGTGACATTCTTATCCACTACCTACCAGTGCCCTTCATACCCAACAGCTTCGAAGAAACATTATGGCTACTAACTTTAGAGATTAAAGTCAATCGTATTTATAGGTAGAGTTTATCTTCTCAGAGATGCTTGAGATAAGGAGTTTTCAGGTTTTGTTTTTATTTTTTTTAAACATTTATACAACCATTATGGGGTAAACATTCCTAGTGTGAACTCTGAAATGTGGCGCAGTAGGAGTCCTTGGGTATACCATCTAATGAATATAGAATATAGGCTTCAGATTTTGAAGGTTTTGTGTGAGAGATGTTCACCACATACTATATTTAGAAGGCCCTGAGCTGTTTTTCTTGGAACGTTTTATAATACCCAAGTGTTTCTGAGAGTAGTAGAGACTATTTCTTCACATTTCAGAACAAAGTAGCTTTGTACTTAATAATCTGGCTTTACTCCAGGCTGTGAAAAATGGTACATTTTAAATCATGTTTTGCTGAAGTTTTGCTTTGTTAACTGACTTCAACAGTTAGTCACTGTTAAAGGGGGAGTGGGGGGAGACTTCAGTGTAGCACGACTTGTAATCAGATCTTTGCCATTTGTGTATTCAGATAGAGGATATAATTATCTTTTTTTTTTTCTTCAAAGGGACATGAGAGATGGCTTTAGAAGAAAAAGTTTCTACTCTTCCCATTATTCAAGAGAACGATCTCCCCATAAAAGGGATGCTCCTGTTTTCAGAGAATCACCTGTAGGCCGGAAGGACTCCCCACACAGCAGATCTGGCTCCAGTCTCAGCAGTAGAAGCTATTCTCCAGAACGAAGCAGAACACACTCCTTCCATCAGTCTCAGCACAGAAGTACGTCTGCTTTTCTCTTCTTGTTTCTTTTTCTCTGTTGTGTATTCATGACAGGAGGTGTAGGAGAGGTATCTTTTCTTAAGTAATTTCAAACACTCAGAAACGTGACAGAATAGTACAGTAAGTACACACACACACACCTTCCTCAGTTCTTTGTATGGAATTAGAGTCTGCATAACAGTTCATGCTTGAATTTGTCAGTGTATGAAAGAGGTCTTTTTTTTTTTTTTTCCAGACAGGGTTTCTCTGTGGCTTTGGAGCGTGTCCCGGAACTAGCTCTTGTAGACCAGGTTGGCCTTGAACTCACAGAGATCCGCCTGCCTCTGCCTCCCGAGTGCTGAAAGAGGTCCTTGTTATCAAGTCTAAAAGTGAATATGCTCTCATACTTCCTAGGACTCCAAGAGCTTTAAGTTACAGCCTTAGCCTTCTTTTCCCACTTATGGCCTCACCTTGTCTTTCTTGGTAGATGTTGTTAGATTCTTGTGTTCAGCAAATATCTTTAAGTTACCTATTATTCGCAAAACTATTGTTTATTATTTGCAAAGAATAAAGCTTCACAGCAAACATCTTTTTGCACACAGGTATCTGAATAAGCCTGAAGAGGTAGGAATATCATTGAGGGCTGAGGAGGCTCAGTGGGAAAAGTGCTGTATGTACAAGTTCTGATCCTTAGAACATATAAAAAAGATAGTGCTAACCTCTCCACTTCTAGACAAAGGAAAGCTTGTAATACGGTAATAACCACTATAAGACATCTCTTACACGGCAGAAAGCAAGGACCAACACCCAGGGTGGTTCTCTGAATTCCATGTGTGCCATGATACATCCATGTTGGTGTTCACACACACAAACATGTAACATGGGGGCCTGCTTGTCACCCTGGCTGCCCGGCTAGCTTAGCCCTGAAATAATCACACAGAAAGTCTGCATTAATTATAAACCAATTGACCCATTAGCTCAGGCTTCTTATTAGCTCTTGTAGCTTATATTAACCCATTATTCTGATCTATGTTAGCCACATGACTTGGTACCTTTTTCGGTGGGGCAGGTCACATCCTGCTTCTTTGGCGTCTCGACAGGACTGCGGGAAGAGCTTCCTTCTTCCCAGAATACTCCTGTTCTCATTGCCCCACCTCTATTTCCTGTCTGATTTCCCCACCTATACTTCCTGCCTGACTACCAGCCAATCAGCGTTTATTTAAAATATAATTGACAGAATATAGAATTATCCCGCATCACAAACCCACATAAACACAGAAAGAGTTTTATTTTTAAATTAATTAATTTAATGTATATGGATGTAATGTCTGCTTCTATATTTATGCACCAGACATACTGTGTTGTGAGATTTTCAGTGGGAAAAGCCCCTGCTGGTGACCTGGGGCAGCATGGTGACTGTCGCTGTGTGATCCTTTCTCATATTCGAGGCTAGATAATGTGGCTTCTTTTATTGTCTTATTAAATGTTATAATCTTATAAAATTTATAAAAATTATTTGGAGTCAAATGTTAGGGCAAGAACTGATATATCCACAGAGTGATGGAGAAAACGATCAGCAACCTTTACACTCCATGCTTCCCATGCTCAAAAAGTTGGCACCTCTTTTTTGACCCCTATTTAGTCCTCTTGTGTGTCCTCCTGAAAGCAATATGGTCCACTCCAGTCAGCTGGATGTAGACCCCTACCCTCCGACCCAAGTCCTGACTCCTTTGGTGGTCTGGGAGCAACATCCCAAACAAATCTCCTGCAACAATACTGATTCTATGTCTTTGTTTGCCTGGTGTCCTGGAAGGCCAGACGTGGGGCATTGGATTCCTTAGAATAAGAATTGTAAACTGTTGTAAGCCACTGTATGAATGTTAAGAATTGAATTGGGAGGCAGAGGCAGGCAGATCTTTGTGAGTTCGAGACCAGCCTGGTCTACAAAAGCTAGTTCCAGCGCAGGCTCCAAAGCCACAGAGAAACTCTGTCTCGAAAAACCAAAAAAAAAAAAAAAAAAAGAATTGAATTTGGGCTCTTCTAAAAGAGCAGCAAGCACGCTAAACCACTGAACCATCGCTCTAGCCCAAGAAAAAAATATTTTTTTTTTAAAAACAATTATCTTGGTTTTGCTAATCTTTTTTTTTTAAATATTTATTATGTATACAATATTCTGTCTGTGTGTATGCCTTCAAGCCAGAAGAGGGCATTAGATCTCTTTATAGATGGCTGTGACCCACCATGTGGTAGCTGGGTATTGAACTCAGGACCTTTGGAAGAACAGGCAATGCTCTTAACCTCTGAGCCATCTCTCCAGCCCGAAAATAAGTTTTTTAATAAGTATGTCCTTTGAAAAGTTAACAGCCTGGTCTACAAGAGCTAGTTCCAGCGCAGGCTCCAAAGCCACAGAGAAACCCTGTCTCGAAAAACAAAAAAACAAAACAAAACAGTTAAAACAACAGTAGCATACACACCTATGATTGCTTAAGAAACTTTTAGAAACTGGGATTTGTGGTGTAAAGGGTAGTGCCAGTGTGCATTTATTCATTTGGTTTTTTCCCCTCTGACTCAGGAAGCCACCCCCTCCCCAAAAAGCTTTCAAGATAGTAGACAACCTCTATTAGCTCTACTAAATGCTTCCATGAATAGAGATATATTTAAAGTCCCTCACCCCTTTCAGATATGTGTATCTTAAATGTAACAGTTTGGGGGAAAAGAAAAGTACCTTTGACAGCTAGTAATGAAATCTTAATAAAATATAAAATAGTAAATAGAAATGAGTCATTAAAGTTAGTTGGATGGCAAATGAGACCTACTTTTTGTTTTTCTGAAACAAGCTTTTTCTTTGTGTTTTGAGAAAGAATTTAGCTATTATCCCAGGCTGTCATTGAACTCATTGTGCATTTCAGGATGACTCTGAGCTTCCAGTTGTCCCGTGTCCTAACCTCCCTAGTATTACGGAACTGACTTAAAACAGAGTTTTCTGGGGAAGCATTTTCCTATCTCCACTTTGATTTTAGTGACTATAGAATTTGGAAAAGAGAGCCGGGCGGTGGTGGCGCACGCCTTTAATCCCAGCACTTGGGAGGCAGAGGCAGGCGGATCTTTGTGAGTTCGAGACCAGCCTGGTCCACAAGAGCTAGTTCCAGGACAGGCTCCAAAACCACAGAGAAACCCTGTCTCGAAAAACCAAAAAAAAAAACGAATTTGGAAAAGAGCATATGTGAGCCACTGTGTCTCAGGAGTTGTCTCATCCTTAGTATCTGTAGCGATGAGCGATGACAAAGAAATTGGTGTGTGGTAAATAAATTTAGCAGAGCATAGGGATTTAGTTTCTTAGGGGTGGTGCATACATATCTTGACACATGCGTGGAGGTCAAAAAACAACTTTGAAAATTTTCTCCTTTTATCATGTGGATCTTGGGGATTGAATTTATGTCATAAAGCATGGCTGGAAGTGCCTTTACTAGCTGAACTGTCTCCCTGGTCCTGTGCCTGGCTGCCATACAAGGGTACTATGGGTCAAATCAAGTCCTTAAGTTTATTAGGAAAGGACTTTACTGATGGAGTCATCTTTTGCCAGACTTCGGCCACTTTTCTTGTTGGTAGTACTGTTTTTTTATTTGCTCTGTGTGTTTGTTTGTGTGCGTACATGTCACACTGTGTGTACAGATGTCAGAGTACTACTTTGGGAGAGCCAGTTCTCTCTCGTTCCACTGCTTGAGTTCTGTGTAATTGGACTCATTGTCAGGGTTGGCAAGGTTTGTAATTATAATTCACCGAATAATTTTTCTCTCGTTTTGTTTACTTTGGGCGAGGGTCTCATATAACCCAAGTTGGCTTCAATGTTGCTGAAAAAGCCTGGGACTCCCTATCCTTCAAGCTCTGCCTTCTGAGTTCTAGGACTGTAGGAGTGTGGCACATGCTCAGATCCTCAAACTGACTTCAGTGCTTTGAAGTTTGTCTCAGACTCTCTTGATCTGAATGCAGCTGTGAGCTCATCATCTTCAGTCTTTTTGGTGTCCATATTTAAATGATAGCACTGCAGGATGACCTGGGTTGCCTCGTTCTCTTACCCCTTTATCATTTATAATTTGTTTAGCATGAAACGTAACACCAGAACCATCAAGCTCACTCCTATGCACATTCTTCAAAGTCCTTAAGTTTTTTAAAAATCAGTGTATAGTAACTGTACAAAAACATTTTTACTCATGTATATAACACACTTGGATCATACTCCTTTCTACCCCCTTTGTCTCCCATCTTGTGATCCCCTTGTTCTTCCCAAATAGTATCCTTTCTCCTTTTATACCAAGCAATCTGGGTGTCCTTCTGAGTCTGATTATTCCACTCCTTAAAATCTTTCTTGTAATTATTTCACAGAATTTCTTGTCACTATGAGTCCCTTTGTATTTTCATTTTAAAGCTTCAGTGTTCAAGAGTGACCTAGTACTGTGTCTGTGTTGTGGCGTTTGTCTCCTGAGTTAAAGTATACCTGGCATGTCCATGTTTGTTAAGCACTGCACTGAGTTTTTCACAGTGGTTTGTGAGACATAACCCATAACTTCGTCATCTCTAATGATGCTTTCTGGTTTTCATTTTCTAAAATATCCTATGTTCTCATGTGATTTGTCAAGAATGAGCAGTGGTAGTGGGTAACTCTGTTTACACTTTGCTTTCAGCAGGAAATCCTATCTCAGGAAGACAGTATTGTTTGAAGAATTATATTAGGTATATACTTAGCTATTATGTGCAAGGAGTCACCAAGTGCCATCAAACTCTTACAGGACTTGATGAATGTTTCGTCAGTGCATTTAAGTTGTGTCTACAGCTTTTAGTTTTACTCACAGTGCCTAACACTTTATATCTCTGTGGATCCAATGGAAATGCTCCTTGGCTTGCAATGGCACCAATTTCAGTTACAAGTTGAATGTCTTTAAATTGGTAATGCATTGACTTCACCCTACGTTTTGAGCTGTTTGTCCTTGTGGCTGATTGTGTGCTTTGGTTCACTGTTCCTGATAGCATCCTGTGTATCATGTGCCTTAGTTTCATTTTGTGATAAAATATCCTGATAGAAACTTAGAGGAACGGGGTGGGGGTGTGTTTTCATTCATAGTTTGAGGTTTTGGTCTATCGCTTAAGGAAGTTAAGGTGGCAGCCAGTCAAATTGTGTTTGTAACACATCAAGGAACAGAGCCATCAACTGTGAGCCCCTCTCCTATCCATGTTGAAGTTTTAGAAGCTTGGTCTTATGCAGGTTTTGTGTGTCAGGCATGTCTTGTCTGGAAACGTTTTGTAGCAAATTCCAGAACCTCTGACTCCTACCGTCTTTCGGCCCCCCTCTTCCGCAGTGACCCCTGAGCTTTGGGAGGATGGGGTGTAATATGGTTGTCCCATTTTGTGCTTAGCACTTAATAGTCTTTCTCTGTACTTTCTGTGGTAGTTGCCTCTTGGAGTCTGTCATACTTTTGTTTAACATAATGATTTCCAATTCCACCTGTTTTCTTTCAAATGCCATAATTTCTTTTTTAGCAACTGGATACAATTTTATTGCTCATAAGTACTGTGCTTTCTTTATCCATCTCTGCATGGATGTGGAGGCTGCTCTCATTTTCTGGCTATTGGGAATAGTACAGCAGTAAACAGATGTGCCAATATGTTTTATGTCTGTTCAGGTTGCTTGAAATTGTAGTAGAACAGTCTTAATTCTAGACAGAGACATCCACAGTGACAGGTCTTTTAACTTGACTTCATTTGGACTCTTGAGGAGGACCTGATTGGTCTGGTACATACACAGCTGCAGGTGACCTTTGGTCTTGTGAGCGGGTTTAAAGATGGACCCATTCTCCTGGGTTACTATAAGGCAGTTATCTGGAAAATTTGACTCAGTTAAGTCTTGGTTGTCTGTCCCAGGCATGTAATACCCTGAGACAAGTCATCAAACCTCTGGATCTAGTATAAGGACTGTCTGAGGAAGGGCTTACTGTGAAGAGCCTGAGACGCCTGTAGATATGGGTAATGTTCAATTGTAAAGAGACAAACTGGGAAAAGAATGGGCCAGTAATGTTGATTCTTGAGTGGAAGCTTAGTGGGGGGTCTCTTAAGAGTTAAATTAGATCTCTTTTCCTTTCTGGAAGATGAAGAACATAAGGCTGCTTGAAGATAATTTTGAGAAAGGCACATCGATTCCTGACCTGATGTTGGAAATGAAAGCTTTAGTCCCAGCACGTGGGAGGCAGGGTCAGGTGCATCTCTGTGAGTTTAAGGCCATCCTGGTCTACAAGAGTGAGTTCCAGGACAGGCGCCAAAGCTACACAGAGAAACCCTGTCTTGAAAAATAAAAAATAAAATAAAATAAACTGTTTGCCAGAAACTACACGTTCCCCTTTAGTAAACATGCTATAAAGGGGAAGGAAATTTGAAATCTTCACGATTGTCTTGGATACAGAGAAGACAGTTTTTGGAAATATATCACAAAACCTGAAGAATTTGCTTGCAAATGAAAAGGGTTCAACTAGAAATTGGAGGACTTTGGTCCCAATATTTGACCTGATAGAAATGGTTAAGAAGCTCCTGCTGGGAGGTTAGAGGGAGTGATGTTTGACTTGATTTGATGAGATGTGTGCGCAGCCATTCTGGGGTGTCTGTGAAGTGCTGATCTTAGAGCCTGTTGAGTCTTCTGAGGGATGAATGGAGGGTGAGAGAGAGTGAGATCGTGGGTAGTTATAGCCCCTGCCACCACAGCCCAGTCAAGAGATGCCAAGGGAGCATGGGGTGCACTCCCCAGCTCGCCCACCTGCTGGGTGAGAAACACCAAGAAGAAAGGATTTTTTTTCAGACCAGAGCTGCTAGAGGAGTTGTAGTAAAGGATGTGAGCAGGAGTGTAGTGGTTGTGCAAAAGGACGGTCATTGTGTAGTGGGGAAGAGAAGCTACTGGCCTTGCCTTCTGGGCCACTTGGTAGATGGCAAGCGCAAGACCCTGTTATTATAGAGGGGGTCTCTATTACAAGACAGGGCATTTGGGGAGAAGCTTAGGAGTTATTAGGGATTTCATAACAGTTTGTTGCATTAGGCATCAAGTAGCTATGTTCTGATCATTAGATAGTGGAGGATTATTTGGGACCCTTTATTTTTGGTTTGTTTTTCTTTTTTTTTGTCTCCATAAGAATCTAACAATGTTTTTATATTCTGAATATAGCATAGTGAAGGATTCAACCAGGATGGTAGCTGTAAATTTGTATCTGAGGAAAATCCATGTATGAGAGACTTTGTGAAGAGAATCAGTAAGTTTTAGTTATTGCAATATTAGAGTATTGGTAAATCTGTTCTTGAACAAGTCAAAACTTTCCTGGTATTTTATTGCTAATGGTGATTTCCCTTCCAGCAGCCTAACTGACACCGTCCTCCCCACCTGATACGTGATCTGTACCACATCTTTGAATGTGAACCTTATAGTTTTTGTATGAACAAATGTTGCTACTTATGCACATAATGTTTTTATATAGCCTCACATCCTTAGCTGGTTCTCATACTTCTCTTTAGTGAACATGATAGAGGAATTACAATCGTTTCCTTCTGTGTTCTCTGATAGACAGGAAACAGGTCAGCAGAGGACCTGAAAGATGCAAGAGGACATGCAATTTGTTTTGTGTCCACATGGGAAGGGACAGATAGTTGAACTTAAAGGATTTCTGAAATGCATGTTTACTGGTTTCTGGTGGGAAGATGTTAGCAAGCTGTGGGCATTTGAATGGTTGGACACGTGGAAAATAAATCTTTTCTTATTACACAGTTGTGGGTGAGCTCTGAGTTACTCTCAGAATAGGTTAATAGCCTGTGAGTGTCTCAGTGGGGTGCTAGACTCTAGTCTCCTTTCCTGTAGTAAGATATTTTTACTAGACTCATTTTTTAGGTAGGTTAAGGGACTCATACAAAGCTCTTTTTGCATCTGCTGTTTATTATTCTATGTAACTATACATTTCTTCTGTAAAAAGGTTGTTTTTAGGAACCATCAGGTGTCTGATAGTTCTCTGAGTGATCACTGCAGTATGCAGAACGTCTGGTTCTTTCCTGTTCTGCTTTGGTTTCTCCTCAGTACAGCTGCTTGCACAGCTTGTACTGAGAGCTTGACGTGGGTTGGAGGCGGTTAGGATAACCAGCAAGTGCTCAGAAGTACTTCTTCTCTTTACTCCTACTTCTGGGGAGTTACCATGCTCCTCCCTGGCACAGAGGTGCTGGTGTTAATTCCTCCCTGCCACCTTTCCCTAGAGTCCACGCGTGTTGGTGCTTCCTACAAACGACAGAATGAAGCAAATCCAGGAAGAGGTGAGTTTGGAAGTAGGTTTTGATCTGGAATTTTGAAAGGGTGGGAGGTTTGATTTGAGAAATTATTTAAATGGGGGAAAGTATCTTACTGCTCTCTCAAATTCACTGTCACTAGCAATATAGCCAGGTAGTTGGTTGTCTTGACCAGCCATTCTTATTCAGGAATGGCTGCCACAGGAGGATAGAGCCTATAGAATAATGAGTCCATTGGCAGTGGGAGTTAGAGATTCTACTTACTTGGCAGTTTTTGCTGTTGTCTTTGTTTATGTCTTTGTCCCTTGCTTCTTGCTTGTCCACTCATTTATGAAAAAGGTATAAATGAGTGTTTCTGAGAAACCATTTCTTTCCCTTCAACAATCCTTTGCTTCTGCATACGAAGATTGGTTGGTGTCTGCTTATATTAACCCTGAGCACCTAAAATCAGGAAAAATTCTTAGGCTACACTTGGGATCATACCTGGCCTAACTTCACTAGCAATATCCTGTTTGTAAAACAAAGTTTGAGATTGACAGCTTATGGGTTGTCATCTTTTCTCTGTGTGTTGTTGCTGTTTTTTTTTTCTGTGTTCTTGCTAATGCATGCTAAAATCGAATATATAATTGGCACTAGGATTTTGCTCTGGGATCCCCTATCCCTGTGATCTTAAACAGTTTAGATGAGCCACACAGAATATAGCATATGAGATAATAGATGGTATTTATTACAGAATTGGAAGAAGCTTAAAGGGTGAGAATGGCCAGTGACCAAGGAACCATCTATATTTAAATGTCTTTCTACTATTTCTAAGGTCTCTAGAATAGACAGTTTGTCCAGAAGGGTGTTTTCCTGCACAAGTGATTGACAAGCCTGTCGAATTAACTCAAGGAAGAGGACAAAGGGTATATGTTTATCTCCTTTATCTGGGTAGTCAGAATGTCAAAGATATGTCTCTGATATCGTTCTTTGACCCCAAATCGGAGTTTTCCAGTTCCAGTTCTTAGTTTTACAATGCGCTGTGTTTGAGTTTGAGAGAGAGGTCCTTCCCCAATGACGGACTCATATACAACTAATTATCTAACATAATTATGCCTTTATTTAGTAACTTAAGTGTGAAAAAAATAAGTTGGCTTTCTATTAAACTCTGAGTGCCTACTCGTATTCTTAAGTCTATAGGCTATGTAGACCAGAGCTACTATAAAGTCATGATACTTGTTCCTCTAGGACAGTGGCTATTGAGCTTCCTAATGCTGTGACCCCCAACCATAAAAACATTTTGTTGCTATTTTGTAACTGTAATTTTGCTGCTGTTATGAGTTGTAATGTAAATATGGTATGGAGGATATCTGATATGTGACCCCTAAAGAGGTTGTGACCCCCAGGTTTAGAACCACTGCTCTAGGAGCTTTGGGCACTAGGGTAGACTTTACAGTGCAGTATACAATTTGCCACATGCATTGGAAATATAGTAAGGAATGACTAAGTTTATGTTCTTGGCTGTTGGAGAATGTCATGATGATTGTATCAGGGTCCCCCCACCCAAGTAATTTGTGTATTTTAAAAATAGGGTCTCACTAGTCAGCTTTGGGTGGCCTGGAACTTATGCTACCACAAAAATCTAGGTTCTGTCTTTTACAAAAAAAAAACTGTTGAAACTTCAGAATTGGGGTACTAAACTTAGGGTGGGGGTTTCTCACTCAACTTTTGCATTATTGAAGCCGGATGATTCTGTTAAAGACGATGGATGGGGCTATCCCCTATAGAAATCTCTCACTGTCTTAGGCCTGCAGTTGTATATGGCAGTGATATTCTCTCACAGAAGACAAGCAGAATTTCTTTACACATTGCCCAGTGTCAGGGTGGGAAGGACAAACTGTCCCTGGCTGAGAGCCACTGGTATAGTGTGGCTTCTTGTCTTCAGTACCCTGGCAAAAGCTGTTTAATACCAAGGTGGTTAGAAACCTGCTTCTCTAGGGCTTGCCTAGCTGTGGCAGGAAGTTTGTGGAGCCTCTGATTAAAGCTGGCTTCGCTGCACTCTGCAGGTGACTTGGTGTCTGCTTCTGCTCTTGCCTGTTCTCTGGGCTCTCTCTACTTTCTAGGTAGGCTTTAGCAACATTTGTGTAGCCACTTTCTAAAATAGCTTTGTATTGTTCATATTTTTAGTTTTCCCAGATGTTGAAAATTATTAGTAAGATGTTTTTAAATCAGGAACAGCTTACTTTTAAAAATTTTTATAAACTGATATTAAAACAGTTTAAATAAATTAGCTAACTAAAAACTTAATTAAATTTTAATTGTTGAGCCTACTTACATAATAATGTTCATATATTTTCTGGCTTATGTTTCTATTAAAAATGGTTCCATGCAGCATTATGTGAGTATCTGAAATAACTAATGATGGTGACTTTATCTTATAGAAGTTTATTTTAAACAAAACAATTGTTAACATACCTTATACCAGGCTCCGGATCAGTGCTCTGAATTAATTGATTTCTAAATTCTTTTAAATGGTGCGAATGTTTTAGGAGTATCTGCTAAATTTCCTGTGTACTCTCTGGGCTGTCTCTTAACTGATAGATTGCTCTGTGGTAGCTACATACTAACTGTAAAGACATTCTTTGTATTTATATTATGATATGTTAAAGATTTTCAGCAGCAGAAAACGTCATGATTTATACATTGCCCAGTGCCAGGGTGGGAAGGACAAAAGTGTCCTTGACTGAGAGTCACTGGTGTAGAGTGAGTGGCTTCCTCTCTTCAGAACCTTGGGAAGAGGTATTATTTAATACCACCTGAGGTACTCAGAAACCTGATTCTCTAGAGCTTGCTTAGCTGTGGCAGGGAAGTTTGTGGGGCCTCTAATTAAAATGTGTTTTGCCTTTTTCAGCATTTCTGTGATCGTACTTACTGACATTGGTGTGGCCTGGACTGCCATATATGACTTTATTTCATTCCACATTACATTAATGTTTTGTGGTGTTACTAAGAGAGGTAGATTTAGATGTTACTACTACAGTAATATGATGAGAACTTTCAGAATAAAGTACATATATGGCTTTCCTTATTACTTGGAAACACATAAGCTAGAAAATTACATCTTGTGTTGTTTCTTGTCCTATATTCAATCTTGCCATTGTTATATAGGTAAAGAGAGATCCATCCAGTCTTTGAAAACATCAAGAGATACTTCACCCTCAAGTTCTTCAGCAGTCTCTTCATCCAAGGTTTGTTGCTTTTCTAAAGTTAGGTAGAACTGCAATGTGAAGATGATGGGTTGACCAGCCCAAACATTATTGTGTGTACGCAGGATGCTTAATGAACCCTTTGAAAGCTTGAATTTTAAGTCTTCTCAACTTGAAAATATTACAAAGGCCAAAATAAATGGTAATTTTTTTCATAGGTTTTACTATGGTTAGTATTTGCTGCTGTAGCCTTTGCTATTCTTCACCATACCCAAATGGACTTCATATTTAGATGGGGTGTGTATTCATAGGATTTGCTTTTTTTTTTTTTTTTTTAGGGTATTGAGAGTATAGGCAAAAGCTTAATATGTATTTAAAGCCATTCAATTCTTGATATGCACTATAACCTCTTACTAACCTATACAGAAAGTCTATAGCTAGGCTTAAATCTCAATTCTATGGGAGACTGAAGCTTCAGAAGTAAAAAATATTTTCTCCAAGTTGAAGCTGTTACTTGCATACCGTTCTTTATTCTTAGTTCCCAGCTTCTCAAAATGTGATGGAATGATGGAGCTGATGTTTCTTCATTTTGTTTCCCTTATCAACCTCTCAACCTTTCTCATGCTTATAACTTGTTTCAGATACTCTCTCCTTTTTGATTTTTCTCTTAATGTTTTTGACATTTTAGAAGCAATTTTTGCCCCCTGTCATTCTGCCATTGGTCTACAGGGACAGCAGTTTCTCTGATTGAGAGGAAAAAGTGACCTTTCTGTGATAAATCTTATCACTGGAGGACCCTCAGAAATCTGAGGATTCTGAAGTGTCAGGTTGTTCTTTGCTGTTGTGTGGCATGGCTAGACTTGAGGTTCTTGCCCTTGCAGACATTTGACAGATATTTTGCCAGCCATAGAAACCAGCTCTCTGAAAAGTTTGTGTTTGGTTTTAAAATTGGACCTGACCTCATGATAGCTCAGGCTGGTCTTGCTAATCCTGCATCAGTGTCCTGAGTTTTTAAATTACCTTCTCAGCTGAGGGCTTTTTTCCCCAAACATTATGGCTTTGGGAGTATATTTTTTCAGGGTTTATTTTGAACCATTAGAAAATAGTTTTGTGTGATAACTTATCAAGTGCACACACAGAATAGTTCCCGTGGCAGGATTTTTTTACATTTTACAAGAACTTCTAAGTCATTACTTTGTTCTGCTCTATAGCTCTCCTGAAAACATAAACTTTCTCTTTTAAAATTATAAACATATACATTATTTTCTTGGATATGTTTTTATTTTCTTTTAAATTTTTTTTGTATTTTTAATAATATATTGTCTTACAGTAGGTACTGTTTTAACCTCCTTAGCTGGGTAGGCATCTTATGCCAGTGATCCCAGCACTTGAGTCTGAGACAAAGGGGTTTCATAATCATGAACTAACTTTGGCTACAGATTGAGACTCTGCCTTCAGACAAACAAACAAATCAAGGGATAAAAACAAAACCTTCTGACTGGGTAGAAGATTGAAATGAGGGAGTTAAGCTTATTTAGTGGCTATGGAATATACTTCAGAGGTAAGTTTTAGGCTTTCTCTCTTTGTATTCTGAAGACTTAATAATTTTGGTCTGTGACATGAGCTGATAATGAGAGATTTGTAGAAAATAAGTGTAAGTTGTACTGTGTGCATGGGAGCCATACACAAAGTTGATTTTGTGTCTTGCAGTATGCAAAGGCAGGGAAGTTTAGGGTTGACTATGGCTGGCTGCTTTCTTCCTTTTGGCTTTTTAAAAGATTATGATTTTTAATTACACATGTGGGTGTGTGCATGTGAGTGCTAGTGCCAGAGATCAGAGGTTTTTATGCTCTGTATCTGGAGTTACAGGTAATTATGAGCCAACCACATGAGTGCTAAGAACCAAATTCAGTTTCTCTGTAAGAGCAGTGTGTTCTCTTGGCCGTTTTAACCATCTCTCTGGCCCCTAAAACTACATTATGCAGACCCATTTTCCAGGTGGAAATCTCTGAAGACCACTGTGGTGGCCTCTCTAGACCAAGTCTCTGTCTTCTGAAAAGCTTTCCTAGGTGGTTACGGGTATCTTAGAGGAAAAGCCTCTTTTTACAATTTCTGCTCACTTTGCTTTTGTTGATTTCTTGTTATAAAACGACAGCCAACTTTTTCGGGTCATTCCTGGGTTTATGAGACATGCAGTTTCTCTGAATAATTAAGTCAAAATAGTATATTTGGAGCAAAATATTTTTTCACAATGCTGTGTATGTACACATGTACAGACACACACACACACGATAAAAATAACCCATGGCCTCCTGTCCCTTGGTGAGCTTGATCAGGTCTGAATGAAGCTCATGTGCCACTTTCTATCAGTGTTTGTTAGTGAGTTTAGATAAATTACTATTGTTCTGTTTCTTGTTTTTCTCATTTGAGGTAATGAGGCCTGCCCTGCTCCCTTTGGTGAATTTCTATCAGAATGTTCTTTGGTTTGTGGAAGTACTTCTTCATTCATGGTAGTGCACCAGTACTGCTGAGGTGGTTTTCTTTTTTGTTTCTTTTGTCTGTTTGTTTTTGTTTGTTTTCACTGGGACTGTATATTAGACAAGGTTCTCTGGAGTATTGGGTAGAACTAGTGCAGTGTGTACGTATTATAAAAGGGTAAGCATGCACTATCTTGGTTTATGTGATAGTTTCTGGGTAGTCTGTAGATGGCAGCACATTAGAGAGACTTAGGACCCGGGCTTCTAAGTCCACTAGGCCAGGAGCCTCAATGGCCCTAGACCAATTCTAAGGCCTAAAAGATTCCTGGACAGTTGCTGATACTAACCCTGTCATGGAAGGCCAGAGAAGTCGGACTCAGATATCTGTGGAGGACAGCAGCTGCAGCATCGCCTTTTCCTTGGACCTCTTCATGTTTGGGCTGCTGTTTGAAGGCCCATGAACACAGCTTTCCTCAGCTGAGTCAGTCCTTTCTGAAAGCAACCTTATTGACCTAACAGGCATTTTTCTTTGTTGATACCATATCCCTTCAAGCTGGAAACCAAGATTAATCATCATACTGATGTAAGATTAATCACCAGACTGATGTATGTAGTCAGTGATAAACTCTTAGAAAAGTTGAGAGATAGGAGCGATTGGGCCTAGTTGGTAAAGAGTCTTCCAGGAAATAGGATGGAATCAGAGGGCCACCATGAAGGTTTCAAGGAAGGGCTTTATAATCCGTGCTGTGCTTTATAATCCGTTCATCCACACTGCAGGCCCTTATTGGGATTGAGAGTGACCCAGAAAGACCTTTTGTTTGTCTTTGCTTCATCCATGAACCCACTCATCTTCCCAAATTTGTCTCAGTACAGTAAATTTATAGCAGTGAACATAGGAAAGAAAAAGTACAAGACATTATTACAGATACTTTTTAGGCCCGTTATCTTTATTCTCACAACTGCTTTGTAAAAGGAATTAAGCCCCATCCAACAGGTGATTAAACCACACTGCATGCCAAGACTGCCTGTAGCTTCAAAGCCCATGCTTTGATTATATTGCATTTGGTTAGAAAAAGTAGTAGTATGCCAAAACAATGAAATTTAAATCTTTAAACTATTGTGCAAGAATGACTTATATGATTTATCACAAATTATAAAGATGACATATTTGGGTCTTTTGAATTAAGAATTTGCCTTAGGGGTGGAGAGATGGTCTGGTAGTTAAGAGCATTGGCTGCTTTTGTAGAGGACCAGGATTTGATTCCGTGGTTCACAATTCTTTGTAAATCTAATTCCAGGGATCCAGTGCCCTTGTTCTAGCCTTAGGGGGCAGCAAGATCACATGGGAAGCACAGACTTAAAGGCAGGCAAAACACCCACACACATTAAAATAAATAAATCTTTTTTAAAGGATTTACTGTAATAAAATTTAACCATTACTTTATTTCATTTGAGCATAATTAAAGATAAAAAATTATAATCAATATGATGTTGTTTGTATCCTGGATATAATTTATATGTATTTGTTATTGGCCCATTAGATGAGGTCTTGAAGTTTTATATAAATGAAATTCTGAGTGATGTATAGTCCTTGTGTCCTAAAGAAATTGCTATTTAAAGGGATTCTGTACTGAGTTTTGTGTCTCCCTATGTAGCTGTAGCTGGCCCGGCACTTCCAGTTCTCCTGCCTCACCTTCCTTGTTCTAGGAATGAATACACATGTGTTATCTTGCCTGGCTCTCTGCTGAATGTTTTTGAAGGAGTGAAAAGGGGGTATACTTATCTCACTGCATTGTGCTTCCTGGTGTTAGAGGCCTTTAAGAATGCTAACAGAGATGTCTCTTTATTTATGATAGGTGTTAGACAAACCCAGCCGGCTAACTGAGAAGGAACTTGCTGAGGCTGCAAGCAAGTGGGCTAATGAAAAGCCAGAGAAGTCAGATGAAAATAACTTGACTGAGATTTCTGAGTTTGAGGTATTTAATTTCAACTTTATGATTTGCACCTAAACATTTTGTCTTGATTTTTAAACTGAATGTAAGTCCTGTGTGGTACCATACACCTGTAATCCCAACATATAGGAGGTGCAGGCAAAGGACCATCAAAGATGTCATCAGAGCAAGTTTGAGGATAGCCTGAGATGCATGAGGTCCCCCCCCCTTTTTTTTAAAAAAAAAAACGAAAAGGGGTGGGTAAGCAAAAAGAGTATAAAATATTTGCTTTGTTCTTGTTCCTCAACAGGTACTTGAGAAAATACCTTTGTGGGTTATTGAATTTACTATACAAAATAAGAGTGTGAAAAGTATTTTTGAATAATTTTAAAGGAAGTCTTTTTCCATTTTGCTTTGCTCTTCCCAATCCTTTTGCATTCTGCGGGTCAAACCTAGGGTCTGTCTGTAGTTGGTTTTTGTTTTACTCTTTGGGGTCCTGCCGCCCAACTCTCAAATAAATACATGGATGATTATTCTTAACTTATTTTGGCTTGTTTTCTAGCCAGCTTTTCTAAGTTAAATTGTCTTGTTTCTCTTTAACTACATTTTGCTTCTGGAGTTTTTACTTTTTTTTTTAATTTATTATGTATATAGTGTTCTGGGCATCAGATTTCATTATAGATGGGTGTGAGCCATCATGTGGTTGCTGGAATTGAACTCAGAACCTCTGGAACAGAAGTCGGTTCTCTTAACCTCTGAGCCATCTCTCCAGCCCAGTTTTTACTTTTCTTTATTCTCTTTCTTCTTACTTGGTGGCTGACTGGGTGGCTGGCCCTGGTATCCTTTCTCCTACTTTTCTAGCTCCTCCCCTTCTCTTGGACCTAGATTTCTCCTCTGTGTATTCTTTCTGCCTGGCAGCCCCACCTATCCCTCTCCTGCCTAGCTACTGGACCAGTTGGGCTACTAGACCAATCAGGTGTTTTAGGCAAAGTAACACAGCTTCACAGAGTTAAACAAATGCAACAGAAAGAATGTAGCACATCTTTGCATCATTAAACAAATGTTCCACCACAGCATAAATGAATGTAGTACATCTTCAACTAATATTCCACAACATCTGTCTGTCTGTTACATTCCCAAACCTCATGAAAGGTTTTGTGATATGTAAGATTAAATGTGTATAACAATAATAGTATACTAACCCGTATCTTCATGCATGATTAAAGAATTCTTTCCCACGTGCCTGCTATATAATGTGCATAAGTCAAATGGGTAGATTTGGAGTCCAGAAAGACTTGTTTATGAGTGTTTGAATTTTCTTTTATTTTGTTTTGTGTGTGTGTTGTGGGGGGGGGGGGAGAAATGTTCTCTCTCTTTCCTGCCTTCAGCTTGCAATATCAACTTTTCTGGGGATGGGACCTTTTGATCCCCTCTTCTGTCCCTGTCCCTGATGGAACTTTGTCTTGTTCTTAAGTAGGTCTTATTTAGGTAATCAGAGCTGCTGTGAGTCCATGTTTGTAACAGCTATGCCATCATATCCAGGAGACAGCATTTCAAGCCTACTTTTCATCCTCTGGCTCTTATATTCTTTCTTTTCCGTCTGTGGAGGTATTCTCTGAGCCCTGGGGAGAGGGTTCATAGAGATATTCAATAATCTACAGTGAGCGCTCCCAATTGCTTTTCTCAGCACTATGAAAAATTATTAATGTCTGCATTAACTACTACTGCAATAAGAAGGTTCTTTATCAAGATTGGGAGTAGCACAAATCTGTGGTTAGAAACCCAACTTCTTAGAAGGCACTTTGAAAACATAACTATTTAGCAAAACAACATTCAAAGGTTGCCCCTTGGGGATGTAACTTTCCAAGATTGGATTGTCTTTGTTTGGTATATAAGCTGTGAATTCATTGCTGTGAAACATTCCTGAGATCCAGTCAAGACTGTAGATGTGCCTGTATTGCCATATTGTGCCTTGGGCACATACTGCCCAATTGGTTGATATTGTAACGTACAAGATCCAATGTTCCAGTGCTTGGCTTCTATTGGTGTCAGCTCCTGTTGGGCAGCACAGCATCTTTCAGCTCTGAGCTTCCTTCCTCCATCACTCCCTCCCTCCCTCCCTTCCTTCCTTCTTCCTTCTTTTTTTGTTTTTGTTTTTTCAAGACAGGGTTTCTCTGTAGCTTTGGAGCCTATCCTGGAGTAGCTCTTGTAGACTATGCTGGCTTCGAACTCACAAAGATCCACCTGCCTCTGCCTCCTGAGTGCTTGGATTAAAGACATGTGCCACCACCATGTCCTACAACCAGTAGACGGTGTCTTCATTAATCAGCTCTAACCATTTCATTATGGTATACAGTCAAGAGCAATGCAATATTTTCATTGTCTCTGGGGCCTCCCTAACCAATAACTTGTGGAAGTGATAATCTGTGCTGGCACTGATATTTTTATGTAATAACCCCTGTCTTCTGGGAGCAGCACTGTCTGTTCAAACTTCTTTAACTTTTTATATCACATGTGTTCTTCTCTCTAAGTTTTTTTTTTTAAATTTATTTATTATGTATATAGTGTTCTGGGCACCAGATCTCATTATAGATGGGTGTGAGCCATCATGTGGTTGCTGGGAATTGAATTCAGGACCTCCGGAACAGCAGTCAGTTCTCTTAACCTCTGAGCCATCTATCTCTCCAGCCCCTCTCTAAGTTTTTTACTTGACTTATTATATCACCGGCTCCCATGTATTCTAGCCCCTGTCTCTAAATGTACCCCAGTAGCCTGTACTCCAGGTTAACTACACAGACCAAAGGATTTGAAGCTAAGACACATGTATAAGAGAACATATATAATGACGTTTGTCTTTTGGCACCTAAGTGACCTTTTTTCAAGTTCCATTACCTGCATATTTCACAATTTAATTTTTCTTTACTGTTGAATAATGTTCAGTTATATATCTCTATTACATTTTTATTATTTACTTATAAGTAGATGGGCATTTAGGTTTATTCCAATTCTTAGCTGTTAACAGAGTGGCAATGAACATGGGTGTGCAACTATCTCTGCAACAAGGTACAAAGTCCTTTAGCCTTCTACCCAGGAGAGGTACATCTGAGAGTTCTATTCCTAGTTTTTTGGGGGTTTTGTTTTGGAGGGGGTTTTTTTGTTTTGTTTTTTTTGAGAAAGCTGCAGGTCAACTTATGAAGTGGCTATTTGGTTACACGCCCATCAACAGTGAATAAGGATTATTCCCATTTCCTCACATTACACCAACATTTCTTGACATTTGTATTCCTGATGATGGTGGCCATTCTGACTGGGTGAGATAGTACCTTGCAGTAGTTTTCATCTACATTTCCTTTATTATTAAGAATACTGGTTGGGTGGTGGTAGTGCAGACCTTTAATCCTAGCACTTGAGAGGCAGAGACAGGCAGATCTCTGTGAGTTCAAAGTCAGCCTGGTCTACAAAGTTCTAGGACAGCCAGAGCTGTTACACAGAGAAATGATGTCTTGGAAAACCAAACACCAAAAAGAAAGTACTGAAAGAAATTTTAGTGTTTCCTAGCCATTTGGATTTCTTTTGATGACTTTCTATTCAGTCTCATAGCCCATTTTTAAAATTGAGTTTTATGTTTAGATTTTCAATTTTTTTGTGTATTCTAGACATTAAGCCTCTTTTATATTTATAGCTGTCAAAGATTTCTCTCCCATTCTTTGGACTTCCTCTCCTCACTTGGCAGTTTCCTTTGCTGTTCAGAGTGTTTGGTGTTTGTCAGTTGTTGACCTTATATTTCCTGCACTACCTAGCTGGAAAGTCTTTACTTGTGCCTGTTCATAACCATGTACTCCTTACTTTTTCTCCTAGCACATGGGTTCTCAACCTGTGGGTCATAACCCTTTGGGTAGTCAAATGACCTTTTCACCGGGGTTACCTAAGACCATCAGAAAACACAGATACTTACAATTCATAACAGCAGCAAAATTACAGTTATGGGATAGCAATGAAAATAATTTTATGGTTGGGAAGTCACCCAGCATGAGGAACTTCATTAAAGTCTGGCAGCCTTAGGAAGGTTGAGAACCGCTGCTCTAGCAGTTTCAGGGATTCGGTGCTTTTTATCCTGTTACTTTGCTGAAAGTGTTTGTCACCAATAAGGATTTGGTGGAGGGTGGAGCTGGAAAGATGGCATTTACCCATGTTGAGTTCCTAGAAACCCACATGGTAGCTCACAAGCACCTGTAACTCTAGCTGATGCTCTTTTCTGTCTTCCTATTGCACAGAAATAGTGCACATATAGACAAGCAGGCACATAGACATATATAAGCCTGTAGGGCATTTGATTAATTAATTGATGTGGGAGGGCCCAGTTTGCGTCAGGCAGTGACTCCAAAGAGGGTAGTCCTGGAGTCTATAAGAAGGCAGGCTGCAGGCTGGAGAAGATGGTTCAGCAGTTAAGAGCACTGCCTGCTCTTCCAAAGGTCCTGAGTTCAATTCCCAGCAACCGCATGGTGTCTCACAGCCATCTGTCATGAGATTCTGGTGCCCTCTTCTGGGCTGCAGGCAGACATGCAGGCAGAACACTATATGCATAATAAATAAAATATTAAAGGGGGGGGACAGGCTAAGCCCTCAGAAAGCAGTGTTTTCCTCCAAGGCTTCTGGTTTAGTTTCTGCTTTGGCTTCCTGCTTCCCTCAGTGCTGGACTGTATCAGAATTTGTAAGTCAAATAAATCATTTTCTTCCCCCTAAAAGAAGTGATAATGTTGTTTATCAGGGTCATAGAAAGCAAACTTGGTATTCTTATTAAATAGTTTGCAAATAAAGATAATTTAACTTCTTTTTCTGTTTGTATCCCTTTTTTTCCCTTTGCTTGTCTTACTGTACTACATTGAATAGAAGTGGTCTCATTGGACGCCCTTGCCTTGTTCCTAGTCTTAATGGAGCACTGGTTCTTTCCTCATTTACACCATTTAGACAGCCTCTGTTTCTGTTATGTTAGAGGTATGCTTTATCTGTAAAGTCACCAGTACTTTCATCAGGAAAGGATGCATTAATAAGATGATTAGTTTACATAATTTGAAGCTGTGCAGTGGTGGGACACTTGAGAGGCAGAGGCAGGCAGATCACAGTGAGTTTGAGGCCAGCCTGGTCTACAAAGCAAGTACTAGGATACTCAGATCATCCCCCAGAGAAATCCTGTCTCAAAAATCTAAAAAAAGAGAGATAGATAGATAGATAGATAGATAGATAAAATTTGACATAGTTTGAACCATTCCCACATCTCTTGAATGAAACCAACTTGGTCATGATGAATAATCTTTTTGATACAATCAAGTTCAGTTTGCCAATATTTTGTTGAGAATTTTGCGTCTGTGTTCATCAGGGAGATCAGTCTAGTTTTTTTTTTCTATTTTTTTTCCTTTGGTTTTAGTATCAAGGTAAACTGGCTTCATAAAAACAGTCTAGAAGACTTTTTTCCCCTCTATTTTATGGAATGAATTAATTAGTATTACTGTTTTGATAGTGGATATCCTCACTGGAGTGAGGATATCTGGTCGTGGGCCTTTGTTAGTTGGGAGATTTTTTTTTATTACTTCTCCAGTCTCATTGCTGGTAATGGACCCATTTCAGCTGTTTATTTCATCTTTGTTTAATTTCGTTACGTTGTATGCATCTAGAAATTTTATTCATTTAGATTTTACAATTTAATATAATAGAGGTTTATTTTATTTATTTTATATATATCAGTTTTTGTCCTGTGTATATACGTGGTGTCCGCAGAGACCAGAAGTGGGTTTGGATCTCTTGGGATTGCTGTTACAGACAATAACTGCCACATGAATGCTAAGAATTGAACCCAGTTCTTCTGCAAGAGTACTCAGTGCTCTTGACCCTTGAGCCATCTCTCCAGCCCCTAATGTAATAGGGTTTAAAAGGTGTATCCTTGTGATTTTCCTAATTTCATAGGTATCTGTTGTTATGATTCCCTTTTCATTTCTAATTTTACTAATTTGGATTTTCTTTTTTTTTTAAAAAATATTTATTTATTTATTATGTATACAGTATTCTATCTGTGTGTATGCCTGCAGGCCAGAAGAGGGCACCAGACCCCATTACAGATGGTTGTGAGCCACCATGTGGTTGCTGGGAATTGAACTCAGGACCTTTGGAAGAGCAGGCAATGCTCTTAACCTCTGAGCCATCTCTCCAGTTCCCTAATTTGGATTTTCTTTTGTTTAAATCTGACAAAGCATTTGCCACTCTTTTGTCTTTTCATAGAAACAGGTCTATTGGATTTTTTTTAACTTTGTGTTTTGTTAAATTCAACAATTTGCTATTTTTTTAAAGGAGTAGAAGAATTTTTATTGGTACATATTAATTATATGAAATAGTTTCATTATTTTCATTTGTATGCAAGATTCTTGTTCATATTTATACTGCATTACCTATATTATCCTCCCTTCTCCTTTCTGTTGCTCTATTGTTTTTATTTTCTTACTCATTTTTTATTCTTTGAGAATTCCATACATTACAATGTAGTATGATTATATACACCTCACATATCTCACTCATATACTCCCCAAACTCCCGACAACTGTTAGCCCTGATTTTTAAAGGTTGATTAATTTTTTGTGTGTTTGGGTGGGGTTTGCCTGCATGTTTGCCTGTGGACAAAGTGTTGGATCCCTTGGAACTGGTTACAGATGGTCATGAATTGCCAAGTGGGTTCTGGAAATCGAACTTGACTGTTATGCTCAGATCACAGTGTCCTCCCCAAAACCAATTAGGAGACCAAGTCCTGTATGTAAAAGCAAAGAGCCCTTATTCTTACAGTAGTCCGAACTCTCCATGTGTCCAACATATTGGCCGAGAGCCAGTTCAATTGGCGTTGGGTATTTATAGTAGCAAAGGTGGGGGTGAGGGATTTCTAAGGTTCAGGACTGCTGATTGGCTGCCATTGTCTAGGGGTGTCCTTGTGATAAGTGCTGTGTGTCTACAATGTTGGAATGTTAGGAATTTCCTTTAGATTGGTCTGTGACTGGGTGGTGCCTGGATGGTCTCAGTTTGTGGTCTTTCTCAGAACCAGGTATTGCCTCAAGGTAAAGTACTGAGAGTCCGGTCTCTGTTGAGCTGGGTCGTACAGATCTCTGGAGGAAGGCAGCTGTTGACACTGACAGAATACAGGTTGTTGATTCTCAGGATTTGCTCAGTGTCTTAATATGTGGTCAGTTTGGGGGAAATTTCCACAAGCTGCTGTTAAGAATGGGTATTTAGTGTCTGAGTGGGATGTTCATGGATGCCTGTTAGATCTGTTTGATTTATGATCTCATGTAATTCCAGTGTTCATCTGTTTAAATTTTGTCTGTTGGTGAAAGCTTGGTGCTGAAGGGAGTCCCCACTGTTTGGGGTTAGCCTGAAGCAGCCACTGTTGGATTGTGTCTAACAGAACAGTCATTGCTGCAGCCTCACATTCTTCCTAACGGCTTGAGGAAAGTCGTGGAGTGTGTTCCTGTGCCTTCCCTTCTTGCGATCCTTTTGTGAGCTTATGCTCTCATATTTGGATTTTTTTCTTCTTAAGTGGTCCATATTTCCTGAGTAGATTGATTGTTCAAGAAATAACCATAGGACAAAACCTTTCAGCTGTATATTATTCTGTTTTTAGTATAGTTATCATATTTTAGAATGTTGTAAGGCTTAGTCTCATCAAAAATTATAAAAGTACCATTCATATCTCTAGTCTTCATTACATATCATGACATTATACATTTTCTTTTTCTTAAAATTAATTAAATAGCACTTCCTTTCAATGTAATCTTCTCTTAGTGACCATGTACACCATCTCATATACTCAATGTCCTTTAAGAAAATAACTAAGGGCTTCTGTTTTCAAGACGGGATCCATGGCACCCTTATTTATCGACCAGACAGAAGAACCCGAGTCAAACACAACAGATGGCACAGAATTGTATGAAGACAGCCAGCTTAGCAGTCGCTCTAAAGCCATTGCATCAAAAACCAAAGAGATCGAGCAGGTAAGAATGCAGTCTTCTAATAGACACAGCTCCTGGTTTGTACCACTCTGCATGCATAAGTATTCGCATTGGATAAATATACTGGTTTGTCTATTCCTCTTGTAACTCTGAAATTCCACTGAGCGTGTGTAGAGGCTAGAGGACAACGGACAACCTCAGGTGTTCCTCAAATGCCTTTTTTTTTTTTTTTTCCTGAGACAGAGTTCTTAGTCTAGAACCAATGAATGGCCTACATTGGCAAGCCAGGAAGGCCTAGGATGCACCAGTCTCCATGTCCTTGCAATTCCCTTGTGTTTTGAGATGGGCTCTCATGCTGTAGCCCTGGCTGGTATGGAGCTGAGGCAGTCTGAACTCATTGCCCTCTTGTTTGCCTGTTTTCCAAACGCTGGGTTACTGGTATGCACTACTACATCAGCATCTTTTCCCTGTAAATTCATTTGACCTGTGTTTGTTTTCTTGTTTTTCTTTATCATAATATATACTTCACAAGAGCCAGGGACCTTGTCCTGCTAGGTGGTGTATCTCTGCCACTTTGAGCAGTGAGTCATGTGACAGGGACTTTGTCCTGCTGTCCTGCACAGTGGTGCATCTACAACTTAAATCAGTGAGACAATGGAAGTGGGGGGAACAGAGCTGACCGAGAAGCAAAATTATCATGGGTGTATGAAGTCAGTATTCAGTCAACCAGAGGAAATCAACACATTACTGAAGACTCAAAAGCAGCTTCAAGTGAAGGCCTTATGGGTTTGTGGCAAGAAGAACCAGCGGAGCACCAACTGCATGGCAGTAGCCTAGGCCGAGAGGGGCAAAGCAGATGAACTATGCATGTGGCAGACTCAAAAGTAATTTTTGGTTGGATGATGATTAAAGCCGTAACCCTGACCTTGTGTTCCTGGGTCACTTAAGGTCAGAAGTGGTCTTTGTTACCGTCTACCTCGTTTAGGCTTCATTCTTAACAGGGTTTGATCAAGGTACTGTTTAAAAGGGTCAATAATAATGTTTTTTTTTCCTTAAGTTGTAGCTCTCTGTTAAGATTTATTGATTCTTATTTTATGTGCTTTTGCATATGAATGTTTTGCCTAAATGTATGCCTATGTACCACATGTGTGCCTGGTGCCCTCAAATGTTTGAAGAGGGTGTTGGATTCTCTAGAACTGGAGTTATAGGCAATTATAAATCATTTATGTGGGTGCTTGAAATTGAAACTGGGTCCTCTGGAAGAGCAGCTAGTGCTCTTAACCTTGCTTAACTTGCCCCTAAATTGCAGGCTTCTTTGTTTTGTTTTGTTATTTTCGAGACAGGTTTCTCTGTGTAGCCCTTGCTGTCCTGGAACATGCTCTGTAGACCAGCCTGACCTCAATCTCACAGACATTTGCCTGCTTCTGCCTACTCGGTGCTGGGATTAAAGGTGTGGGCTACCACTTTCTGGCTGTAGTATTTTTAAAAACAAGTTCTCTTAAGAATGTAACTTAGGGCGGCAGAGATCGCTCAGCAGTTCTCCCAGAGGTCCTGAGTTCAATTCTCATCCACCACATAATGGCTCACAACCATCTGTAATGAGATCTGGTGCCCTCTTCTGGCCTCCAGGCAGACATGCAGGGAGAACAGTGTATACATAATAAACAAATCTTAAAAAAAGAAAGAATGTAACTGGAAGAAACACTTAATGGCATGCTAAGTATTTTGTCATTTATGAATATTTTCACTGTTTGTACTGTTGTTCATAGTTTGTCTCTTAGATTGTGAGAAAATTATCAGTAGGGTGTAAAAACTAGCTTGATGATTGGTGCATTGAAAATTGTTTGGCATGAAGCTAATCTTTATAGTTCTCTGTGCAAGTATACAGGTTTGAGATGAAAACTGTTGAGAGCTGCTGTCAAAGCACATGAAATAGCTGCTGCTCCAGCATGCTGAACCTTGCAGCATGGCAAGTGACCTAAAGAGAAAAAGGGAGCTGGGTACGGGGTAGCGGTGCACACTTTTAATTCCAGAGACTCTCAGAGAGGGGATGAAGGGACAGTGAGGAGAGGAGGAGGGGGAAAAGAGATAAAGAAAATAGAATTGCTACATTTGGTGCCTCTAGAGGAGGAAAGTCATTACTGAAAAGGCTATAAATAGCTGGGCGTGGTGACAGGTACCTGCAATCCTGACTTGTGGGAAATGGATGCAGGAGAACAATAACTTGATAAGCCTGAAGTTAAGGCATGAGACCCTGCCTTGAAAAAGTAAGTGTGAGCCAGGCAGTGGTGACACATGCTTTTAATCCCAGCATTTGGGAGACAGGGCAGGAGGATCTCAGTGAGTTCCAGGACAGGCAGGACTATTACAAAGGAAAAGAAAAAGTAAGTATGGTGCTATAAAATAGAAGCTACATGGAGCTTTCTCTTTCTGTTACACACTGTGATTTCATACATGGGCAAGAAGTAAGGCCAGAATTCCCTCACATTCAGGAAGCTAGCACCTGATAATAAATGTATGTATAAAATTATTAATTTTCAAATAGAGGAAATAATTTTCTAGATTTTTTTTCCAATAAGGATTAAATATCAATGAATAGAAGGTCTGTATAAACAGTATGGTGACTACAGGTGTTCAGGGATTTCTCTTCACATTTTTTTCATGTATGAGTGTTTTGCCTTCATGTGTGTACCACATGCATACGTGGTGCCATCAGAGGCCAGAAGAGGGTATCAGATCCCTAGAACTGGAGTTAGAAACAGTTGTGCTGGAATTGAACCCAGGTCCTCTGGTAGAACAGCCAGTGCTCTTAGCTGTTGAACCATGTCTCCAGCTCCTTGGGTTTTGAAACCCAGGTCTTTTAATTGAGGCAATAATATAGTTTAAATAAAAATCCACTTCAAAATTTTTTGGTTACCACAGTGTAGCAGTTCTTAATTTAAAAGCAGGCACATGGGGTAGTCTGTAGCAGAATCACCTCCATATGGGGATATATTCTTTTGATGTATTGCCACATTGTCATTCCTGGGCATTGAGATTAAAATTAAACATGGTTGAGTGCTAATAAATTCTCTATCCAGAAAACACTCACTTCTGACTAAAGTGCTATATTGTAGAGATGAACAACACACACACACACACACAGTATTGCCACATTGTCATTCCTGGGCATTGAGATTAAAATTAAACATGGTTGAGTGCTAATAAATTCTCCATCCAGAAAACACTCAGTTCTGACTAAAGTGCTGTATTGTAGAGATGAACAGTTTCAAACCATCCCACTTTCATTCAACATTCTGGGGTATGTATGGTTTACCTTATTACCCTGCACGTTTGGCTTCTTTATGCTTTGGATCCTAGGCATTCTCTACACACACACACACACACACACACACACACACACACACCATGTATACCAATTATTTGGTATCAAGGTTGGTTCATCTTTCATGCTAAATTCTTTGTCAAACATACTTCAAAAGAAGGAGCAGAAGTACACTTGAATTCTTGACTTTTGGTCAGGGCAGAACGGATCCACCACTATGGGCCATCTTAATGTCCAAAACAGCAAGCAACTACACTCTAAGTCAGGGTGTGTAGCCATACTTGTTAACACCTTTGAGCAACCTCAAACTCTCTGACCTTCAGACAAGGTGGAATAGGCTCACATTTTGGGGCCTCCAGAGAAATTCTATTATTTTCCAAAGCTATATATATATTATATGCATACATATAATATATATTATATGCATACATATAATATATATTATATGCATACATATATAATTGATATAGAAATCAATTTTTAGTTTGCTTTAAATTCCACGTTCTAACCATTTTTTAACTGGGCTTTTTTAATTAGCTTTTCTGCAAAGGTTAGACTGGATAATCTTTGACTTTTCTTATTTAAATCATATTTGATGTTCGGGGCTCTCTGTTCTTTTTGTGTTAAGAACCCAGTGTGTTTGGTTTGTTTTACTGTAGTATTGGGAAGCAAACCCAGGCGCTCGCATGGTGGACAAGTACACTGCTGTTGAGCTGTGTGTACAATCCTTTGTACTTTCTGTTGCATGGTATTTCACATTTAATAAGAGTATTGTGTTTTTAATTTTTAACCTAAGTAGACACAGGGATCCTTTACTAAAATGAAAGACTTGTCCCCTGGTCGTTAGTGCTTACTGAGCTCTTGAGTGGACCGTGCATTCTGTAGTACAAGATCAGTTTCTCTGTGTTGAAGCTCCTCTTAGTGTCTGACTGCAGCTCCCGTCAACAGCCTGTTGAGTCCCAGCACTCTCACTTGCTCTTGCTTCTTCTCTTCGTAGGGCTAAATAAAGGGCAGGCAGATGAATGGTTGTCCTGGGAATGTGAGTTTTAGTTTTGATAGGTTAAAATGAAATTCTTTTCAAATAGAGGAAGTTCTATTGTTGTATGTGTATGAGAGAAGCATTTAACCTACCTCACATAATAGAAACATTCTGTTTTTCCTTGTTATCAGACAAGTTACAAATGTTCTTAAAAGTATAATTCTCCCTCAGTATCTTGTCTAGCCATCAAGTCTACCCAGTTGTATTTAAAAATTCATTACCAGATACTTCTTCAGACTTTGCATATAGATTTAGTAAAACACACTCCCAAGATTTCCTTCTGAAAAAAAATCGCATTTCTAAAATAATTAAAAATAATTTATTTTGGCCAAATTTTTAAGTTTTTGAAATGTATAATTTACCAGGTAAATTTTTTCTCAATTTTTGGTGTTACTTTGGAAACTTGCTGCTGAAGTATTGGGATAAGATTTTCATTTGAAAAGAAGTAGCTGGGACTGGGAATGTAACCAAGTGGATGTAGTTATATAGCATGCATGAGGCACTAGGTTTGCTTGCCCCAGCAAATCTGAAATTTGATGTGGTGATACATCCCTGCTGTCTGAGCATTCAGGAGGTAGAGGCAGTTTATAGATAGTATAAATTCCAAACATTTATAAGAACCATACTTTGAAAGGGTACAGGTAGACTTTATCCTTGGGGATGCTGCTCCAAGGTGATAGAGAAAAAGCTGTTTAGTTAGAGTGTTCCAGTAGGATTAGGCCAAAAGCAGACTGCTTCCAGCCAGTGCTGATGTAAGTTACTGTCCCTGCTACTCAGTTCTGTTTATTTTTAAACGAGCAGTTATATTTGTTGTTAAATAAAACATTAAGGAGATTCATAAAGTGCCGTCTGGTGCCATTGCTTTCAGGGCCCCCTTGCACGTTCATTAAATGTAATTTTATCTGCTTGCATGTATGTCTGCAAGACCAGAAGGGGGCACCAAATCTCATTATGGATGATTGTGAGCCATCTTGTGGTTGCTGGGCATTGAACTCAGGATCTCTTGGGAGAGTAGCCTGTGCTCTTAACCACTGAGCCATCTCTGCAGCTCTGGACATCTTTCTCTTAAAGCACTTCCTGTATTGGAAATGCCAAGTGCTTGTGCTAAGTAGTACTTGCCTGTTTCTTTGTAGCTCTAGGGTGATGGTTACTTTGGATTCCTTCTTGGTGATATTTTATAGCTAGCTAGCGCTCATCTGTGTCAGGACTTGGACCCTTCGCCTCTTGTGCCTTCTGCTCTTTCCTTTCTGTGGAACCCAGAAGGGCCTTAACTGTCTACCATTCCTGGCTTGCTCTTTTATTTCCCACCTTGTTTTCTTGATGTCCTCTTTTTTTTCCTCCTGTTATTTATAACTTTTTGAAATGTAAAAATTTACTATGGAGTACCTTGCTTATTCTGGGTAACTCTGATCTTGTTTTCATCTTTTATGTTTAGCTTTCTCTTGATCTCTATATAACATATAACATTAAAAATGATTTCTTTGGGGACTAGAGAGATGGCTCAGTGGTTAAGAGCAGTGGCTGCTCTCCCAGAGGACCCAGGTTCAATTCCCAGCACTCACATGGCAGCTCACAACTGTCTGTAACTCCAGTTTCAGGGGATCTGACACTCTCAGATATACACGCAGGTAAAACATTGATGTACATAAGATACAAATAGTTTTTTTAAAAAATAATTTCTTCCTTAGAATTTTCTGCTCTACTTTTCCCTTAAAACTTTCTTCTTTATGTGCTGTCTTTTTCAAGATTTAACCACATATAGACAGCATCTGCTGTCTTCTCTTGGCTGTTGTTTAATAGATGGACTTCATGCTTGGAAACAGCAAACAGCTCTGGTTTTTGGAAGACCTTTGTAAAACTGCACTTAGAATTGTGATTTTGTTTAAAGGTGACTTAAAGTTATAAATCAGGTATGTGCAGGGGATGGAGTGGGGGCAGCTGACAGTGTTACAAGGCTCTCCTTATCTGTCCGTCTGTCTGTCCATGGGGAAAGGACAGGGGTGTTGGGATAATCTGTGGATATCAAACTCAGGTTATCAGGTCCAGTGGTGAGTGCCTTCACTTTCTGAGCCACCTCACTAACCCTTTTTTCTTGTTGGTGTGTTTTTTTGGGTTTTTTCCTCCCCTACTCTTATTCTTTTATGACTGTTTTGTGGTTTGTTTCTGGACTCTTTTCTTTGAAAGTTTTTATATGCCTTGGTATTCCAGAAACATTGGCTCTAGAATCCCTACAGATTCCAGAATCCTTAGGTGCTTTAGCCCCCTTTGGAAATACAAAAAAAACCAGTGTTTTCATGTAACCTGTACATAGCCCCCATAAACTTATTCTTGACATTTTTTTTTCAATGTGGCATTGGCTAGGAACTAAACCTGGATTCTCTTCAAGACCAGCAAGTCATAGTTCCAGCCCCTTCTTTATAATTAAGTAAAATGTAACTTAAATTAAAAAAGAAAAAGAAAACCCTCAACATGTGGATGAAACAGTAAATCAGACAGAAACAGATTTAAAAAGTCAGTCCTAAGCAAGACAACCTACAATTTAAGATTTTTAAAGTGAGGGGCAAATGCAGGGGTGTTTCTCAGTGGCAGAATGTTTGCCCAGCCTGTACCAACCCTAAGTTTGATCCCAAATGTGACCCACTCCTGCCACCAATAAAACAGGTACAGTAAAACCTTGCTTTGTGGAATTTCCCGGTACTTGGGAAGCTGAGATAAGCAGGACATCAGTCAGGGCCAAAGTGGTCACAAAGTCTCATCTCAGTACTGTCCCATTCCATATTCAGGGAGACACTTTTATTATTTTGAAACAGGGTTTCTCTGTGTAGCTCTAGCTGTCCTGAAACTCTATGAGAGCAGGCAGGCCTTGAGCTTGCAGAGATCTTCCTGTCTCTGCCTCCTGAGAATTGGGATTAAAGGTGTATACTCATGCCCAGCAGGGAGAACAATGTAAATACTCAAAGAGGAAAAATAAATTATGTCAGATGTGATTAGTTTTTAAAAAGATCCATATCTGGACACATAGGAAACAACATCTCAAAAGAAAATATACTCTGAAATAAAAATTTTTTCTTACTCCCTTCTCTTGTCAAGATCAGTTAGAACACAGTTTTTTATATTAATCTTCTCACTATATTTCAACCATATAATAAATTAATGAGAAAGCCAGGCTGGTAGGAAAAATACAGTGAACACCCAATGGTGCTTACATATGAGTGTGTGGGTTGGAAGTGGAGTTTTGAACAATTTGAAGACTAAAGGAGGAAAATGCTTTGAATTCTAATAATGGGCAGAAGGGTTGAACTTTTAGCATGGACATAATTGTGATCAGTGTGTATTGGACAGTTTAATTTAGCTATAGAGACAAGTTTGGTTCCTTTTTATATAGAGATCCTGAATTAGACTGGAGTAGTTTGGAGGAGAGTGGCTATGTCGGGGTTAGGGGAAACTGAAGATAGCAGTAATTGCTGAAGTAAGAGAGACAAACTGAAAAATTCAGAGCAACCTTTCCTTGAGACCAAGAGTGAAGGAGAACAGAGCAGGTTTTTTTTTGTTTTTTTTTTTTTGTTTTTGGTTTATTTTTTTTTTTTTTTGAGGTGGAAGGAAGATAAGTCTGGAAAGAAGCAATTTTGCTAAGAGGAGAGGAAACAAGATAGGAAGGAGGCGAGTCCTATCAGCATCTGAAGTTCCTGAATTGGGTGTGGGAAGGCCTTAGAATACTTAGTGTGTTATGTGCTGATAGAGAAGTCACCAGAGAGGTTTGAGGAGTTCACAGTGGATTGAGTAATTGCAGTTTTGGACTTCTTCCAGCAATTCATAGCACCCCGCGAGTAAGGGTAGACAGTAAACCAAACTGTTTAATCAACAAGTCGTGAACCTTGCTGGCTGACCAAGTGAAATTACTCTGCATGGTACCAAGCAGTCAGAGGTGCTCACCGGCTCAGTAAAGAGAGCTGCAAACTCTTTAACCTTCAATTATATGATCAGGTTCTTGAGCTACTAGATGTTGCACAGTTTAGAATTAAAGGAGCAAGGGACAAAAATAAATTTACACCTGTAACTTAGCTTTAGACATTGATCATAATACATTCAAAGGATGGGGAAAGAAAACATCGCCCTCATGATAAACATTTTAAGCAGGAAATGACCAATACATGTCATAATTTAGAATTCTCAAACAAAGG
>JAQHUG010000053.1:5288115-5303138 GCA_028555095.1 Dicrostonyx torquatus | reverse complement strand
AGGAGCATCCCAGAGCCTTCCTGTCACGGCTGCACAGTGGAGGCAGAAGCAGAACTGGAACGTTCCTTTAAACCATTGCTCCATTTGGTATCATGCAATTCTTTTTGTTTTTACACAGTGCTATCCTGAATGGTACCGTCTCCACACTTGTTTTGGTCTTGGTTTGTTCAAAAGATATAGTAGTCATCTTTATACTTATTTTCTTAAAACATTCTCTTTCTGTCCGTTGTTAATGATGCAAACTCCAAATGGACAGAGTCATATTGCTTAGGTACTGTTCATACTGTGACTGCAAACACAGAGCCAGCAAGCATTCAGGATGTGTAACAGAGTTCTTTTTTACCAGTGGGCTTGGTACCTCTGAAAACGTGTCAGTACTCCTTTTTAAAATAATAGCCTAATTTACCAGTTAACTTACAGATGATTGGTTTTTATTCAAGAAATAAATCCTGGTTATAATTAATAACTTCTGGACTTTTAAATATCACAGTATGAATACACTGAGCTCAAATGGTGGAGCCACATTATTTTAAAGTTGATATTTTATTATCATATAATCCTGGAAATATGCTTGGACATGAGATTAGCTTAATACATTTTTCCAGAATGTGTTTATATGAAAAATCTCTGTGTTCCATCTGTACGAGCACATGGCAGTCCAGTGAGAGGAAAGTTAAAGAGGAAATGACTGTCTGCCATTCCTTTTGGCTTATATGATAAGGCGGGAAACCTTTGACCCTTATTTTATTTGAACTGGTCAAATATTCAGTGACACTAGTCCAAACAAAAGGTTTTAGTCTTGATTTTCCCTGTTTCTTTTCTATTCCAAATTTATTTATTGTATTAGTCCTGGTGATTTTGCTAGGTAAAAACGAAACAAAGCAAAACAGTGTTTACACCAGTAGCTCAACTTTGAAAAAAATCTGTTTAAATAGATTGTACTACATAGTGAAAATACTTGTGGCAAAGATGATTAGCTCTTCAGGCTTCTTATGGAATTTCAATTTAATTGTATCATCATCTACCCTCAAGTTTTAAGCAAAAATATTGAGTGATAGTCAGCAATTCTTACATAAAAATAGTTAATAGTTATAGCTAATACATACATATTCTTTTCCTAGATTCTACCTAAAATCCTTGACTGTAGGTACTGTGTCTTCACAAAGGCTTTCTGGGCTAGTGAGATAGCTCTGCAGGCATCAGCACTAGCTCTAGCCTGACAGCAGTCAAGTCCTCAGACTCCATAGAAAAGCCACACATGGTGGTGCGCATCTGTAACCCTGGCAGTCCTGATAGCAACAGGAGGATGTGTGCATTACATGTCTCCATCACTGCGCCGTTTTATTCTGTGCTAGGGTTCAAACCCAGGGCATTGTCTATATGCTAGACCAAAACTACCAACTGAGCTGTATCTCCAGCCCTGGAAGTAATTTTTTTAGTATTTTGTTATGTTTTTTAAATGTAAACATTGCCTTTGCTGTTCATTTCAAATCCATTTTGATCCTAGTCTATCAATAGTGTCACTTCAAACTTGAAGATTCTAAGAGTCAGTACTCCTTAAACATATTATGCTGTTTGGTTTTCCATACTGCCTTTACATTAACAGTGTCTCAGTGCTTTTTTGATCTCTACTTGCTACCAACATGATCTCTTCCCCTGCTTCCTGCCTTCCATTTATATAACATTCCATATACTTTATGACATCTAGATTACTTGCAGTACATAATTCAATGTAAAATACTGTTTAAAGACTAATGAAGTTTGTACATATGAGTTTATATTCCCTCCAGTCCTTCCATAGTTCATCTAGTTTTAATGCATGTCTCATTATTTTGCATTTCACAATGCACTTCATTCCTGAACTCATCAATATACATATCATGATGTAGAGTTTAATATTTGTGACTATCTTCTTTCTATGAAATATAAAAGCTCCACAGATAAATCTTTATCTTTTCTAAACTGTTTTAGTGGTTGTTGTTTACACTGTGGTGCTGGAGCTGAAAGCCAGGATTTTCTTTGTGCATCCTAGGCCACCACCAGGTACACACTGGTCCATACAGCTTAATTTTAATGTGGGTGTTCCTAAATAGTAGGCTATGTGCTAGAATTTGTGATTATACTAATTACATCTACATAGTAGATGTTAATAGTTGAGATCTATGTGTTCAGAATGTATTTCTTAGCAACCTCTATGTATAGGCTGATTTTGTATGTCAGCTTGACACCTAGAGTCGTCAGAAGAGAGGAAGGAGCCTCAGCTGCGAAAATGTCTCCTTGAGATCCAGTTATAAGGCATTTTCTCAACTAGTGTCCATGACTGTTGGTGCCATCCCTGGGCTCGTGTTCCTGGGTTCTATAAGAAAGCAGGCTGAGCAAGCTGGGGAAAGTAAACAGCAACCCTGATGACTTTTGCATCAGCTCCCGCCTCAAGGGCCCTACTCTATTTGAGTTCCAGTTATGGCTTCCTTCAGCAATGAACAGCAGTGTGGAAGTATGAACTGAAAAAACCCTTTTCTCCCCAATTTGCTTTTTAGTCATGGTGTCTTATTGCAAATAGAACTCTAACTAAGATACTACATCTTTTTCTGTTAATACAGTGCTAGGAGCAGCATAGGCTACTATAGTTTTGCTACCTTTTGCATTTCTCTAGACCAAATTAGATGTTTGAACTCGTCTGAGGTATTTAACATCTATGTGCTGTCACTGTTTACCAATCTTATCAACATGTTAGATATTATGAATGTCTATGCCCTGGTTGGACTTTCTTTTTTAACATACATTTTTATGTTTTCTCTTTTATTTATTTATTTATTTTGGTTTTTCAAGACGGGGTTCTCTGTGTAACAGCTGTGGCTGTCCTGGACCTTGCTCTTGTAGACCAGGCTGGCCTTGAACTCACAGACATCCGCCTGCCTCTGCCTCCCAAGTGCTGTGATTAAAGGTTTGTGCCACCAATGCCCAGCTCTTTATTTATTTACTCATTTATTTTGGTTTTTCAAGCAGGGTTTCTCTTTTACTTCCTTAAAAGTGATAAGCTTTTTTATTTCCAGCTTTAGTGTTAGACCAGGTCAACACTCATCTACTGCACTTGGTCTGTGCTCTTCTGTCCTCTGGACTCCCTGCAGGACTGGAGGTGTTTCACACATGTACTGGTCAATGTAGTAGTATTTGAAATGTGGCAAATGTTAGCCTTCATGTTATTTCATTAGTACACATATAAATGTACAGCTATACATGGCCTCTGTATGGTACTGAGCAGCATGGTTTTTTAACTGCTGCCAAGCCATTTCAGTCAACATACTTTGGCTGTTATTTTCTTTAATTTTTGGGTAGCATTTGATTGACAGTCTCCTTAATATACAACCCCTTGGGGCTGGAGAGATGGCTTAGTGGTTAAGAGCACTGACTGCTCTTCCAGAGGACCCGGGTTCAATTCCCAGCACCTACATGGCAGCTCACAACTGTCTGAAGATCCAGTTCCAGGGGGTCTGATACTTCATCCAATGCACATAAAATAAAAGTTAAATAAGCCATAAAAATATTTAAAAAAATATGCAACCCCTTAGCATTAGTGCTGTTATTTTCTTTCTTGCCATTACATTCTTTATTGTTTCTTCCATGACTAATATTGATGTGTTTAAATGTCCACACTTTTCTTTTTGGACCCTATGTATTCTTTTAAAGCATGCTTTTGCTATTCATTCAACATTTATTAACTTCTGTTTATGGGAGTGGAAAAAAATTATTTTCTTCATTGTTGCTGATGACCCTGGTATGTGGTCTCTCATTTCTCCAAATCCAGGCTCCTTGTCATCTTCTGACTCGGTGTGTCAGTGACACATTATTCCATTGGCATAAACATGGAAAACCATTTAGCCATCACTTCACATTGCCACATCTATGCAGCTTCCGTTTGTTGTTTTGTTTTGTTTCTGAAACATGGTCTCACTATGTAAATCTTAGAGACAGATTTCTAGGCCTGCCTATAAGAGACTTTCTACTTAGGTTATTGAGGTGAAAGGCTCACCCTAGCGCTAGACTGAATGAAAAGGAGAAGTGGGTCCAGCAGTAGCATTTATCTCCCTTGCTTCCTAAGAATCCAGTGTGATCAGCAGTCTGAAATACAAAACAAAATACTGTCTCTCCTTACTTCATAGTCATCACTTTCTGATCTAGAATAAATGTTTTTGTTGTTGTTTAATGGAAGTCACTGTTGTGAATGCTCTATGTTGTCTCATTTAATCTTTGAAGTTGCAGTCAGTCGCAGGTACTGAAAATCATGCCCAGAAATTAACAAAATTACTCCAATCTTTAAGTAGTTCTGCTTTTGTAGAAACTTGAGAACAACCTTTCTTCCTACAGGTGTCCCTCTCCTTAGTAGTGCCTTGGTGTGCCTGGCAACCCAGTGTAATTACTGAACTCCACAGCCTGCATCTCGGAGCTGGTGGATTTCACAGGAGCGTGGGTCTTGTGAGTTAGGGAGCACTTTAAGGTCTGTTCTGGTAGGTTTCCCAGTGGAACACCTGCACTGTTGCCGTCTGCACCTTGAGTTTCGGGGAAGTGGGTGTGGCTTGTTCAGAGTACCCTGTCTCTCCTTTAAAGAGTTCTAGCAAATTCTCTTTTATTGAAATGGTCTATTTTGTCTAATTAGTGCGGACAAGAGTTTATACTACTCTTTATTTTCTGTGACTGTTCTTGAAATCAAGTAATTTCTGTCTTCTCTCCTTTCCAAAGGTGGTTGCTGTGGTTATATAAAGTTAGCGGTTGTATTGTCTTTCAAAGAGCCAGCTTTTGGGGATGTGTACATAACTTGTTAACGTGCCTGCCTCGAGAGCTCAGGCCTAGGTTCCATGCTCAGCACCACAGGAAAAGGGCTTGGTGATGTGTGCTTGTAGTCTCAGCACTCAGGAGGTGGAGGCGGGAGGGGGGGGGGATCATTTCAAGGTCATTCTTAACTGTGTTGCAGTTTTGAGATTAGCCTATGCTAAATGAGATACTATTTCAACACTGATTCCCCTCCCTTATATGTGTGCATGCATACATACAGAAGCAAGAACTTGGTGTTAGTTATAGTTACTTTGAATTTCATTTTTTTTCTAGTGTCATAAACTGCGCTAGTTTTGTGTCTTCTAATAGTTCCTTCATTTTTCTCTAAATCCATTTTTTGTTGCCCTTTGCAAATTATGACATTTTCATTTAATTGAGATTATTTTAGCTTTTCCCTTGACTTTGACCTATGTATTTTGTGTAACTGTGTTACTAGGCTGGAGGTTTAAGTCAGTGGTAGGTAGACCAAGTGTCTGCCGAACACATGTAAGAACCTGGGTTCCATCCTTGTTTTTATAAGGAAACAACTTGTCTGACGCCCGAGCTGATATTTGCTTGCCACAGCTGCCTTCTGTTGACTCCTAACTTAAGAAGCCAATGCTTGGAACTATTTTTCTGCCTTCCCTGCTCAACTAACTCTGCTGAATTTTAATCATCCCTGTTTACCTTTGTCATTAGGATGTGACCCCCTTGAAGCAGGACACAGTATTTTAAGCAGGTGATTTTAGGTAAAGGAAATTCTATGAAATGACGAGGTAGCAACAGCAGAGGAAATTGTCCTGTTGGATAAAACAGCAGTCATGCCCCCATACCCACGTCTTCCAGACTTGGAACGCACGTGGTAATCACACCTTATCTTGCCTTAATTTTGTGTCGTTGCCCCCCCCATCCCGCATGGAACAGAGAGTAAAAGTAGTTAGTGTTCTCTAGGGGAGTTTCATATCCTAACAAGCTGCTGTGCAGTCCTGTTGATTGTGCATGCTCAACAAGCACTCTACCAACTCTGACTGCTCCAGCCCAACAAGCAATTTTAATAGAGCAAATTTGCCATGATTTGCTTTGCCAAGATACCCCTTATAGTCAACTGAAAACCTCTGTATTTTCTCTGAAAGCATAATTAGTAACCAAAGTGTATTCCTAGAAGTCTTGTGCACGAATTTGGTTGTTAACACTAGTCATTATGATAACGGGCTGGGAAACAGCATTGAATTGTTTTCATTCTGCTGACGGATTAGCTGTCTGTACAGTGTGTGAGCCGCACCGCACACTGCCTTGTTTCCTACTCTGAGATCCAAGCACAGCAGCAGCAGTCTTCCTGTGTGGCCTCCAGCTATCAGACTGCGTGTTGCTGGTGCACTTCTATCTAGGGACCACAAGCAGACAAGCTCTGCTTCCGAGAGCTACACCCTTCCTGCCTGGGATTGGATTCACTGTGGAACAGATTTCGGAAATAGGTTCCTGACAGTTTCAAGTTATGTTTATAAAATGTTATAGGGTGGGGTCTTCCTTTAACTAAAACTATTTCCTTTCTGATGTCCAACTAGGGCATTTTAAACAGTCTTTAAAAAAAAATTCCAAGTACAGAATTATGTTACTTTCAATAGCTTTTGTTATTTCTGTCCAAAAAAAAATGTAAAAACATTTTTTTATTCTAGTGACTAATTCAAAAAGGACTTAATAAAAACACATACTTAACAAAAATGCTTGTAACTTATGACAGGAGGTCATAGTTTCAGTGTTAAAATTTCAGGATGCTTTTTCCATACTCAGATATGTGGCACAATTGTGTTCTGTAATGGGGTCTAAGTAGGAAGCAGATTGACAGTAAAGACAGTAGGTTAGTTCAGTGTAGTAGCATTATCTGCATCTGTTATTTTTTTAAAGCCAGTAGAATGTAGACCACCCACAGAGCAGTCTGCTGAGGCCTGTGGTTGGTGCAGTGCTGAGTGCTGCTGTGTCCGCATGGTGACTCTCCTTCCCACAGTACTGTACTTGACTTGGGGGTAGTGTGCCTGTTGCCTCAACATCACATGTGATATGTGAATAACACCTTGTTTCTGGTTGGTTCCATTTCCAGGAAGCCTCGGGATAAACTGGAATAAATAGTTGAGTTGAACTTGATAGGTTATAAACAGACGTTATCATCTAAGAAAATATGTATGTGTTATTGTTAACAAGACCGCTTGGAGTTTAGTTTTTGTGTGTGTGTGTGTGTGTGTGTGTGTGTGTGTGTGTATATATATATATACACATACATTCATGGAGGTCAGAGGAGTTCATTCTCCCTACCATGTGGGCTCAGGCTTGGTAGCAAGCTCCTTTACCCAGATACAAATTTTATATATTCTGTTTTGTGTCATTTATGAAAGTTTTTTTCAATTTCCTTGGACTTAGTAAATCCTTTCCCTTCTCTTTACCTTCCCCCTTTGCTTGCCATCCTCCCTCCTCCTCTCCTTGCTCCCTTCCTTCCCTCCCTCCTTCCTACCTTGCTTCCTTCTTTCCATTGCCTTGGTTTTGACACACAGGTTTTGCTGTGTCTCAGGCTGGCCTTGAACCTATTATGTGGCTCAAGTTGGCCTAAAACTGATAGCATGATCGTACTGCTTCAGTTTTTGTGAGGCACACTCCCACGCCTGCCTTTTTGAGTTAGTTTCAATATCATGGTAAGGAATTTAGTAAAATTTAGCAGACGACATTCAATATGAGTCCCTAAATAGCTATTTTTAAAGCAAAAACATGTTGCAGAGGTTTCAAAACTGTAGTCCCCACAACTAGTAGTAACCAGCTGGCACAGTGGCTCAATGGGTAGCAATGCTGGCCTCACAGCCTAACGCCCTGAGTTCAGTTCTGTGAACCCATGTAAAGGTGGGAGAAGAGAGCCAACTCCATGAAAGCTGTCCTGACCTCCATATTTATGTGCATACAGAACCACTTCTGTATAAGAAACTGTGGTAAAGCTCATCTGCATCTCAAGTTTATGGTTTCAGAATAAATAAAATCATTTTTTGAAGAATGGTAGTATGTTATTGTACATTAGGAAAATAAAATGTAGCCAGGTGCAGGTGGTGCATTTAATCCCAGTACTCAGGAGGCAGAGGCAGGTGGATCTCTTTGAGTTTGAGATCAATCTGTCCTCCAAAACAAGTTCCAAGACATCAAGAACTGATAAACAGAGAAGCCGAAGGAACAAAAAGAAAGAGAAAACAAAAATGAGGCAGAGACATGTTGGTCTCTCCAGGCCAAGCTGGTCTACAGACTGAGTTCCAGAACTACTAAGAAACCCTGTCTTGAGCAAACAAAAACATATAAAATAGGTTTTTCAATCAGATCTTTCTTTGTTTTTTGAAACAGTTTCTCTGTGTTTCCCTGGCTGTCCTGGAATGTACTCTGTAGACCAGGCTAACCTCAAACTCAGAGATCCACCTACCTCTGCCTCCTGGGTGCTGGGATTCAAGGAGTGTTCCACCACCCAGCTAATCAGACCATTCACATACATATTACAAAGACTTTATGGGATTTTTCCTTAAGTACATGAACTATGGAGTATAAAAAGGAGTATAGAAATTTGAAAAGAACATTTTGTGGTCACAAAAATTAAGAAAATGACATTTCCTATAGAGGATACATACATTTTTTACACAGTAGCTATCTAATTGCCAGTGATAATTACATATTTTGAAATAAAAATATATGCTTTAAAAATATGCCACACATGTTTACGTGTTTATGGATGTAGTATACACATCTATATATACATAATCTGTTATTTTGATCATAACTCTTTTTTGGTGGCTTTGGTTAAATATGTATAATAAAGTCTATGTCCTTACAGCTGTTTCTTATATTCTAAACAATTTTGAATTTCTCAATTGATTGTGATTCAAAGAATCTGAAGTTTAGAAACTTTTTCCTTTTATTCCGCTCCCCTGCCCCCCTTTTGAGGCAGGGTCTCACTAGGAAGCCCATGTAGACTGAATGGCTTCCAATTTAGATCCCACTGCTTCTGCAGGAATTAAAAGTGTGGCCACCACATGTGTCTAACCTCTTAACCAGTAAGTGAGTGATTTGTTTGCGCTGCTTTTGCTCTTATCTCCTTTGTCCTCTTGCCCAGCACACTGTAGGTGCTGCCTCACTCACTCTGTGTGTGTGTCCTTATTCTGTTGTGAACAGGTCATCCAAGACAGGCTCCAGCAGTGGCTGTGCTTGTGTTGTGAGCTTCAGCCATGTTACTGTTTCTCCCTTGTAGATTTTAGCATCATTAGATCTGCCAGCTCAGCCAGCCAAGTGTTTAATTGATTGATTGGTTGATTGATTGATTGACTGATGAAATACTAACCGAAAAGTATTTTACCATTCTAGGTTTACCGACAAGACTGTGAAACTTTCGGGATGGTGGTGAAAATGCTGATTGAAAAAGATCCTTCGTTAGAAAAATCTATACAGTTTGCATTGAGACAGAACTTACATGAAATAGGTGAACGATGTGTCGAAGAACTCAAACATTTCATTACTGAGTATGATAATTCTACTCAAGATTTTGGAGACTCTTTTTAGAAGAATTAGTGCCCAGGTCAAAAACATTTTTTTAAAGCTTCTAGAGTTTTTCCCCTTGGATTGTTTAAATCCTTACTATTTTGTGATGAAGAGAAATACTTTATGATAGCTGACCATGTTTCTAGTATCAAATAAACATCTACAATAACTTTTAAGGCATCTTAACTAGAATGTTTTCTCTATGTGTAGAATCTTCTAATCTGTCTTCATACAACTCCCAAAAATAATACTCAGTTTTTTGTTTTCTAAAGACAGGGTTCCTCTGTAGCTTTGGAGCCTGTCCCGGAACTTGCTCTGTAGACCAGGCTGGCCTTGAACTCAGAGATCTCCTGTCTCTGCCTCCCGAGTGCTGAGATTTAAAAGTGTGCACTACCACTGCCTGGCTCAGTTCATTTTTTAGTGTTTGACAAAGCAGTTCTGAAGAGCAGCTCTCTGTACTGAAGTCATGTTCAATAGTCTTCCCAGTGTGCTGGCTTCAGGATTGTACTTTGTAGTTAGAGTTCATTCCAGGTTGCATTGCATAGGCACTGTTAGCATTTGGAGTTGTTGACTTGCTGCTTGCTTTTCTTCAGCTTTGTAACTTTTGGAGATGTCCACATATGCTGTCTTAAGGAATAAGAACTTTGCTATCTTACAATATTTGCTTTGAGGAGAATTCTTATTTAGTATAGGAAAGAAGCACTTAAATCTCTGAAGGACACATAAGAACAAAGTCTTCTTCTCATGTCAGTGAGCTTAGTGTGTCTCTTCTGTGAAGTGAGACGTCTGACTGCTCTCTGAACAATAGATAAGACTGATGGGGTAATCTGAGATGCAAGGTGCATTTTAAGTTGAGATTTCGCAGAAATCCTTCTGCTAGTGACTATAATAAAGAATTAGACTGTACAAGAACCTGGATTTTTGTCTTAGGCCCATTCTTTACCAAATAGGAGCTCATGCTTGCGATTATAACAGATTTCTCTTAACTTCTGTGATGTCAGTTCTATAAGAGAGTCTCCCCATTCCCAAGTGTTACTGTAGAAACGAGGCAGAAAGAAAGCGAAGCCAGCACAGCTCCCCTCACCTTGTGAGTAGCCAGTGAATAAGTGAAGAGACAATTAGGACATTCCATTCTATTCATTTCCTGGTCCCTTCCAGCATAGCATTGAGCCAAAATACATAATTTGTGACATTAGGTACCTTTTGAAAAAAAATAATGATTTTAATTACTGCCCAATTTCATTATCTACTTTTTTTTTTTTAAGGTCAGGATTTTACAGTATAGCTCTAGCTAGCCTCCTGAAAACTAGGGTGGCTTCAAACTCACAGATATCCTCCTGCCTCCTGCATGCTGGGATTAAATGAATGTGTGTGCCATCATGCTCAGCCCCCCCCCCCATTTTTATTCATTTCCGCCCCCCCCCTTTCTTTCTTTTTTTTTTTTTTTTTTTTAGACAGGGTCTTACTATATATTCTAGGCTGGCTTCAAACTTTCCTGCTATGGCCTTTAACTCTTGTGGTTTTTCTGCCTCAGTTTTCCTGAGCGCTCAGATTGCAGGTGTCAGCCACCTTACTTGCCATTACTTTTAGTGGCCTTTATCGATATCATCTACAGAGATGCCCCAAAAGTACATGCAGATTATATTAAATTAGAAATAATAGTATGAGTAATATTAATGAGTCCTACAATGGATTGTGAAGATATGTATTATGCCATTTGGGAAATTTAAAATCTAATTGAGGACATTTATTTCTTTTTTATGTTTCCTAAGTGAGAGCACTTGAAGCTATTTTTGGCATGGAGATTCTATATGTACCTTTTACAAGCAGTGGCTGCACTGCTGGTCACTTCAGAGAGACAGAAGACATTGATGCTGGTTTCCTTTCTCCTCCCACTCTTTTTCAGCTCTTTTAATCAAGTTGTTGACAAGCATAACTATAAAATTTGAGCAGCTATCAAGGCAAATGAATTGTTCATTTGGTGGAAATTCATTAACAAGAGAATCTTACTAATAGTTCTATTTAAATGTAGGTCCCTCAAATTACATTCAGCATTCGAAGCTATTTTAGCTTGCCGTCAGCATTATTCTGTAGGTTTGTCAGTGTTACATGTTTTATTTTTTATTATGCCTTTTAAAGTCTAATTTTAAGACACATAAATTCTTATGTGTACTGGAATATATATTTTGTAAAATGTTTTTGGTTAGAGATGTTTGTAAATTATCCATTGTTTAGATATACCTAATCTGTGTGGTAACATTCCCATTGTCTTACCATAAAGCCTTGAGGATCAACATGGGGGGAACAGATGCTGCAAAGCTTTTGTGAACTTTAAAAATTCAAAATAAAGCAACCAATCCTAAGTGATCAACTTGTCTTCTCTCAAATTTCTCCCGCTTGTGTAAGTTTGTGTTCTCTCTCCCTGCATCCTATCTACTGTTCACTCCACCTCAGCTGCTGGCAAGAAGAGGAAAACAGAGACGCTGTTAACGTCAGTGATTTTACCAAGTTTTGATATCACTGGAGCAGTCCTGATGGTGCTTAGCCAAGTAATACTCAAAATTATATAACTGTGACTCTGATTTTCAGAGAACTGAGGTTGGAAGTCCTCTGTCTGAGCTGTCACTCTGGTTCTCAGCACAGCTGAGGATGTTGGGGATGTTGTCAACCTAAAGGTGTCTTCACCTTTGAATGAAGTGTGACCCCTGCATCTTGGAGAAATAGGCTTTATTCCGACTGAGAAGTATGAGAAGTCCAGAAAGAGGGAATGCAATAGAGAAAGGCCGGTATGCGCCTGCATGGCCCTATCGGTTTTCACTGCTGTGACAAATACCCCAGAGAAACAGGGTGGGGGTGGGGTTATAGCATGATTTCTGGTGTGAGTCTACTAGGTACCACTGGTTCTGCATCTATGGTAAGGCACAACTTCACAGTGGGTGGTTGGGGACTTGGAGCACAGTCAAGTTGCTCACTCAGTGGCGACCAGGAAGCACAGGATAGGGGTGGGGGCTGTCTATACCTGTAGGCCTATTCCTCCTGAGCCTCTAGACACCACGGTGAGGGTATGATTTCCCTTCAATGTCACCTCTAGAAAGCTTCATAGGGGCTGGAGAGTTGCTCAGTGGTTAAGAGCACTGGCTGCTCTTCCAGAGGTCCTGAGTTCAATTCCCAGCAACCACATGATGGCTCACAACCATCTGTAATGAGATCTGGCTCCCTCCTCTGGCGTGTGGGCATACATGGAGGCAAATGTTTTATATACAATAAATAAATAAATCTTTAAAAAAAAAAAAACCTACCCTCTCCACCCTTTTCCACTCTGCTTGGGAGGTGTCTGCTGCAGCATATTTTCTTTCCATAAATTAGCTTTTATTAATTGTACATAATAAGTTTCATTGTTTTTACATATATATGTGTAGTGTGTGTTACTTGTATTTATCTCATTCCCCCTATTGTCCTACTTTGATCCTTTTCTCAACTACTCTTTTCTGGTATGTGTTTTTTGTTTTCTTTTTGTGGGGTGAGGCAGTGAGTATCTTACAGAAGCATAGATAAGAATTTATATGTAGGAGCATGGATACCTTTACTAATGGCAATACCAGTAAGGAAAAACTCCTGCAACCATTAAACTACCTATTAATCTTCAGAGACCCTGTGAGCCCCTTCCTACTCCATGACAAAAGGTTGGTGTCCCCAATCTCATGTGGGTCTGCGAGAGCGGTCATAGGTGCTGAGAATTCAATAGTCTGATGGCGTGGCAGGCCTAGAAGACAGTGTCACGGCCTAGAAGACAGTGTCACAACACTTCACCCCATTCTTCTTCCTGTTCTCTAGTCTGTGAGAACAGACTCTCAACTTTGGTATGAGTGATCTCACGACTTTGAGCATCTCCAGTTACTGCTGCCCACTGCAAAAAGAAGCCTCTCTGCCCAAACCTGCCTGGCACTGGCACTAATCCGTGGGCATTTATGTATCACCCAGAAGATGATTTGATGAGAATATCATGTTCATTTTACAGAACAGCAACTATAGTTTCCCACTAGCCATCAGCTTTTGTCCAATTTATGGTATGTCTTCATACAAGTTATTTTCAACGTTTTTCAAGTTTGGTATTGCCTTTCTTTTAGCGTTTCTCTGCAATATTTTCTTTGTTGAGATGTTACTTAAGGTATAATCATCCCCTGCTGCTTTGAGTTGCTTTTTTCTCCTGAGCACTGCACATGCTAACATACTTGCGTTTTCTTGTTAATCTGCAGGAGTCTGTCCCAACTACTTTTTAAAGATTTATGTGTTTGTGTCTGTGTGTATATAGACATGCATTTGTCCACAAAGTCCCAGAAGTGTGTCATCTCCTGGAGCTAGAGTTAACATGTTTTTAATCTGCCCATTGTGGGTCCTGGGATCCAGACCCTGGTCCTCTGATAGAACAGTAAGAACTCCTAACCACTGAGCCACATCTCCAGCCCTCTCCACTACAGACATAATTGAAGAATAAATACGTCTAAGACCCTTCTGCAGGAAGAAGGTAGGTTAGAGTGGAATGTGAATAGTGTTGCATTAAGCTTGTTGCTTTGCTTAAGAGTAAAATTTGAAATATCATGAACTAGTGTTCCTGCCAGAGTGCATCAATTTCTCATAGCCTTCAACCACTTCCTAACCCTGAACCAGTTCACAGATCCTGAACCTCAATAAACTGGAAGCCATTTGCTGATCTTTCATGTCTGACAGATTTGTGGTGGGTAGTAGTCATTATTATAGGCAGCTAGCTGCCCAGTTGTCCTCAGAGCTGGACCTGCTAACAGCAAGGGCCACATTCTGCTTGCCAGACTGAGGTTGCCACACATATGGTGTATGTTTTTGATGCCCTTCCTGCTAGCTCTTGAGAGCACTGATGCTATCCTATTCAGTAAAGAGGAAAAAGACAGGCGAGGGGCAGTAGTTACCAGCATAATATCCTCCCTCCTTTCTGTGGTAGCTGAGTGGATACTGATAACTATGACTGTATTTGTCCAGCCTCCTCATGGTTCAGTATATGAACTAAGTTCTTTCTTGTAGAATTTCAGAGGAAGTCCTGCTCTGGACTGGGGACCCAAAGGCAGTGGAGGTGCCTCCTCTGCATAGGAGCAATAGCAGTGCAGCCTTCCTGTTCGTGTGAAGCCACTGATAGAAGGAACTTTGGTCCCTGCATTGAGCTGTTGGGTGAGGTTGGGGAAAATGTCCTTAAGCACATTAGTGTGTGATAAGTTGTGGAAGCTTTCTATAGCTTACTAAGAGTACTTAATTTTGCCAACTAACGTCCAAACCTTAGCTTCACTAGTGTTGTTCTGAGCAGGTGACATCTGTCCTTACGCTGCGTTGTCCTTATAGACCTTGGGCTAAGGGAGCTGCTGATGGTATAAAACACGTCACCAGGGCTCTGAGGTTAGAGTGTACATCCAGATCCAGCTTTATGTGACAGTGACAGGCCTTACAGCCTCGTGTGCACTGTATCACAGCACACCCAGCGTGCATTGTCGTCTTCTGAGCTCTTCCCCACAGACTAAAACTCCAGATCGGTACTCCAGTCTTGTAGGAGGGTCCGTCTTCTGTATTTCTGTGCTTTGATTGGTTAAATAAAGACTCCGCCTTGCTTGTAGGATAGGTCAGCTCTTAGGTGGGTG
>JAQHUG010000053.1:5252052-5285270 GCA_028555095.1 Dicrostonyx torquatus | reverse complement strand
ATAGATACAGATTTTTAAAAAGTCACCAAGTAATGGGGGAAACAATACCCCAACTAGACATCTTTCACCTCCAAATGAAACCTTCAGTGCCAAGAATGGTTTGCATCTAGTTGACTTCGCCAAAGGAAACCCCAAACACGTGAGGTTGCTCTCCACAAACTGGTAAAGCATCATTGCTAACGGCAATGCTTACATATCTCATTGAACACGAGCTGGTGCCTGAGACCTTCATCCCTGTTGTCTAGTCTTCTCTACAGGAAAAGAAAGGCCATCAGCAACCTACCTATAAGCCCTGTGATGTAAACTGGTGACCTGCCTGCCTGCATGCACTGGTACAATGGTGGCACAAATGTGTGAGTGACCAACCACTCTGATCAGATTTAAGGCCTTGCACCATGAGATGGAACCTATACCTGACAGTGCTCAGGTGCCCAAGAACCCGAGAATAGATATGCCATGGGCCTAAGGGAATATATTCAAATATTATCCTGCTATAGAAGAAACAGCAATACAATGATTCCTAACAATATTCTGCTATATCTGTAGATCAGTACGTTGCTCGTCCATATCAGAGAAACTTCCTCTTACAATAGATGGAAACTAACGCGGAGTCCCACAGCTGGACAATGTGCAGAGAGTGGGAGACTTCAGGACACTTAGTCCTGGTGTGGGAGGTCCTTCTGTCTATGTGTTGTTTTTATTGGTTAATGAATAAAGAACTGCTTTGAGCCTATGGCAAGGGCAGAACAGAACCAGGTGGAAAAGCTAGGCTGTATGCTGGGAGAAAGAAGGGCAGAGTAAGAGAAGACATGGAGCTGCCAGAGACAGACACTGGAACCTTTACCTGGTAAGCCACAGCCATGTGGTGATATACAGATTAATAGAAATAGGTTAAATTAATATAAGAGCCAATAAGAAGCTAGAACTAATGGGTGAAGCAGTGATTTGATTAATACAGTTTCTATGTGATTATTTTGGGTCTAAGCTAGCCGGATGGCCAGGAACCAACAAGCAGCCCTCCCTCCTCCAACATAGTCCTACATGGGATGCTGTCAGGGCTCAGTGAGCTGCATGGAAGAGGAGAGACTGTGAAAGCTAATGGGGATAGAGACACCAGGGAAAACAGTGCCTTCTAAATGCAGCAGGACTGACACACATATGAACTCAGATTGGGACAATATATACAGCACCTATACAAGATCAATCCAAATGGGGTCCCGGTCCTGAGAGGGGAGTACACATGAGGTCCCATCCCTAACCAGGAAGCTATCTTCAATTGATAACCATTTGCAAATGAAAAATTAGTCTTTCCAATGTCTCACTGCTTACACTAAGGGCAGGCCCTGTGCCCAGCAGTAGAAGGCCATCACAAAATGAACTTGGTGTTTTTGTTGACTTTTTGTGTCTCATTGCTTTATTGAGGATTTTCTTGCTTGTTATATTCCTGATATTTTGCTTGTATGTTTTCTGATTTTGTTTTTATGGGTCTTGATTTTGTGTGCTTTATATTTTTTATTCTGATTTTTTTTAAATTTTCTGTTTACTAAAGAGAAAGAACAGACATGGAGATGGGTGGGGAGGTGGAGATGAGCTGTGACAAGCACAGACAAAGGATTTTGTAATTAGTTTCTAAGACTCCCAATAACATTTCTATAAACAGTATTAGTGTTGGGCCTTCATTAGAGAACTCTAACCTGCTTGAAGCTCCTGACTTTATGACTGAAGACGGGAATTGAGATGACAGGTTCATCTTGCTGGAGAGTCTTCAGAAACTTTTGTCCTTAAGTGTTTGAAACCTGAGGATTTTACAGAAGCCCACGCCTAGCCTGGACCTGACAACACTGGTTCCTCCACAGGGTAGCTGTAACAGTCCTGGGAGCACACTCCAGCGCCTGTCATGTGCTCACCATCTACTAGGAGGGACAGCAGGTGACCTGACTTCCCTGGGGAATTAGAGCATTATAGGGGACAGCAGATACAAAGATGGCTCTTTTTGTCAGGGAGCACTGTAAAGACCGGCTCTAGTGAGGACCATAAGGGTCCGACCATCTGCCCCTCTACCATCTGATCAGAGGCAGTTCTGTGTATTTGTCTTGAATCAAGCTTTGGAATTCAGTGATCGACCAGAATACTTTATATTCTTTGTAACCAGGCCTGTTCAGGCCTTTACTGCAGTTCAGTCCTTTCTTTATAGGACTGTGCAGCGATTGCCTCTCCTCCTTTGGTAATCTCAGTGGTGAACAGAATCTAAAGCCTAAAGGTTGCATGAGTATTGTCCGTAGAGATCTGTTTCCTTAAGTTTTGGCAATCTATATAATTACGTATGGAAATGGTAACTGCGATTGCTGCCAGATTGCTAGCAAGAAGAATCCCTTGAGATTGATTGCTCTTGAGTGTGCAGGGCAGCATCTATCTTTGGTGCACACCTGCACTGGCCTGAGTACGGCTGCTCAGTGCAGTTTCTAAAAGAATATTACTACACTGTAGCAGCTTACATTCTTCAACACCAAGAACGCTGTCCGTGTGCCTGCTCATACAGCGTGTGAACCGGGAGGATTCCTGGAGGAAAACTGTGGGAATCCATCAGCTTCAAATATGTCAGCTTGTCCCCAGGAATGTTGCTGCTCGGTATATAGGCGCATATGTCGCTGTAGGATGTTTGAGAAATTCAAGTATATCACCCAACAGAACATTAAGAGCTATGGGAGAAGTGAGGTAAAATGACTGTATGCAGTCAGTCCTGGGGAGTGAAAAACAAGTTAGAGGGTCGAGCTCTCCACTATTCTGTTAGAAACTGGCCCCACGGTCTTGTGTATAGTGAGCATGCTTATACCCCCAGCCTCAACTAGAGTTTTTTATTTTGTTTTTTGTCTTTGTTTTTGAGACAGGGTTCCTTTGTGTAGCTTGGAATGTGTCCTAGAACTCGCTCTGTAGACCAGGCTGGCCTTGAACTCACTCAGATCCGCCTGCCTCTGCCTCCCAAATGCTGGGATTAAAGGCTGCCCAGCCCAACTAGAATTCTGAAGAGATACTTGTGTTTGGAACATCAGAAGTGTGGACTGAGACTGGATAAATAGTTTACTTCTGGAGATGAGGAGTGGGAATAAGCCTCGGTGTTTGATCCCATGTGAGGGATTTCTGCCATGAATAATCTCCATTCCCATACTGACCTGTTCTCAAAGTGTGCAAGACCCAGGCAATGCTGATGCAACTGCAGAGGAAAGGGCTTTTTCCCTGTTGCAGCTTTGCTGAAGGGACTCTTCCTAGCCTTGCCCTCTTTAGGGATGGGTTGATGGGGAGGGGTTCCTGGACAACAGGTTTACCTACTGGATTCACATCTGGTCTTTTCAAGGCCGGACAGCCTTTCTTTGCTCTTGATAAATAACAGAGTTTCTGGTCTTCAAGTCTGGGGTTCGACAAAGATCTGTTAGCGGTAGGAGGACTATGGGAAAAAAATCATGCCTGAGCACTGGCGCAAGATGGAAGATTCCTACTCAGAACAGTAGCTGTCATTTATTAAGCCTTTATTAAACACCTCCCTGAAAGGCCCAGGATGACACTGGGACCTTTAGTTAGGACTGAGATGTGAATGCAAGAACAGCACAGCCCAAACTACCCACTCATTAGTTCAAATCCAACATGGGTTTTTTTTTTTTTTTTTCCCGTTGAACCAGAGCCTTGTGCACTTGAAACGCTCTGGCTCGTTCCTACTGCAACTGAAAACTCAGGTTTTCAAAGTTACTTTTAAAGGCCAACGACCGGCTGGGAGGGAAGGGCAGAAGAAATAACCTCTCTTTACATAGTAAGTCTGCAGACTGTCACAAAAATACAAAGGTTATCACTGCTGAGAGACCTCCCCCTGCCCAGGGAAGAGCACCCAGCAGCTTTTCCTTGGTTTCACCATATACTCCAGAGGTATGTGTGGGGCTTGTTTTTACATTTATACAGTTTACAAAGCTTGACCCATAAATAACACTTGTAAGAGTAACAGGGCCCCAGTAACAAGTATGTACATAGCCCCACCATGCATACAGAGCCTTTTATAATATTGAAAAAAAAAAACAAACCAACTTTCCATCACTAAGCAATATAAATTGACTGTCTAAACTTATAAACCCTGACTAAAATACAAGCAACCATCTCACCCATAAATGCTGTTTCTGGCTCCCTAATGAATCTAGCACGGCAGTGTAACAAACATCTTGCAATTTAGGGATATAAAAATATCAGCTTTAAAATCTGAACTGTACAGTATATACATTAATATTTGCACCGTTAAATTAGGAATACACTTAAGGTCTATGAAATACTACATATAAATAGCAAGGCCTTTCGATCTGTAGCTGGAAGTAATACAATATGTTTACCTGGCTAATAAGGGCTGAAGGGGAACAAGTTCGCCTCACACAATGGGACACATGGTGGTTAGCTAGGTCATCATGGTGACATGCATGCCTCACAACACGACACCACTCAGGACCTGAGCCAACCTGACTGAATTAACGACAAGCACTATTGCTCACAAAGGTGGCTATCCGGCTTCGAAAACGAACACTCTGTCCGATCACTTGGTGGCAGTTTCCGGAGTGTTCTCTTTGTGGAATGGAGACCAAAGCAGTTGTAATTTACCTGCCACTGGCACAAGACAGTGTTTTAATCTGGCACCACCCAGGAAGGACACCTGGAGGAAGCCGCCCTCTCGTGTGTTGATCTGACTGTAAACAGCAGCAGGGCTCTCATTTACTTTACACTACTTCAGCAACTTTCCTATAGTGAAGAAAAGGTCCAAGTCCGGGTTAAATGGCTAACTTTTAAACAGATAATCTCGGTGTCTACTTGGTTAAGAAATAATACAGTTTTTGCCCTTGTGTCCCTTTTTCTTCTTGGATTTAGTTGTCCTCTGACTAAACTGTGGAGTGGGCAGTGCAGAAGTTGGACTAGAAAGGTCATCTGTGTAGTAGGTGAATCTCTGCGGCCGCGGCTGAGGGATCGGTTGTCCAAGAAAATACCCTTCTTCTTCGGAGTCGGAGGAGGACGTGGAGGATGAACACCAGGAGTCGTCCTCGTCCCCATAGAGCCCCAGGAACCTGTTCATTCCTGGGTTCTGCAGCGCGTAATCGGACGTGGCATGGGCATACTGACCATAGAGATCAGCATTCTGCAGGTACGCCTGAAGCTCCCGGGCGCCTTTATTCTGTATGAATTTCTCATAGTTATCAGGTGTGTACAGCCGAAGTCTGTCCTTAGGAGAGTACTTCCTTTCTGTGACCAGATTCAGGGCGTTGTCGGACCGCGACTTTCTGCTTCTCCGGTGGCGATGGTGGTGAGGCCTGGATCCCCTTTCTTCAAAGTGATATACACGTCTCCGAGTCCTTTCACTCATTGGAGGCTGCCGGATCTCGACGTCATAGCTCCCGTTGTCAATGACGTCATCTGAGAACTTGACCTGCTGAGGTCTGGACTGAGACTTGGATCTTCTGAGCACCGGCAGGTGGACTGGCTTTTCCTCAGGCATGATTTTTTCTGGACATAACTCTGAATTCAGACTCTTTAAGGACTCCGCACTCCTGTGCAGCATGGAGGAGTTCAGAGTTCCCATGTTGCTCATTTTCTCACAGTCGTCAGCCTCCACCTCCTCAAAGTTCTGCAGAGAGTATAACGACGGCCTTGGCTTGCTTTCTCCGTCCACTGATGCTCCTGCAAGAGAGCCCAAAACATGATGTGATTCTCACAAGTCCCAACACCTGCACAACTGTTAAATGTGGTACAGAAAAGCGTCTCCAAGAAAATCCCCTATTTAATCATCTGATTAAAACACGCGGGGAAAGCCAATGTGTAATGTTTACCAACCGAGAAGTATGAAATTTGTTAATGCTACCAGGGAACCAAAAGATTGTTCTAGCACATGGCACGGGCAGCACAAAGTAACCCCTAGTCACAGACAGAAGCTCTGAGAGCCACCGCCTTTGAATGTCAGTCAGCCCCTTCAGAGTGGGCAGTTGTCTTCATCTTAGACTGGGGACCAGAACACAGCTGTACTTGGGTTGTCTGGGGCTGCTTCCCCCGAAGGTTTGCCAGCCCCAGGCCTGGGCCCTTGGTCAGTCATTCCACTTCAGTCTTTAAAATGCATCACTTTCAGAATGCTCTTATTCCTAAACCAAGAGCAATGATCTCAGTTACAATATGTCTTACTCAAGTTTCTATGGGTCTAGGGCAGCGAGAGACTGGTATGGGCCCCTGATCGGCTCCTATAAGATGCTAAGTCCCTACTTCTGAAAGAGAGCTTGTTTTTCGGCACCATTATTCCCAAGGACTGTCAGTCTCTAGCATTTTTACTTTTTAATTTTCAGCACTGGGGTTAAACCAACTCCCAGTTGTGCACAACGGCCTTGCACACACAAAGTGTTTCCTGTACTTCTGAGCTTCACCTCCATCCAGCCGCTGCCTTTCACCCAGTTGTACCCAGTATGGGTGACACGTTAACCTAGCAGGGTCTGGCAGAGAGTCTCACCCACCATGCTTCCTCCGCTCTCCTTTACAACAGGACCTGTGTGACAGGCCAGGAACCAGGAGGGAGCAGTGTCTCCTCGTTCTGCACTCGGTCCTTTGCTGGCTATGTCATAACACTATAAAGGACGGGCTGTTACTAGTTTGTGAACGAGGTGCAGAAGCATAGTGTTTTTGTGTCCTAAGCAAGCATCCACATGAAATTCATATAACATGCTGGGTTTTTTATACCAGTCTTCAAAACCTGGGCAAGATCAGCTACTCAGCTGTCAAACAATTCATTTCCTCCTATTTAAAATTAATAATATCCACTTTATATAACTCAGGGTCATTTTAACATAAAGCATAGGATAAATAATAAGAATCTGCCTTGGAAACACTAAAGCACAATTTTTTTGTTTTTGAGCTATCTCAACCCACAGAGCAATCCAAGGATTTTTTTCTTTTTAACAGTTTAAACTTTATAACATGCTCAGGCTAATTTTACTATCTTAAAAATCCATATAGTATAATCTAAACACAGAATCTCTAACCCCTGAACCAGGCAGTTTCCTCCAGTCACACTGGCTGTACTCACCTCACAGACACACCCGCTTAATGTCCTGTGGCATTTAAATGAAACACCTTTGTCCATCCAGAGTTTAAAATACGACGCCACCTACTGGCACTCGATGGTAAGTTGTTAATAAACCTTTCAGCGCCTGCTTTTTCAAACACCCCACAATCCCCGGGTGACATACCTGTGATATTGGACAATGCCAAAGAATCCATAGAATCCCGGACACTTTGTTCGGGCTTCAGGTCAGACAGACACTCCAGGGAGTCTTCATACCACTGGCTTTGGTCATGGTTATACCCTGCAGCACCGTGGTCCAGATCCAGCTCTTGTAGCCTTCGGCTGCTGGCAGGGCCAGGATGGCTACCATAGGCAGAGTCACCTAGCCCGTCCTGGGACTGTGCCCAATACATATCAGACTGATACTTCTTACTGACCAGGCCCTGGTGATTTGGCTTCACCTCTGGCTTGTTTTTAACCATGTTGTCAGGTATCCAGTGCTCACTGGCTCTCATCTCCACCTCACCGGGGTGCTGCTGGAGGAGGCTTTTATCCCCGAATTTGAGGAGGAGCTGTGTCATGTAATCTTCATGTTCAGCCCATTCTTCAGGGTCTTCGGAGGCTTCCTGATCGACTCTGGCTTTCCAGAACTCCTCATTAGCAAAGCCTGCTCCCTGCCTGGAGAGACTCAAGTCGTCCAGCTTCCGAGATAGGGTGTCATCAGCATTGTCGTTAAGACCGGGGAACTTGTAGTTCAGAGCAGGAGAGAGGAGCAGAGACTGTCTGCACTGGTCTGCGGAGCGACTGCTTCTGCCCATCCGCACACTTCTCCTCGAGTCCCTGGATCGGGCAGACTGGAATGCAGAGTCGGAAGAATCAGAGGCGTGCATGTCTTCGCCAAGGCTGCAGGTCTTGGAGCAGTAAATTTGACCTTGCTTTGGAAGGAAGGGGCATCCCAGCAAAGAGGCCTTACACTGAGCGCAAGAAAAGCAGGCCTCTGTGGCATGCCAGTGTTGCCCGTCATAAGTCATCTGTGCATGGTCCACACCTGTATTAAAAGGAAAACACTTAGGTGCTGGGGAGAGGTGTGGACAGGAGGGAACTTGTGGGTGATAGGAACGCTCTGGGCTTTGTTTTAAGGAAACATCTCACTATGTGGTCCAGGCCAGCTGTGAACCTGGGTTGGCTCTGAGTTCCTGCCCCTTCCTGCCTTAGCCTCTGTGTTAGGACTCCAGGTGTGCACTACACATCTGGCTTGATGTTGTCTTGATCTTGTCAGGTGTGGGTTACATATACTGTTCACTGTCCCTATTTGTAGATAATGTATTTTTCAACTTATCTGTTCAAAGGATTATTTGTAATCCCAAAATTGATAGCCAAAACATGGTCATCAACAGACATACAGATCCATTAAGATTTAAATTGAGAGGCTGGAGAGATGGCTCAGAGGTAAAGAGCCCTGGCTGCTCTTCCAGAGGTCCTGAGTTCAATTCCCAGCAACCACATGGTGGCTCACAACCATCTGTCATGAGATCTGGTGCTGTCTCCTGGCAAGTGTATATATAATAAATTAATTAAAAAAAATTAAATTGGCCAACACATGTTTCCCACTCTGAGGCCATACAAAAGGACCCTTTGGTTTCACTTCCTGTGCTATTGTCAAGTATCCTGAGCTTCATGTGTTTAGTGTTATGACATCTGCATTTCTCTGATTTTTTTTTTTTTTTGCTGTTGAAGATGCTTGGGGCATGTAGTTGAACCACTGTCTCGTGCTTCTACACACATGCAGATACAAGTATTACATCGGCTTTAACTGTGAGCCACATGCTGCTGGCTGAGAGCTTTAACCCCAAACACATGAAACAGATGTGTTAATCGACTGAGAAAAAAAATGGTGTGACCAGGGCTTTCCTAGCATATACAAGGCCCTAACCCCACCAGAAAAAGTAAAATCCCCAGAGGCCCATGGGAACTTTAACTGAGCGTGCGCAGAATCAGCTCAGTGTTCGCTGCAATGAACAATCAGAACAGACTACTCATCTGACAATGACTGAAGTGCTGTGTGCTCCAACACATGTAAATTATACCTCAATTTTCACAAACGTTAATAAAGAAGCAAGACTGAGGATAATCACCGACGGCTGTGGCTGTGTGACAGGGCAGACAGGAGGTGGGTGGCAGCGACACTTACCAATATGCTCCCCACAGGTCTCACAGTACTCAGCGTAGAGAGACTCAAAGCAGCCACAGCAGAAGGGGCGGCCATCCTTCATGATGTACCTCTGTCCCCCCAGGACCGTCTCACATTCCAGGCAGCAGAAGTGTTTCATGTGCCAGTGGCGACCCTCGGCTTCTGTGCACTCATCAGCAAAAATTATCTTTAAAAAGAAACACAGAACCGCAGAATGGAAGGTCAGTATGCAAAAAAAAAAAAAAGCAAATAAATAAATTAGCATATGTCAAAGACAAGCCTCCACTCTGCATAGTGGCACTGGCTCTCGAACCTGAGCTCAAACACCCTGCAGCAGGTGCCGTCTTAGGGGTTCATTTTATGGTGACGTTCTTGTTGGAGGTGTCCTTTGTGGCGGCCCTAGCCCTCTAGGTCATCTGGTGAGGAGTGTGTGTGTGAGGTGCTATAAAATGACTGTCACCTAGCCGTGGGAAAAGGCACAGACCTCATGTCTGCCCACCTGTATGACCCTGGCATCTTGGGGTACATGGTGGGCAAGTACAGCTGCCTGGGCAAGACCCAGGAGAGAGGAGAGGAGAAAATGCAGGTAGTGAGGCAGCTAGCTGCAGAAAATGGAGAAAAAGCTCCCAGCGGAGGAAATGGCATGCGGAGTAAGAAGGGGTGGAACAGAAGGTTGACACACCTACAGGGTACCCAGAGGCCACCAAACCCAGTGTGGAAAAGCTCTTGCTCCTGGAACTTAGCAATAAGAGGCCAGTTGACTTTGGAGGACAAAGCTGAGTGACAGGGTGGAGAAAGAGAAGGGCCAGTGTGAGCAATTGGAGTCCAGGCCACTCTTGTTTGTTTGCTTCCAAAGCCTTAAACTGTCAAGCTCTGAACTTTTACAAAGAGAAATGGAAAAAGAAAACAATAGCTTCAATTTGAAGGGGGTCTTTGATTTGGAAGGTCATCCTGTTCTGGTATGTTCTTTAATTGCTCTAACTTTCAACATCTACTTTCTCATTAAGTTAAATCCTCATCAGATCACTGATAACTTCAAACGGTAATCCTTCTTTTCTACATGTCTGCTTTGTGTTGGTTGGAAGAGTGTATAACTTTGTTTATTTGGTTTTGGGGAGCAGGGTTTCTCTGGGTAACCCTGGCTGTCCTGGAACTCGCTCTGTAGATCAGACTGGCCTCAAACTCAAGAGATCTGCCTGCCTCTGCCTCCTGAGTGTTGGGATCAAAGGTGGGAGCCACCACACCCAATGAGTGTATGGCTTTGTTACCACAGACTTTAGTTATATTGTGTTTATACTCTTGGTGTTCATCATACATGTAAGAAAGAGTCAACGACAAAATATGCAATAGTTTGAGAAATGTTTGCCTACCTAGATAGATACTGGCTTCATGCCAGATAGACACTGGCCTCATGCCTGTTTCCATTCCACTGACAGAGATTTGTCTACAAGAATACAAACTGGCAGTGTTAAGAGGGGAAACTAAAAGTTTGCTTAAACTTGGATGAACATTTTCTCACTGGAGGTAGAAGTCACTTATTACACTTATGTTCCCAAGGACCATTTTAGTGGCGAAATCTGACGAAGCACACGTTAGCAGTCAAGGAAATTTTGTTCTGTATGTTTTAACTGAAACCAGTGTCTGCGGAGTGAACACAGAGCCGCAGTGAGCTGGGAATGTGTGAACAGTTGTGAAGGAAGTGTTTTGTCTGACCCAGAGGCCACTGCACATTAAGGACTTTAAAATCTTTATATTTCATTAAAGAAATATATGTGTGGATGTATAAACTGAAAACTTTCTGTCCCAGACTGAGGAAGACAAAGAAGACACAAGGAGGAACCCTAACTGCAGGGAACCACGTAATGTCCTTTTCCTATATGATATATGACTGCCTAAAGACCTGAAATAAACTCACTGATGGGGGAAAAAAAAGTAAAGGCAGGGCTGGAGAGATGGCTCAGAGGTTAAGAGCATTGCCTGCTCTTCCAAAGGTCCTGAGTTCAATTCCCAGCAACCACATGGTGGCTCACAACCATCTGTAATGGTTCCCTCTTCTGGCCTGCAGGCAGACACACAGACAGAATATTGTATACATAATAAATAAATAAATATTAAAAAAAAAAAGTAAAGGCAACAATCTAACCAAAGCCAACAGGTATAGGCATGGCTCCTGCGTGAATGGTGATTCTTGCTCTTGCCATATACAGCGTGGTTATGGGAAAGCTAGCACCTGGGAGCGGGGAGAAAGGTGTATAGGGGCTGTCTATAGTATCTTTTCAACTTTTTCAAAAGTAAAGTTACTTTAAAATAAAAAGTTTGGTGGATATTGTGGTATGTATCTATTATTCCAGCACTTGGAAGCAGGAGGCAGGAGAATAAGGAGTTCAAAGTTTTGAACTTCAGCTACATAGTAAATTTGAGGCCTGTCTAGCCTTATGAGACCATTAAAAAAATCAAAATCTCTATAATAATAATAATAATAATGTTATCTATCCTATGCTATATATCCTTGACTAACTTTGGTCTGTCTTTCTAGCCTCTGCTAACGGTATACAACATGTACATTATATCGAGTTCTTTCTTTCCTATATTTGAAAAAAATTAAAAAGGTTGTATACTACATATTCTTCTGCAGTGTTTTTTTTCCCCCTACATTTCATCAGAGACATCCACGGACAAGGAAAAAGCACCTGCTCGCCCTCTATTTATTAGCTACACAGAATTCTATTGTGAAAGGGCAATTTTATCTTAAAAATATCCATAAAGAACAAAAGCAGGAGGCACATATTTTGCTTAGTTATGAACAGTGGAATGTTGGCTGTTGGCTTATTTTTTTCCATCATTAAGAGATGAACTATTTTTTTTTTTTTTACCTCATCACAGGCTGAGCATCGAGGCTTGAGCAGTTCTGCATGGTGCCTGCCACAGTGAATTTTTCCATCCTGATAGAAATAGATGAGGTCGACCAGTAGCTCATTACACGTGAAGCAGACAAAGCAGGACGGATGCCAGCATACTCCAGGGCCTGCACGGGAGGCAAACACTGCAACCTCCCCTCCGTTCATCTGCAATCCACACTAAAAATAAAGATTTGGAATTAAAATGACCCTTCATTTAAGTTACTGGATTTTCAGCTTTTCCCGCTTTTAAATAAGCTACAAGTTTGTTTGTTTTTTTCCTTTAATTTCTGTCTACTACTGGTGATTAAATGACACCAACACCTCTACACAGCCACTCTTCCCAGCTCTGTCCAGTGTGACTGAGCTGCTTCCCACTGTAGACCTTTCCTGGGGGTAAGGACCATCAGTAGGGGATCAGAATGTCTTCACTATCTGTGTTTTAAATACAAGGGTCCCTCCCTGCAGGACACAGTGTCATTCAAACTGACTCCTGTTGTCACACGGCAGTGCACACAGTAAGAACCCTTATGGAATTCTTTTTCTTCAGAAGTTTTTATAGGGTGTGTGTCCATGCCAGCCATCAGCTACCCTCTGCTCACCCCATCCACATCACTGCCACCCCACCTCCACGCGCCCTAGAAGGGCTACCTGCTCACACGCCGCATGCATCACTGCTCTGGACAAGAGTTTAATGGTTCCTCTCCCGAGCGCTTCTTTCTTCCTCTGTGCACTGAACACCTGCAGCTCCTTTTTCTCCTCTTCACTTAAAGACTGGCAGTACCGCACCTTCGCAGGAAAGAGAAAAGAGGTGTGTGCTGCAGGGCGGCCATGACCATTCTTCATTCCTGGAGTTTCAGGATGGAAAACAGTAAACCTGCCTGCCCTGCCCTGCCTCAAACCCTCAGTTATAATACGGCACAGCCGGATGTGGTGGTTCATGCTTTTAATCCCAGCACCCATGCAGCTGAGACCTGTCCATTTCCAGGAGTTCGAAGCCAGCCTGGTCCAGACTTTATTCAAAAAATAAAGTAAATGGACCTCAGCCTCTAGAAAAGGGACACACTATATGACAGAACAGGCGTGGCTCACTGTTTTCTAAATGTGAACTGATTGCAGTCCTTAGCAGCAAGAGAGATGCCACCTTCCACCGAAGGTTGCAACTGGGTAATTGCCACGTTCACTCCTTCACACTGCATTCTGCAGACACTCAGGTCTTCAATCCTGAACTACCCTGAAGTGCTCGCCCTGCACATGGAAGGAAAAGATAATTGGTGGGTGGCTGAAAACACTATCAAAAACAACTTGTGTGAAGTGTCCCACTGGGATACTCTTTTCTCTATTCTAAAAAAGAAAGAAAAGCCTTATTCGTAAGGTAACCTTTTAAGAAAGGCCAAAGAGCAGCCTAGCCAGTGAAGAACTGGGCTTTCGAAAAGGTCCCAGGATGCTTACTGTTTATTTTCTTTTTACTAATTAGCTTTCCTCCTGTTACTTTACCTCGTTATCATGTGGTGGCAATTGGTACAAAAGCTGTTTAATCCGGTGTTTCTCTCCCGGGCTGTTAACGTAAGGGACCTTGTCCTCTGGCAAGCAGGCAAAGTAAAGCTGGATCTGTGGGGGCAGCACAGGATGGATGCCATCAATACACAAAAGGAAGGCCTGAGTGGGCAGATCTTCACCTCTCCCTCCTTTCGGGGTTGCCCCCCTGCAGCTAATGAGGGGACCAGCTGAGCCAACTCAGCAGCGGTGCAAACCTGCATCTGCTAGCATCAACTAGCATCCAGCTGCTAAATTGCTCCTCAAGAATGCAATTTGCAGTGGCAATTAAGGACATCATAAATTATGTGCTATCAAATGCATGCATTTACGGTTCCCGTTCCCAGTCTTGCAAAGGTCAGCTGAGGGATCAAGAGAGTCCTGAGTGAATTCTTGGATATTCTGTGATAAATATCCAAGATCCAGCCTCTAAACAGACAGACTCAATCTTCTCTCTAAATTCTATGATTCCCTCTACCATCCGCTCTACAGGCTTTCCATGGGTGTTATCTGCAGCACGCAGCAGGCTGAGCCAGTCTTAGCTCACTTTGAAAGGGGACATTATTTTCATGTTTCTTTTGTCTTTTAGAAAATCCCTTGATGAACGCCGCAATGCTGAGGTGGAATCAAAAGGATTCAAACAGAAGAGCTAAAGGACCTCGGGGCTCGTCCACTAGCAGTGGTTCAACAAACACTATCTAGGATGTAAGGGAGTCTCTCCAAAAGACAGTCTGTCAAAATTCCACTTCCCCAACTGCTACGCCAGCACACCTTTGTTTCCTGTGTAGGCTCTAGAAGCTTTTCTGATACCTTACTATTACTAGTCGCTACTTATACACTGGGTCTTGAATGTATAAGGATACCTTATCTCAAAGGGGTTCCCTCCCACCTTCCAAGAAAGGTAACTCGGCAACCAGACACAAGACTGGGATCTTCTATTCTGAAGGACAACTTTGCCTGCCTAAGACCCACCAACAATTTGTAATATTGTCATCATAAGGATATTGGGAAATGAAAATAGGCAGACACAGTTCCCATCATCCGCAAACCAGCAACTCAAAGGCAGGCTCTCCCAGCCTCCGCTGCACTCATCAAAGGCCAGACTTAGCAGCAACAGGGCATCTCTCTTCCACAGAGGAGAACTGCACAGAACTGGCCAGGAGATGGCCCCTTTATTTCCTTCTGTTCCTGCTGAAGTTCTGAAATATGTAAGAGCCGGGCATACTGGCACACACCATTCTTTTCAGCACTTGGGAGGCAGAGGAAGGCAGATCTCTGCGAGTTGGAGGCCAGCCAGGACTACACAGGGAGACCTTATTTCAAAAGACATACCCTGCCCCTGTTCCTCCCATCATCAAAAAAACCAAACCAAACCAAAACAACAAACAAACAAAAAACCCAAACCATCCAAATCAGGCAAGTTCCTCTCCCTCCCTGAAGAGCACTAAGAAGCACACCCGTGGTGCCCTGCATTTCATTAATTACAGCAGAAGTTGAGTGCGGCTGTGGGGCCACAGGATCCATGAGTGGGAAGACAGGAAGCTTCGCCTAAGAAGCCAGAGAGAACCTTTGAAAGCAAATCCAGCTGAGGGAGAGTGAAGATCCACACTTGCAAAAGCGGAAGTTCCTGGAAAGCAAATCAAAGAGTGGGCTCCTTACCTGCTCAGGCCTGAGGCCTGGTGGGACCCAGGCATACTCTTCCAGCGCACAGCCAGAATCGTCGTCTGACGTGGAACTTCTCTGGCACCCGAAGGCCAGTTTGCTCATTTTGGGCTCCATCTCCAAAGGCATAATAATGAGGTTTAAAGCCTGGCTTCTTCGTCACAGGACATTCAACAGTGGCTGCTGTGGGTGATAGAAGAGAAATGAATGTAAAACCTCCACTCTTCCGAGAGCATCTAGTTAATAGCTGTGTCCATGTCCATGCGCCCAGAGAAAGGGATCACCTGCACGTCCCAGTACCACTCAGTTAGGAAGTGATCCTCCTTCACCAGCTCAGGATCAAAGAAAGGCCACCATGCTAGAGTTCTGGGTTGCCTTTAAAAGATGCTTCTTGCTCATGATTTATTTGGCAAGTACTCAAGGAAACCACTCTGTGCACTACTTTCCCCACAGGCGAAATCCTGTGCCCTCTGCCTCACCCACCATCAGCTACCCAGGAAGATGGCTGCCGAGATGCTCGCTGCTAGGCTCCCCATATTTCCTAAGCAAGTTTTCCATCCGAGGCAGTGCTGACTGCTCAGTGGAGCCCCTGGGACAAACCGCGTGTTAGAGACATCTAGTCCCCAGACCAAACCTGACTCACAGGCAGATTAGAAAGGGCTCAGGTCAAGAAGGTATTCAGGGGACTCCCTCCACAAACAGTAAAGGAATACAGAAGACAGTCCATGCCACAACCAAGTCCAGCTGGGTGACTGGATGTTAAATCGCATTCTCAACCAAAGTTTAAAGTTGGTTACTGGGTGTGAAATGCAACCAGCCCACTCTTGGTCAGAGTGAGGTGTTAAATCTCCGAATAAAAAACCACCTCAGAATAAGGACAATGAAGGTGTCCAGACGGTGATCCTGACTCTGGGATGTCAGCTTTGCCTTCTACTTGTCTCTTTGTCTTCCATCATCCTTCTTCACACAAGACATTAAAGAAAACAACCCTCACAGCATCCTTTATATATTTTGATTTTATAAATTTATATATCAAAATATATAAAGCAAGTTGTGCATATTTTGATTTTATATATATATAAATTTACATATCAAAAAATAGAAAGAAAATTGTGACTAGTCCAACGCAGTCACTTCAGAGAAAAGAAGGCTCGAGGGTAGCAAATAACTTGAGCAAGGACTGAAGTCAAAGTCAGACGTCAGGAATTCTTCTGACTTAGTTTGCTTATGCTTGGGGGAAAGGCTGCCATCCTAAACAGCCCCGACCTGAGACGAAGTCACGTTTCAGCAATTCTCTCAATGCTTAGTGCTGCGGAGAGCAGGGAGAAGCACTTGTTAAAATACATAGCCATCAAGATGTAGTCTTTCTTTCATAAAGCACGGCCACTTTGAGCAGCTCACCAACAGAACAGCACCTGGCTCCTGGCTCCTATCATTCCTGCGGGAGAAATGGTGACTCAGCAGACGCTGCCCCAGCTTGTGGCCTTCATCCACCCCAACACAGGGGACAGTGGCCTCATTTCTGACCACCATCGGGAGGCTATCGCCTCCTGAGCCAGTCATTTCCCGCAGGTGCAGGCCATTCCCTTCTTAGGCAGGCTCTCCAAACAGAGATGCATTCATCCTCACCTCCCCACACACAATAAAAGGGGAAGTGTTAATGAAAGTCAGGAGCTGTCTTGGGTCTCTCCCTTTTGCCTTGAAAGATCCCCCTCCATGTGGCGGAGGAAGAGGACTAGAGAGGAAAACTTCAGTTAGTAACTCACAGGTTCCCTCTAGGACTGGCACTCCCAATGCAATTTAGCCGAAATTTTGAAATAGGAACATTTGTCTGTTGTCAAACCTGGCCGGGGGTGGGCTAGGGTGGGAATATAACAGAAAATATAACTGTTAAAAAGAACCTGAAAATTAAATGTTACTCTTTCTTAAAAGGAGAAAGTAAAGGACACTATCAATTATGTCAAACCATTTTTTCTAAACTTGCCCAACAATGTAGAAGGCCAAAGAGCTGAATCCCCTTTTATGGATTCAGAAAGTGGGGGCTGTATCACCATCCTGATGGAGGTGGTCTGTGTGAAATGTCACCATCCCCAAGAGTTGCTTGGATGAACTGGCTAGCCTCTCAGTCAACTTCACTGAGTCTTAGTTTCTGGCAATATAAAGAGTTCAGCTACCGTGGGAAAACAGGAGTTGTTTTCATCCAGGGTGTGGCTTCGGGTTTGACCAGCAGGGTAGCCAGCTTACCTGCTACCGTTGGCATTACAATGTTTAAGTACAGTATGAAGCAGTGTGACCTGGGAGGTGTGTCTCACTCAACACATGCTGAGCCTCAGGGTCTGGTGTCCGGCTGAGCCTCAGGGTCTGGTGTCCGGGGCATGGAGTTAGGGAGCCTTAGGGGCAGACCCATCTGGGCAAGAAACAAGCAGGAGGTTGGTAGAGCTGGTATACTTTTCTTTTTTTGTCTTTCAAGACAGGGTTTCTCTGTGCAGCCCTAGCTGTCCTGGAACTTGCACTGCAGACCAGGCTAGCCTTGAACCCAGAAATCCACCTGCCTCTGCCTAGAGTTGGCATACTTTTTTAAGGGGTTATCATGGTAGTACTCCACACAACCTAAGTCAGAAAGTGTTAACAGTTCCACGCCCCTCCTTTGTCTTTTCTCATCCCTCTTTGTTGAAGACTAGCAAGCTACTCTCACCATTTAAAAAGAACCACACTCACAGCTTGAAGATGTATGACTTTTCAATCATCGTATAATTGTCAAGAGAACATCTGACCCAGGAGGTAAGAGTGATAGTCCGGGTGAAGGATCTGGTGTTCAATGTTGGGGAAACTGAGTTCTGAAGTTCTGGCGCCCCTCAGAAGTCATCAAATACCCCAGGCCTGGCTCTTCAAAAACAGCAACTGGAGGGACGACTCAATGGTTAAGAACACTTGCTCATTCCCACAACTGCCTGTCCCTTCAGCATTAGAAGAATCTGACTCCCTTCCAGCTGGCACACACACCAACGTGCTTCCTTGGAAAGATGCTTTAAAGGCTACAAAAGACTCTACAACCAAGAAGGAACTCTGAGTACACAGCATCAAAGTTACTACTGCAGGGTACCACAGGAGATGCTTCCTTTCACCATGACTGAAAAGACTTTCTTACAGCTGACAGGGGACATTTGGAATAGGAACAAAATAAAGAAGACAGGGTGGGGCTGGAGAGATGGCTCAGAGGTTAAGAGCACTGGCTGCTCTTCCAGAGGTGCTGAGTTCAATTCCCAGCAACCACATGGTGGCTCACAACCATATATAATGAAATCTGGTACCTCTTCTGGTGTGTATATGTTAACAGAGCATTGTATGCATAATAAATAAATAAATAAATCTTTAAAAAAAGAAGACAGGGTGCTGACCCCTGGACTTTACTTTTAATTTAGAACTCAGGAGGGTCCTAGCCTCTTAATGGCAAATTTTAAGAAATTATTGGGTGCCACTTCCAGCAGCCTTGGAGGCAGCTCCTACAGTTCTCACACTAATTCTGGACATGACATGTGCCATGAGCGCACACAGAGCATGTGTACCATCTACGGAACAGGTTGGGCAACACCTATACACAGTGTTAGTATATGAAGGGCATCTGTCGCCAAATCAGAGTATGACCTCATTCACTCAGTGACACAATGTAGGGGTCTTCTCTTCCTTGATTTATCCATTCTATTCGCTCATTCTTATGATTAAAGGTAGGCTGGTGGGCTGTGTGTGTGTGGGGGGGGGGTTAATGTCAACAAGGAAGCAACTGGGGCTGGAGAGGTGGCTCAGTGGTAAAAGCACCTGTTACCCTTCCAAAGGACCCATGTTCAATTCCCAGCACCTACATGATGGCTCACAACAGTCTTATAACTCTAGTCCCAGAGAACCCGATGCTTTCTTCTGACTTCCTTGGGAACCAGGCACAGACGTGGTATATGGACATACATGCAGGCGACACCCATACACATAAAAATTTTCAAAACAAAATTTAAAAAGGAAACAAGCAACATACCACTGGGAGCCAGAATTTTAAGTAAGTGCTGCCAATGTGATAGGAACGGGTCCAAGGTCTGTTATATGTGTTATATATATGTTATATTGTTTTATATATATATGTTATATTGTTTTATATATATACATATATATATATATATATATATATACACACATACACATTTCTGTAGTGGTGGCCTGTGTGTAAATTACAGGATTGAGCCTGTGGCTGGCCTTTTGATTTCATTTTGAGCACAGGGGAAAGCGCTCAGGCTTCAGAATTCCAGAAACGGGAGACAGAATCCAGCTGGGTGACCTAGAAACCCACTGCTCACCCGGAATGTGTGCAGACTGGGGCCACCCCAGCACAGGAGCTCTAGCCCAGCAGTCTGCTGGTCAAACTTTCTGCAGGTGTTTTCCTCCCTGCTGACATGGGTTTTGTTTGTTTGTCTTCTTTTCTTTTTATTGTCGCTTTCATGTCAGCTCACTATGTCGCTCTGGCTGTCCTGGAACTCACTCTGTAGGCCAGGACTGACCTCAAACCCACAGAATTCCACCTGCCTCTGGCTCCTGAGTGCTGGTGTTAAAGGCATCTGCCACAATGCCTGGCTCAATGCGGTCATGTTTTGACTTCCACTAAGGCTGTCTGTTGTTAAGTAGCCTTACCCTTTTGCTCACACTCAACAACGTTGAAATCTTTAAAAGCTGTTGCCTTCAATATTCTGTAAATTAGGCAAAGCTTGGAAGTACAAATTCAGCCAGGACTGTGCAGAGAAACCCTGTCTCGAACTGGCCCCACCCCCGCCCCCACAAATGGTACAACTTGATTGCATTACATGTATTCCTCTATGAGCGCAGGCACTGTTGCTGATGGCAGGCAGGTGTGAGGGTGTCAGTCAACCCAGCCAGATAGCAGCTTTGCTTTTTTTTTCCTCCTCTGATAGTTTGGCCATTAGAAGTCACTTTATTTTTTCATTCTCCATAGGACAGCTAAGGGTTAGTATCCTGACTGACCCTGAGTTGTAAAAATCAGCCTTTGCTTTTGCTTCTCTAAGTCAGTGGTTCTCATCCTTCCTAATTCTGTGGCCCTTTAATACAGTTCCTTGTGTTGTGGTGACCCCTCAACCAAAAAATTACTTCATTGCTACTTCACAACTGTAATTTTGCTATTGTTATGAACTGTAGTTTAAATACCTGATATAGAAACCCCTGTAGAGGTCCAGACTCACAGGTTGGGAACTGCCGCTTTAGAGCAGTGGCAGGGGTGGGGGTGGGGGATCATGGAGGGGGTTGCTCTAAGATGGCAACAGTGTATAAAGTTCCAGAAGCAGCAGTGGAGAAAGCAGTTTTCCTAGAAGACAGCTTTTCCCAGAGAATGGTACCTGATCAGGCTGTCAAGAACTGCATCTGCTAGGCTGGAGCCTTGACACCACTGATGGGGAATGGCAGAAGAATGTTTCTGGCCTTACAAGAAGACAGACATTGAAAATTATGACTAGGAAAGAGGAGGAGAAGCCTGGGAGGGGCACCTACTTCCTAAGGAAGCCTCCAAGGGTGGCTTGGGAGAAGAAAGTAAACAAACTAGCAGGAAAGGGAGAAATGCTAAAGTTTTCAGATCTTATAGCTGGGAGATGGGAGCGCAACTCAGAAGGGATGTGAGGGTTCGAGGATTCGAGGGATTCGGTTCCTGCAGAAGGCTATAATTCTGTCACCTCTGCCCTGGTCCCTGCCAGTCATCATATTCTTGGACTAACTCACCAAATCACATCAAAATTATGCAGATCTAAAACAACTGTCAGGGAGCTGGAGAGATGGCTCAGCTGATAAGAGCACCGGCTGTTCTTCCACTGGACCAGGGTTCAATTCCCAGCACCAACATGACAACTCACAACTGTCCTGCAACTCCATTTCCAGGGGATCCATAGCACCAGACATGCACGTGGTGCACAGATACATGCAGCCAGGCAAATAAGACCCCCCACACATAAAATAAAACAAGTAAATCTTTAAAACAACTGTCCATTCTTCCATGAACTCTAAGACCCTAACCTTCAGTGTCCATATTTCCCAGCAAAGCTCCACGCCAACTGCTACCTGAGGGTTATCGTGGCTGTGGAGAGATCATGTTTGTAAAGTCATATGGGCTAAAATTCCCTAGGTGTCCCCTACTGCCACCTTGCAAGCCACAAACTTCAAGAGCTAAAACTGTCAGCAAGGCCTTAGAGCACAACGGCCATTCCAGGTTCCTTATTCAAAACGACTAATTCTAAGAGGTTAACACATACAGGTCAACTAATTGTAACCAAGCACAAATCTGGCGGTACAGAAGCCTGCACACGTTTGGTCTCAAAACACGAATTAGACAGCTTTATGGATATACGCGTTTCCATTTATGATGTCCTTAACTTAAAATGAACCCAGAGTGAGCAAAAGCATTGGAATCAAAGTTTGAGTTTCCCAGTAAGCACACACACAACGTTACAATTTCTTCAAAGTTTTCACACACCCCTGTGGCCTACTAGAGACAAAAGTCACTGCTCCCAGAACCCAAGTCGGCTTCATTTATGGTGGAAGACAAGCATAACCCAGCTACCAGGAGGTTGCTAGAGCAGTCTTTCTTTATCAAAAGCACCCCCACAATAGCAATCGGTGGCATCTGGGCATTTGCCATTGGGTTTTCCAGGTAAACCTCCATCCAACTTGCCCATTTTCCCCAGCTGTTATGTGCCACCAATTGCCAAAACACTATCCAGTTTTTTCCAAGAGGGAATGTGGAGCTCTTGGACAGCATCCTAACTTCCCGCACACACACATTCCAGGACAGTAAGAGGCTGCTTAACAAAAGGAGGAAATCCCATGACAAGGCATGGTGCTTTGCCAGAGAGATTTCTGGAGAGATCTACGCTTGCATGCTGTGGCCTGTGACAATCACGCAAAGTCATGTCTACCAAGACCATCCTTTTCCACAGCGGGAGACACATTTTCTCAAAACTATGTTTCCGTCAATGTCTTACTGATTTTTTTTTATCTCTATTTTCGGCGGCGGCCCAAGGAAACGACGGCCAGACCTGACTCCAATATACACACAGACTCGGGTTTCACCCCGTCACCTGTTGGCTCCAGAACAAGATCCCCTTTGTGAAACTTACAGCTCTCGTGAAAATGCCGTTTCCCGAGAAAACACTTCCTTCAGTATGCGACAAGACTCGAGTTGTGAAAACAAACTCCATTCCACACACCGCCCGCTTTATCCGCATACGGATTAACGTGAGCCTTTCTAAACCGGCTTGGAGGAAGGATGTCACCGTCTTCGGGGACACAGCGGCGGTTAGGGCTGCGGGGCCATCCAGACCCCCGGAGCAGGCTGGCCCTGTGCCCAGGCAGCGGCAGTGGCTCCGGCCGCAAGGGGGAGCCTCGTCCCGGTCTGCCCCGCGTCCCGGCAGCACCGAGGAGGCCAGCGCCCACGTCCGCGATCGTGTCCCCGCGGTCCTGTCCCCGCTGTCCCTGTCCAACGCCCGCACTCGGCTAGCGCCGCGCACCTGCACGCCCGGCACACGGACTCGGTCCCCGCGCACAGGCTCGCAGCGTTCGGTGTCGCTCCGCGCTCCACCCCCAGCTCGGCTCCGGCTCGGGGCCGCCGGTCGCGCCGCCTGCTTTCCAGGAACTGTCACACTAACTGTCCCCTGGCAGGTGTCCACCGGGGCCCGCCCGCCCGTACGTCATTCCTAGGAAAGTTACCCAGACGCGGGAGCACCGCCGCCAGTCGCGCTCCATTCCCCGCCGCCCAGGGCTGTGACCGGCGCGCTGCAGATGCCGTGAGAGCTTCTGTAAACTTCCCCCGCCCGCAGGTGCACGCGCGGCCACAGGCGCGGGCCAGTGTGCGAGGGGGCGGTGCTGAGCCTCGAACTCAGGACTTCACACGCTAGGCAGGCACTTCGCCACGGCGCTACACCCCCATCCCCACAGGGCTCCCTCTTACACAAATCATCTCCATGCTGTCCATAACAATGCCAGCAAATGGCGCGTTTAACCCAGTTCTCACTCCGAAGGGCTCATTAACATACGAATTCTCTCCGCTTAAGACTTCCTTGCATTTAAATGAAAGCAATTCCTGCGGTTTAGAACCGGAAGTTTTGTTTTATTATTATTTTTTTAGCAGTAAATAACAGCAAAAGTAAAGGAGTCAGGCAAGTAGCTAGTAAGGGTTTTTAACTATCATCCTTGAATCACAAGAAAACGCCCCACGCACGTTCCTGTTAATCTTATTTCTGTGCTATTTTTAGGGGCTCTAAGAAAGGAATTTGGCTTCAGCTGTCTGCAGAACAGGCTCAGAGAAGCAAAAACTAAACCTCAAAGCGAGCCCAGAAAGCAATGAGAATTGGTAGTGATCATTAGTAATTAGTGATCAGCGGACGTCAGCGGACGTCCACAATTCTCCTGAGCTACAAGCTTTAATGGGGGCAAAAGCCTTATCAGGAGGGGGCAATGCCAAGAGAAGGGGTGAGGTACACTAGGTGCTCCACCCTGCCTAAAATGCTAGTAAACAAACGCACCGTCAAGAGCAACAGTTTCTACTTTAAAACCCAGGATGACGATTTTGCAGAATATAATTATTTATATGGAGAACAATAGCCTATTGTAGTTGCGATTTAAAAATACACAGGTTGCCATAAATAGATCCCTCAAGTAAATAATTGTGTGGCCAAATGCTGTTATCTCTGCTGCAGAACGAGGCAGTGGAGGGCAAGCTGAGGTTTTTTTTTTTTGTTTTGTTTTTAATTGCTACTTTTTAAAAGTGACAGAAACCAAAAAGTCCTGGTTCTGCTGTAAGACTAGTTTGGAAACAATACTTCAGATATCACAAGTTATTATTTGCAAATCAAGTGGATTCAAGTTTTCCAGATGATTCCCAAAAAGTACCCCTGCCAGAGGGCAGGGGCATTTGTTGGAAACCTCTTTCCCTGTTGATCTGTAAAACTCACCACCATACCTGATGAGTAGGATTGCTCGCTTTCTTGTGTGGTTTTTATTTTTTGACAGGGGTTTTCATCTGGTCCAGGCTGGCTTCAGACTTGCTGTGTAACCTAGCCTGCCCTCCCAAGTGCTGGGATTAGCAGAGTGTGCCACCACACCTGTCTCAGATTTCCCTTTTCCTCCCTCATTCTGTTTGAGCTCCTCAGGGAAGACCAGAACAAATGTGCGACCGGTTATCGCTTTACATCACACTCTAAACTGGCCTGTCAGTAAAATACAACAGATTCTGTGCCGCCAGGCTGACCCTATGGACGAGAACTCTTCCAGGAGGCCAGCTCCACACCAAGTGTTAACACACAAATACTCCCACTATATCCTGTAGTGAGGCTTATCAGTATTAAATGTAGCCACTGTGGCCAGTTACAAAGTAACTACTTGTAAATACCGTTTGCCACATTTCCAGCAGGTACTGTCAACTTGTCTATTGTGTTCCTGCCAGTGAAGCAGTTTGGGGACAGTGAGAAACTTCCTACTAACTTTCCATCTGAATGAAACAGACTTTGGTCTGGTCGGGAAAGCCTCACTACTGTCAACAGTGAATCTATGCAGATAGAGAGCAATGCCCCCAGCTGGTGTCCTTTTGTTTCAGGTAGGTAGAATATTCAGTTGCTTGAAGATCACACTTTAGGGGGGTGAGAAAGGAAACTCAGAAATTCTCAGGGCTTAGCTTCCTCCACCCCGAGAGCCCCGAGGTTTTCCTTCCCGCTTAAGGTAAGCATCACCCTCCCCTTTGGCCTCAGGGCACTTAGCACCGCCTGGCACTGGGTGCCTATTTAGTCACCGCGTTATTGTCTTCTGTTCTGGAGTTCACTGCTATGTTCTCAGCATTGTGCCTTGCACGTATCAGAGCAGTGCAGTGAACCCGACTGAGTTAAGTGAATAAAAGATTCTCGCATGTTCTTCTCAGGTCCATAGCTTATCAAGTAACACCATTTCTAAGTTTAGCCATTGTCCTAAGGATGGGGTTGTTTTAGGGGAAAAAATGTGACAAGGGCAGAGAAACAAAGAAGTAGTATTTTGTCAAATGCCAGCTTATCGAGTCTGGTAGAAAGAGATAAAGTACAGGCTACAAGGAAACCTTGGTGCTACCTCCCTATCCTACCTCCCTATCGTGACCTTGAGGTCTCTTTTGCAAAACACTTCCCTGGGCTGGAGAAGTGGCTCACTGGGTAGTGACTGTTGTGCAAGCAGGAAGACCAGAATTTGGGATACCTAGCATGCATGTAAAAAGCCAACTGTGGCCATGCACATCAGGACCTCCATGCTGGGACACGCAGGTCCTAGGGGGTTCACAAACCAGCCAGTCTGGTTGAGACCACAAGCTCCAGGCCCTGTGAGCGACCCTGTCTCAAAAGCAAGGTAGAGAGCCACTGAGAAATACAAGCAGTGTCCACTTCTGACCTCCAAATGGCCATGCACAGGTGAGCACACCTACCCACACACCACATGCAAGCATGCATGCATGCATGCACATACAGTAGCAAAGCACAGACTTCCTTCTTGGCTTTAAGGCTGTGTTGCTCTTGATTTCAAAACATTTTAAAGGCATTAAGGATGAAATGCCAGTGATCAGAGCAAGTACATTCCCGAGCAGAAGTCTTTGAAAACAGCAAACAGGGGTGACCGACCGGCTACAGTGATCATCATATCACCTCGTCCACCTAACTTTGAGAAGCATTTAACAAAACAAGTAGGATTTTAGTCTCCAGGGCAGCGATTTGGTTTTCACAATGTACAGAGACCCCAAACCATACATCAGTCACAATTCTTGTCCAGGTCAGTAAGTCAAACGCTGGAGGAGTAACTGTAGTAAGCTGTCTCGTCCTTGCAAGTTGGTACCACATGTTTCTGTTGGGGCTTGGGAGACCACTGAGCATTTGGAAGTTCTCATTCCTATTAGCTGAGCCTGCTCCACCCCAGGGAAGGGCTGGCAGGCAGGTGGCAAGGTTCTTTCTGGAGTTAGGGGCATTTATGGAGGTTTATGATAAGTTTCAGCTTCACAAGGTCTCCAATTACTTTCTTTACCCTTTGATTATATTGAAAGCATCATGATTAGAGAGCACTGGTTCTTCAACAGTTTCTACACCCCATTCCATTGTATTTATGACTCCAAACCTCCCAGCGACCCATCCCCGCCCCCACCCCTCCTTCAGAGAGTGGGGCCATCTTCACTTCAAAGTGCCCTGGTGCACAGGGTTTGTCACCAGGGAGCTAACCGCCTATTCTCTCTGCAGGTACTTGCCAACACTGGGACAGATCACTTCTCTAAGGTTAGCCCTTGTCATGGTGAGTGTCCCATCTCCAAAATGCCAGTCTCAGGTCAATTTTAAAGCTTCTGGGGGTGGAGCACAGACCCATTTTTTTTTTTCTCCTGGTAAAACAAATCTGACACAGAAACAGATGAAGGTGATGTATGTAGCTCTGAGGAAGTTCAGCCCACTACTCCCGGCACAAACCCCTCCTGCTCCGTGCCAAGCTGTCTGCTCCCAGCACTCCATCGGTTCTCGTGGCTTTTGCTGTGGAGGTGTTTTTTCAGTCTAAGGACTTGACTGCTGGTCATGAATGACATTATCACCGCTTAGCACAGGGCTGTTCGGACACCTCAGCACAGCTGAGTGAAGAATACAGACCTGGGGTACTTACCCGATGGTTGTTCAGGTAACACTAGTGAAAACCAGCAGCCACCGTGGCCTGCTCTGCCCTTCCCTCCCAACTACTCTCGGGGACTTCTTTTCACACCCCAAGATATGTTGGGCAAACAAACTTGTATCCACTATAATTGAGAGAGCTGCCACAGATTCTGACCTTCAACCATCTCAGCTCCTTTGGGTCTGGGTTTCTCTGCAGCTTTTGGAGTCAGTCCTGGAACTAGCTCTTGTAGACCAGGCTGGTCTCGAACTCACAGAGATCCGCCTGCCTCTGCCTCCCGAGTGCTGAGATTAAAGACGTGCGCCACCACCGCCCGACTACACTAATCATTGTTTATGATACAGTTTGGATGTAATGAAATTATCTTCCATGATAGAAGCAGAGAAGTAGCAAGGAGGGCTTCATGTTTATATCTGCAAACACACATTATATTACTGTTTTTTTTTTCATGAAAATGCCAGAAATATCATTGTGGGAGTCAAATACCCATTTCTGAAAAGTATTAAACTGGTAAAAGTATGAGCTGAGCTGAGCCAATTTCAACATCTTTATAAATGTATCCTTCAAATTGTTACATTATCTTCTATAATTGATACTACAATTAGACTGCACCACATATGTGAATAATTCTTTTTAAAGATATACTTTATGAACTATATTAAGCGCTAGCATTGTTGTCATTTCTAATGCAGCAGTCATTTTTAAATTATTTGCCANAGAAACCTTCCAAAAGTACTGGAGGGGCACATTATTCAGGTACCACGATCACAGGTTTAACTGAGAACTTACAGAACACACACAGCAAAATACTGACAGACTATAAAGAGCAGAGTGCTGATAGCCTTTGTTAGGGAGGGGAGGCCCATCTCTAACTACCATCTTACGGTTATATTTATCAAACAAGCAAGACATCAAGGGAGGATGAAGAAGAGTGACAGTGGCGTGTAGGATGCTTGCCTGAGGGGCACTGAGGTAGGAATAGCTTTGGACTGAGGTGAGCCATCAAAGGTCGAGGGGGGGTGCCCAAAGGCAGACCCAGGTGTGGGTGTCTGTGCAGCCGTTCCAGGGAGTGTGGGGGGGCACAGACACTTCCGCAGAAGAGTGGCAGGCACGTGTGCCTTCTTGTTAGATGGGGTGAAGAGAACAGGGCCAAGAACCCAGAACAGCGAATAGGAAGAGCCAGAAAACTACCACAACAGTCAAGACCAGGGGTGGCAGGGCCTCGCCTGAGGAAGGTGTTCTGGGGGTCAAGGCTGGACGATAGCTCACCAGTGCACAGGGTTGGGGTGCGGGGTAAGAGGTGCCCGACATGCTTGGCATTCCAAGGTGAGCCAGCACACTCCCATGGCTTTCGAGGGAACTGGAGCTAAGCCCTGACATGAGCCTCTAGCTTCAGACTGCTACAGAAGAGATGAACTCAAGGCCACCAGAAGGATTTACATGTCTAAACTCTTAAGTTTCTCTTCATTTAATAATCACCTCTCTCCGGGCTATAACATCATAAGAACCGGAAGCCAGGCAGGCACTCAGGAGGCAGAGGCAGGCAGACCTCTGTGAGATTTAGGCCAGCCTGGTCTATAGAGCGAGTTCCAGGACAGTCAGAGCTGTTACATGGAGAAACCTTGTCTCGAAAAACAAAACAAAACAAATCACCTTTAAAATATAATACTTAGGCACTGGTAAGAGCCCTGGCTGTTCTTGCAGAGGATCCAGGTTCTATTTCTTGTACCCACGTGGCAGCTATCAACCATCTGTAGACCCAGGGGCTCTCCCCACCTTTTCTGACCTCCAAGGGCACCAAAAACGTGTGGTGCACATACATGCAGGTAAAATACTCATATACATAAAATAAGATGAATTACAATGCTTACATACCACAGGGTAAAGAATTCAAGCCCAGGGGCTGGAGAGATGGCTCAGTGGTTAAGAGCACTGGTTGCTCTTCCAGAGGTCCTGAGTTCAATTCCCAGCAACCACATGGTGGCTCATAAACATCTGTAATGAGACCTGGCGCCCTCATGTGTGCATACATGGAGGCAGAATGTTGTATGCATAATAAATAAATAAATCTTTAAAAAAAAAAAAGAGAGAGAGAGAGAGAGAGAGAGAGAGTTTAAGCCCATCACTATGAAAGAGATTGGCCCACCCTCTTCAAGTAGTCAGCAGAGTCCATGAAGAATGAGTCCATGGCAGAGGCTCAAATGGTACTGGGAATGAGAGGGTGTGAGGTGGTGGTGGTTGGTATGGTCTGCAATCCAGCCACATTTCAATGAAATGCCAAAGTCACAGCGTTTCCTGGCAAACGTGAGTTTACAGGAAGCTTGCAGCCTTGGGCCACGCGCTACTTGCTCAGGACAGTCTGTGCATCATGTGTTTCTGTTGGCTCTTTCAACTCCCCACCAGCCAAGAGTCGAAAACCCAGGCAAGCTAGCTTTGAGCATCGTGGCTGGGTGCTGTAACTAAGCATGTTATCTTCGGAGGGGCCCCGGCAAAGACTTAGGTCAAGCAGCTAAAGGCCTCTTGCCAAGAAGAAAAAGGTCAGCCGGGCATTCTATCCATTTCTATCTTGTCTGAGATCCCCAGGCCCGTTCTGCAGCAGTGGGAGTGTAAGGGACGACCCTGCGCTGGAGACTTGTTTATGAGCTGTTGCTGTGTTCTGATGCTCTCGGCTCACACTCAGTTCTAGATAAGTCACTGTCTTCGCCTAAGATATTTTGGCATTTTCTTTCTTCCTTCAGGTTCTTCAGCACTGAGCTGGCTTTAGAAGTCTACAAGGTTCTGTTGCTTCGGTTTGATGATCTCTGGCTTGGTTGTCCGGATGTGCTGCCTGGCACACATTAGTACTTGGTGGTGTCTTGTTTGATCCTCCATAGACTGATGTGGGAACTTGTACACTAAGTATTCATAGACAACTTAGCGCTCCTGGTAGTCTCTATTTGAATTTGGACTTTTCAATAAAAACGAGTGCTGGGAGCCCGGTGGTGGTAGCGCACGCCTTTAATCCCACCCTTGGATGCTGCTTCAAATGCAAGATTTCAGATGCAAGGCTTCAGATGCAAGGCTTCAGATGCAAGGCTTCAGATGCAAGGCTTCAGATGCAAGGCTTTAGATGCAAGGCTTCAGATGCAAGGCTTCAGATGCAAGGCTTTATTACCACCTGTGACCACCAGCAGCTGGGGATGGGCTACACTGAATGATTTCCCCAGACACAACAGAGAAATGCAAAGCCATAGGAGACCAGTAGCCGTCTCACAGGGCTCTGAACAGTGACACTAAAGTGAGCCTAGGCGGGTGTTACAGGTGGAGTGTGAGCTGACCGGGAACTTCAGAGGCCATCCACACCCTTGTGGTGAGTCTTGAGGACCCGGGACAGCGTTTTCTTTTCAGGGAACTGAAAAACGGCTAGGTAAAATGTTTTACCTTCCCTAACTTTCCCTTAGTAACAGCACAAGAACATAGAAGACTATTCTAGAAATCCGGATGCCAGGTTATTTCCGCTAATAATGAAGCAGCGGCTGTCAGCCTCCTTGGGGGCAGCTCACTGATAATATATGACTTTGCTGACCTGTGGAACCAAACATTTGTGTAGCTCTAAGGCAAATAACACCAGGAACGCCTCCCTGACAGTGGAGATTCCTTGCATTTCTGAAGTTGACTGGCCATTCCGATCTCTGCAGACACACATTTGATTGTCTCAACACAACACAACTGGCTTACTGAGATCTCTGCATGACAGATGCTCTATGGCCTCTCTGTGACAGCCAGTATCAGTGTGTCCTATGCTCTCACTGAGATATCATTCTTGCGTGTGGTCAGTGGCTCACCCATCACCTCCTCAACTCAAAGTCAGAATATGTGGAACAAGGGACAGACCTCAAGATTTGTTCCACGGAGATTCTGTATGCGTAACCCATCCTGCCATCTCACATGACCTCCCGAAAAGACACTGAAATAATGCAGCCATAAAAACTTGTCAGATAAAATTGATTACAGTTCAAGTCCTAGGACTGTAATACTTTTTTTTTTAAATCAACTAACATTCTTCAGTTGAGACAATTAAAAAAGAGGGAAGAAAGTGCAATAGAATCAATAAGCTGTCTGGAAGGGCCTTGGGGGCAGTTCTGCTGACATGCTGCCCAGACGAATTGACAGTAGATGGGCCTAAAGAACAGGAGCCTGTAAGGATGGGAATGTAGGCTCCTGGAGAATCCACGACCTTCCATATAAACTGTCCTGGAACTAGCTCCTGTAGACCAGGCTGGCCTTAAACTCACAGAGATTCGCCTCCCGGCTGATGCATGGAGATACGTAATAATAACCTTATGATGGGAATACAAGGGGCAAAGGCATCCTAAAGAACCAGACGTGCACTACGTGGACCGTGAGCCCTCTTGGCATTGTGGGGAAGTATTTGCTGCCGCCACTGGCATTGCCAGGAGCAATGAGGAGAAAGCAGGCTGAGTCTGGGCCAAGTTGTCTCTAGCCGCCTTCTGCAGGTGTGGCCGCTACACCGCGCACTGGGGCTCTTGGTGGCAGACTTCATTTTACATTTAGCTATTTTACTATTGTGTGTGCCTGGGCATCTTCCTGCGTGCATGTCTATGCATTGCACCATGAGCAGCCAGCGCTCACAGAGGTCAAAGAAGGGTGCAGAATCCCTGATCCTGCAGTTCCAGTCAAGTGTGAGCCATCAAACCTGGCTCCTCTGGAAGAGCAGCCCGTACTCTAACCACTGAGAAACCACAGCAGCCCCTGCTTTTTATTTTCCTAGAGTAGCCGAGGAGCCAGCAGTTAATGCAGAGGAAGGCCTGGGAATCATGGATAGCTATGGTTTTTGTTTTCTTTCCTTTCTTTTTTTGTCTTTTAAAATGGTTTTATGCTGGGTGGTGGTGATGTATGCCTTTAATCCCAGCACTCAGGAGGCTGAGTTCAAGGCCAGCCTGGTCTACAGAGCGAGTGCCAGGACAGGATCCAAAGCTACAGAGAAATCCTGTCTCAGAAAAAACAAAAAACCAAAAAACCAAAAAACCAAAGCAAACAAAAAAACAAACAAAAAAAAAGGATGATTTTATTTTTCAGGATGGTTCTCAAATGGAAAAGCTGAGATCTGCTTAACTGGGGTATGCCTTAGGTATGACTTTTAAAAATGACTTTTCTGTTCTCTACTCCCAACTACCAAGGACCCACACTTTATACTGGAATGTGCTTTTCCAGAGGGGTTCAGCTGTCTCTCCTCGCTGTGTCCTTCCTTCCCTGCGGGACCTTTCTTTGAGAGCTTTTGGATTCAGCTTCCACAGCTTCCTAATGCAAGCCAGGCTAAGGAGACTAGCAGACACACAAACCACATGTTGCTTTGCTTTTCTGAAGCAAAATTCAGTTTGGAAGAAGACTGTGCAGACTGTGCAGCTACACTGAAATTAAAGATGGCTGAAAGGGTTCTCATCCCTGGGATTGGCCATCTTGTAATACTTTAAAGCATAAATTGAAACATATGATCATAATGAACTCTGATTCTACTCAACAGCAAACAAAAGAGGTGAAATCTGTGGATAATGGTAAGCTAAATCAATTTTGACTTATGGGGCAATCTGAACATTTTCACCTAGGCCAAAGATAAGAGACAATAAAAATTCACTTCAAGCATTCCCATGTGAAATCAGCACATTCTAAGCCAGGGATTAGCAATCTATACCTGGACTCCTGCAGACCTGCATAAACTATTCCCAACTTTTATGGCTCAATTCAGCTGTCAAAGAGAAGGGCCTGCTGGCAACACCTCACACCTGTTACTTATCTTGTGAAGTCCTGGCTCAGTTACTCCCACCTGGGGTGAGCAAGTTCAGACTCCCCTCACACCGGTTTACACAAGGGAATAGGTTCTCTGGTGTGCTGGGTAGTAAAGAAATTAAAGCACACTAAAAATCCCTGGAATTTCCCCCAAACAGAACATCACCATGCAGATCACCACACATCCTAGAGAAGGTCTGTCTACACATATCCATCCCTAAGTGAGGGCCACTGAGCGGGAGTGTAACCCAACACTCCGGGAGGCTGAAGCAGGGGGATTATTGTGAGTTCCAGCCCAATATTGGCTACATTGCATGTTCCAGACTAGCTTCTGACGGAAGGAAGGAAGGAAGGAAGGGAGGGAGGGAGGGAGGGAGGAAGGAAGGAAAGG
>JAQHUG010000053.1:5221041-5246057 GCA_028555095.1 Dicrostonyx torquatus | reverse complement strand
AGGCAGGCAGGTGTACGAACATGGGGGAGCTGGCTAAGACTGCTACACTAGAGGCAATTCCATCTACTCCCTAGGAGTGCAGCCACCTGGGGGTGTCTAGCCCTGACTCCCGGTAGCCAGTAAAAGGCCTGCAGGTCAGAGTGGACAGACACAGCAGCTCTCTGTCCTGAGAGTTTCCAACTTAAAATGAAAGTTCAATGGCATTTACCCCACATTCTCTATTTCAGCTTCAGTTTCTCAGTCTGGAATGGAAAATTCTATTTTGGGAGACTGTCTAGAGATGCATGTAGGCTCATACGAGGGAAAGCTGGAAAGCACCTTGGACACAAACACCCAAAGAGCTGTTGGAAGAGGGAAAATGAAACCCTGAATTTAAAACAGACTTCAGAATAAAGTTCCAGACAACTCCAGTACCGGGTGGAATGCTCCAGCGGAATGGTCCAGCACCCCATCATGACCCTGGTCCCACATTCTGCTATCTGTGGTTGGGTAACTCTGGGGACACAGTACCAGAGTGCTGGCTTTGGGGCTGGATCTCAACACTAGCTCAGCAGCTTGAGCGTAAGAGGAACTAGACAAAGGGTGGCTGCATGGCTCAGTGATGGATGCACAATCCGAGACTCCCCAAAACACAGAACACTTATGACTGAAATGCCAGATTGGAAAAGATTACCATTTATCATCTGACCACAACTTCCCTTCCTCCCAGTCGCCCCACTAACAAATCACCCATGCTATTTGCTGTGAAAAATAATCAAGATGATTTCAGAGCAGAGAGCACTGCATTTTCCTGGGAAAAAAAGAAAGCCTGTACATACATTCCATTTGCATTTTCTTTCTGGCATAATGGATCTTTAAAAAAAAAAAAAGTAACTATCGATTGGTTCTGGAGTCCGGCATCCTTAAAATAAGTCCAGGGTCTGTGCAGAAGAATCTGGAATGTCTTTATTTGCCTGCCTTGCTCAGTAAAGAGCTCCAATAGAATGTGGCCTAGGACAACAATGTCGCGGCTTGCTTATAGGAGGACTCTTCTCAGTTCAAAGGGTCATTTTCACACTAGGGTCCCAAGCCTTATCAGCAGGCTCCTGGGTCTCACCATTGTAAAACAAAGCAGTCCTCCAGTTGGCACCAATGCAGGCTCATCACACTTCAAAAGCAGCAGCCCAGCATAGAGGATGTGGTGTTTACTCCTTGCTGTGATGCATGCAGAGCTTCTGAGAGTGCATCCTGCCTGGGACAAAGCCCAGGCAGCGGGCAAGTCAAGAGCACTGGATTCTGTTCTTGTAATAACAAGGGGAGATGTCTGTCTACCCACCACTCACTCCCAACACTGTATACTCAAAAGGTAGGTTCTCATTCCTGGGAGGTGGTGGCACCCATTTAGGCAGAGGCAGGCAAATCTCTGAGTTCGAGGTCAGCATGGTCTACAGAGTGAGTTCCAGGAGAGCCAGGACTATACACAGAGAAACCCTGCCTCGAAAAACAAACAAACAAACAAAGAAGGTAGAACCAGGGCCAGGAGGTTGTGGAGGCTGTGGAGGAGTGGAGGCTGTGGAGGCTATGGAGGAGTGGAGGTTGTGGAGGCTATGGAGGAGTGGAGGTTGTGGAGGCTATGGAGGAGTGGAGGCTGTGGAGGCTATGGAGGAGTGGAGGTTGTAGAGGCTATGGAGGAGTGGAGGTTGTGGAGGCTATGGAGGAGTGGAGGTTGTAGAGGCTATGGAGGAGTGGAGGCTGGTTTCAGAGACTGCACCTTGAACACATGATGGGACTGGGGAGGGCAGGGGAGGCAGCAAGGTGTGTCTGTAATAATCCAGTCTCTAGGTATCCAGGTGCCTTCTGCAGATGTGGATAAAAATAAGAATAAAGAACTCTCCTGGACTGCAGGATGCAACAGGGAAGCCTAGAGGGTGCGGCTGGCGAGAGCAGCACCTGCTGAGTGCCCTCTGAGGTTCTGGGCTTGTGTTCCAGCTGTGCTCTGTTGGCCTTATTTAAATTCCTTAGAAATCAAAATCCAGCTGCAGTGACTGCAAATGTAATTCCAGCTCTTGGTAGGTAGATGCAGTCTGATCTCTGAGTTCGAGGCCAGCCTGGACTACAGAGCAAGTTCCAGGAAAGCCAGGGCTACACTCTGTCTTGAAAAACAAACAAAAATCAAAATCCAGACCCTATTTTGTCAAATCACAGTCCACAAGGGAAGGGATGTGGAGGTCCAGTACCCACAGTCAGACTTACCCTGAGAGTTCCCCAGCGCCTGGAGAGCTCTGTGTATCCCAGACACCACACACAGGATGTCCAGACAATGGCTGAGCAAGCAGGAGGCCAGCGGGGAGGAGCCCCATTTGTTTAGGATCAAAGTTGACTTACAAGGTGTTTGTTTTTTCCCTCAAAGGTAGACCTGTACACTCTTGGATGCCAAGGATTTTTATAAACAAGCAAACACCCTCCTTTGTTAAGGAAGGGATGGGGTGCAGGTCTCCGGTGTGTGTGGATCCAGCTTCCTGCCGCCGCTCCACTCACCCTAGTGCGGGTCAGAGAATCAGGCCCCATTTCTTTCTTTCGTGCCCAGTTCTGTGCTTGCAGGCCTGATGGGATGGGCTCTCTTCCTAAACCAAATAAGGACTCAGAAAAAGCTCCAGAGAGACTGATGGATTTATTTTATTTTATTTAATATTTCTTATGGTTTATTTAACTTTATTTTATGTGCATTGGTGTGAAGGTGTCAGATCCCCTGGAACTAGATTTTTCAGACAGTTGTGAGCTGCCATGTGGGTGCTGGGAATTGAACCCGGGTCCTCTGGAAGGGGAGTCAATGCTCTTAACCTCGGAGCCATCTCTCCAGCCCCTGGATTTATTTTTTGACAAGACATAATTTTAGGAGTTTGGGGTATAGCTGAGTGTACATGTGGCAAAGCCTGGTTTTGATACCCGGGGCTAAAATAAATGACAAGACTATCATAGGCATGCTATGCCCACCCCACTCCTATTGAGAACTGCACCATCTGCATTCCTTGACCTCTGGTCTTCACCCTTCTGGGGTTACTGACCTACACAGTCCCTATCTGCATATGACGCCTGAGGCGTGTTGTGTAGCCTTTTTGTTTAGCGCCTGCTCCTACACGTAACTTACCTGCTGGACGATAAGCTCACAAAGGCAAGAGTTTGATCTGACTTGCTCACTGATACGGTGGGTGAAGAACACCTATGCACAGGGGCCACTCAGTATCTGCTATCTGGATGGCTACAAAGCGCTGTTAAGTTGCTGAGCTGGGACACGTAAGAGCTGTTCTTGGTCCACAGGCCATCGACCCTCTGCTTCCTTTATGTACCTTTAATGATCTCCTCATTTCTACGTCGTTCTCTCTCTTCGAAGCTTAGTGTGCCTCCTTTAAAAATTATTATAAAATAGAACATGGATAAAATGTCATCGTGCATTGGAAGCTATCACTGAAGTGCGCACAGCAGCCCCATAACACGATCTCATCCTGCACGGGAGGCTATCATTGAAGTGTGCACAGCAGCCCCATGACACGATCTCATCCTGCACGGGAGGCTATCACTGAAGTGTGCACAGCAGCCCCATGATACAATCTCATCGTGTATTGGAAGCTATCACTGAAGTGCGCGCAGCAGCCCCAAGACTGTAACATTGAAAATTCATTCGCTGTTCTCAAACCCTTCGAGGCACCATCACCACAATAAAATAGTTCAATAGCATGGCATTCTCCCAAATCAAGACACATTTATGATCTCATAAAAGCAATTAGTTCAGGTTCTTGCCATCGAAACAATCCTTTCTATTCTGGGACTTAAAATGTCTTCTATTTCCCCTGTGTTTTCCTCTGTGTATGCCTTTGTGCCAAGAAACTATTAAATTCTCCACCGGTTAGTATTCTCATTCATATTCATTGTCCCCCACCCCCTGCCTCTCTTTGGTGTGTATGTGTGCAAATGTGTGGTATATGTATACGTCATGTAGCTGTGCGTGTATGGAGGCAGAAGTTGATATCAAGTGTCTTCTTTGATTGCTCTCTACTGCATTTTTTTGTTTCTTGTTTTGTTTTGTTTTTGTTTTTGTTTTTTGGAGACAGGGTTTCTGTAGCTTTGGAGCCTATCCTGGGACTTGCAGACCAGACCGGCCTCGAACTCACAGAGATCCGCCTGTTTCTGACTTCCAAGTGCTGGGATTAAAGGCCTATTTTTGTGACAAGGTCTCTCACTGATGTGAAGCGCACTGGCTTACCTAGGTTGACTGGTCAATGAGTTCCTCGGCTCCCGCCCTAATCCAGCACGAGAGTGACAAATGCATGCCACTGTGCCCACCATTTATGTGGGTGCTGCTGATCCAAACCTAGGCTTGGACTTGTGGAAACCCAAGTGGAAGCCCGTTACCTGTTCCTCCTGGTTGGTTTAGACATCCACTCCAGCCCTGCTATGACTCCAACCCTAGAGAGCCGTTTTCTAGTCTCGCAGAAAGGATAATCCTCCTGTTTTAGAGAACTCAGTGGTCTCACTCACTACCCACAGCAGGACCCGCCTCCAATGCTCTTCTTCTAAGTCACTTTGTATTTCCAACTTCCAACACTCACTTGTATTTTCTTTTATCCCATTCTATGTGGGTTATCTCTTTTAAAAAAGTAATTGTCCACTTAGTGAACATCGGAACAGAGTTAAATGTGTATATTCCACCTGGCTTATCGAAGCAAAGGTATTGGTTTTGTTTTTGTTTTAAGATTAATTTTATTTCATGCATAGGAGCATCTGTCTGCATGTACATCTGTGCACCAAGTATCTGTCTGGTGCCCTTGGAGATCAGAAGAGAGAGTCAGATCTTCTGAAATTAGAAGGATGGGTGGTTGTGAGCCATGGGTTCTGGGAACCAAATCTAGGTCCTCTGCAAAAACAAGTGATGTTAACCACTGAGCAATCTCTCCAGCCCCTGTGTGTCATGTTTTTCATAAGCTGGTTTCTATGGCCTCCCCCAGACTCTAGTCCCGCTGCCTTTTCCTGGCTCAAGGACACTTTGCTGCTCTTGAGATTCTGACTGCCATGGAGAGGAAGGAAGCTCCGGTGGGGAAAGGCACAGCCTACTATGGACTTGAGAAGAGAGGGAGTCTGACGGATGACTGTCTCATCAGAGATGGGCTTCCTTCTGAATATAAGATAGGCATGCATTTTCAAAAGCTTGGGAGAGGAATGAAAAGATTCAGAATGTCTTTGTAGACTTGAGTTTCTGTTTCTAATTGTAACATAATTTAGGCTGGCATGATGACTTCAATTGGATCCTTAGAACCTACTTGGAGGACAGAAAGAACTACATTCTCCAGTTGTGGTTGACTTCTGCATACACGCAATGATGTGAGGACACACTATGATAAGATAGAAAAAAATAAATGTAATTAGGGGCTGAAGAGATGGATCATAGTTAAGAGCACTGACTGCTCTTCCAGAGGACTAGGGTTCAATTCCCAGCACCTATATGACAGCTCACAACTGTCTGTAACTCCAGTTCTAGGATACCCGACACTCTCACACAGACATGCATGCAGGCGAAACACCAAAGTAGATAAAATAAAAATAAATTATATAAAATGATAAATGTCATTAAAACAACAGAATTAAAACCTGGTCTCAAAAATGCTTCTGACCCATTAGCAAGGAGACTACTTTTATTGCTAAGTTAAAAGCAACAGGAGGTTTTGAGGACAGACACCTTTAACCCCAGCACTCGAGAGGCAGAGGCAGGCGGATCTTTGTGAGTTCGAGACCAGCCTGACCTACAGAGTGAGTTCCAGGACAACCAGGATTACATAGGTAGGAAGGTAGGCAGGCAGGCAGACAGACAGAGGTAGTTAGGTAGATAAAGTGTCAGAGGTTTTGAGGACAGAGAACTTGCTGATACTGTCATCAGTTTCTTGACAACAGGGGTGATTGTCTTCACAGCCTTGAAACTTTTTAACTTTTTGACTGCCGTGTCTTTCTTTAATAAGAACCAACAATAAACATAGAATTTGCTGAAATCCATATGTTTTGGATTTATTTTTTAGCAGAGCAGAGTTATTTAAGTTCTGACACTAGCAACAGCTGCAAACTTAATTTGAAACTGTCAAGAATAGCTCAGTGGTCCTGAATTTCCTGTTTGTCCCCTGCATCTGTCTGCCAGTTTTACAACTTAAAAATAAAAACTAAAATCACCTAAATAGAAGCTACGAGATAAAATTTAGCATCATTTTTATTTAAAACAAAATCTGCTCAGTTCATCCATGTCTCCGTGGCCGTCTAGCCCTTGCAGCAGTCCTTGGCTGTAGGAGCGACGCTGGCAATGTTGTCCTAACGGTTCTCGGGCACACACCTTTCCCAGTGCTGGGGACTAAAGCAGACCTTGTACAGACTGGCGATGCCCTGTCACTGAGCCATAGCTCATGAAAGCCAACTTTTAAAACAAGCAAACAAACGAAAACCCGTGTGTATGCGTGCAGATCTGTGAGTGTACGCCACATGCATGCAGGGACAGCACTTCACATCTGCTGCAGTTACACGTCATTGTGAGTCACCCCAAATGGGTGCTGGGAACCAATCTTGGGTCCTCTGGAAGAAGCACAAGTGTTCTTAACTGCTGAGCCATCTCTCCGGGCCCTGAAAGTCAATTCTTTGGCTTAGCCTGTGGATGAACATCCCCACACAGTGTTTTCTAAACCAGTGAGCAGGCAAGAAACACCCCTACAAGGAGAAGGTGGAGTGGGTGCATCTACATAACTTGAAAACAAAGAGCGTATGTCTAACTTATAGGTTTGTGTGTTTTAACCCAATGCTTACTTTACTTAGTAATTCAACTAAGATTGAAGGGACGATCTATATGCCGGGCACACACAGGCGTGGGCTTTAAAACATGATAAAGAAATACACCCGCAGCCAGAATTTCTCAGTCCTCCTTCTCTATCAGTCTGAGTGGTACAGATCCAGTCCTAGTGAGTCCTAGTGGACTCACAGCAGCGGCTGCTGTACCAGGTTAGGATGTGGCCCCCTGATTCTTTCCAAAAGGCTAGTCTTGTGCTTCTTTCCCAGCTGAAGCGAACGAAGCGCCCTCTATAGGATGATGAATAAAATCACCCTTCCCAGGGGTCGCCAGACCAAAGGTGGTTCTAGAATCAGAGACGCCCACAAAAGATAGCTGTACCCCTCTGAAGTAAATCCTCATGTTCTTGCTGTGTCTCTTTGGCATAACCCAAAAATGCCGAAAAGAAAGATGCACGCCCTGGCGGTTGTGTGTCTTAGGAGAATGGAAACAGATGCTGGGCTGTGGAGTCAGGCTATTTTGGTAGAACTGTTACTGGCTGTGACTGGGGCTAGCCCCTTCATCTTCTACCGGTCTTATTTCCTTCCATGGGCCTTCTAGAAAATGTGAAACTGACATTCCCGGAGTGTGGCTGGTGCTGACTGGGTGATCCATGATGAGTGCTTTGCACAGTGGGGAACTACCGTGAGATCTGTTGCCAAGTTATTATTCTCATTTGACTGAGGTTTCACTTCACGTACTATCTACATTAACCTCAAAATATGTTATTGATGTAAAAGGTTTGTTGGTGTTTGTCTTTAGTTTTATTGATTGATTGATTGATTGGCTGGCTTGAAGTCCTCCTGCTTCCACCTCCAAGGTGCTAGAATTATACCACTGAGCCACACTAAGCCTGGCAACTCGAAGAGTATTTTTTAAAAATGTTTATTTATTATGTACACAATATTCTGTCTGTGTTATGTCTGCATGCCAGAAGAGGGCACCAGACCTCATTACAGATGGTTGTGAGCCACCATGTGGTTGCTGGGAACTGAACTCAGGACCTTTAGAAAGAGCAGGCAATGACTCTTAACCGCTGAGCCATCTCTTCCGCCCAACTCAAAAGGTTTTTAACTTTTAAAAAGTTCTTCTGTGTAGGTGGAAAGTTGAAACACTCACAGGGATTAAAGGTGTGCACCGCCACTGTCCAGCGGTGATGTTAACAAAGTAGATATTACCTAAACTTGATCTTAAGGGCACCTTGGACCTTTTGGTAGCCTTTTCTGAGGACAAAAAGCTTTGTGCTATTCCAGTTTATCCTTAGTCATTCTCAGTGACAAAGCAGCTGCAATACAGGGTAAAAATCCAGGGAGACGTTCTGTGGTACAGGTGAGAATCAGCTAGGACCAGCATCGTAGCATGATTCAGATGCTTGCAGCTTTTATCTATCTGCAAGCTATCTAGTAAGACTCAGCTATCCCATACTTAGTGAAATTAAAACTGTCAACCACACAGCTCACGGTAATGGTCTTTGATGTTAAATACAGTATTCCAAAGCACGTTTTTATTAAACAGGCATTTAAAAAAAATAGTAACTATGTTCAAAGCACAGCACACTGTCCCAGGAAAGCCGTGAGTGCTTAGATCAGCTGTGTGGAATTAGCTGATGATCTTAAACATCCTTTCTTCTGAAATATATTTTAACACTTTAATTGAATTGACCATGGCCTTGTTGAACTAACCAGAAGTACTTCCTACCTTTAAGCTAATTTTATTTCCACTAAGATCTGCTGTGTGACACAGGTAATTTGAAACAGCATATCCATGTGTAACACAGTTAATAAAGGAGAAGTGGGGCCAGCTGGGATCTGTGGGACAAGAGAGAAAGAACGTAAGGGTGTGTCCCACGGGTGAGTGCTTTCCCTCTGTCCTCCTGCAGGGAAGCCAAGCCATGGCCCGCCTCTCAGGCTGCAGGAAAGAAAAGCCCTGCTCAGTCATTCCAAGATAGGTGTGGGACTCTTCCAACTCTGTGGCCGCCTACGAAGACCCCTGATGCACACTGGGCTCAGCTTGGTTTTGTGTAGCTGGGAGCAAAATGCTCTGACTTCTTCATTTACAAAATGGAGACAAACATGAAAGAAATCAAAGGAAAGAAATTCTGAAAATAAGACATGATGGACAAGTTCTGAAGTGGGGATGGGGACTGCGGAGCTGGGATGGGAGACATGCATGGAGCTGGAGAGGGAGAGACGGGCCAACCAGAACTTTGTATGAAAACGTCACAAGGAAACGAGGCGCATTTATAGAGCCATGCCAGTGATTCCTGTATTTGGGAAGGTGGGTGAGGAGAATCAGGAACACATTATCCTCTTACATAGTCAGTTTGAGGCTAGCTTGGGATACCTGAGACCCAGTATAAAAACTAAAAACACACAAAAAAAGTGTTGCTATCTGGATGACTAAAGCAGCTACTTGAGATTGCTTTGTGGTCAGTATGTATGTCTATCACAAGCACCCCGTTAAACATGGGACACTGGCAAGGCATTATAGAGCTGTATACACATAACCTTTTTGTTAAAAATTTGGCTATGTGTATGAAGGTTTTGCTTGCATGCATGTCTGTGCATCATGTGTGCTACTTGTGCCCACAGAGGCAGAAAACTGTCTTGGATCCCCTGGAACTGAAGTCATGAATGGTTGTGAGCCATCATGTGCACACTGGGAACCAAACCAGGGCAAGAACAAGTGGTCTTAACCACCGGGGCATCTCTTCCGCTCCTACTACTTTACCCACATTCCAAATTCTTATCTTCTGCACCCCCCCCTTTTTGCAATAAGGCAATTAGAGAATTAAAACGAAATGCAAGCACTATCAAATTCACACAGGATGGTAAATTTGAGCGGCTCAAAGAGGGTTTCTAGCTTTGAGAAAAAAAAACCATCATTTGCAAAACAACAGCAAACGCCTTTTCCTGTATGGATTTAAGTTCAGGGACTGAGGTCATAGTTCAACAGGGAAATGTGTGTTCCACATGCATGGAGCCAAGAGTTCAGCCCTGAGCACCAGGAGAGAACACAAACAGTCAAAGCGAAAGCAAGCTACAGAGCTGAGTCTGCCTTCATATTTGTCTGAGTGTCATTTGTTATTTTGGTAGGGGTGAGACAGGGTTTCTCTCTGTAGCCCTGACTGTTCTGGAATTCATTCTGCAGACCATGCTAACTTGACTCAGAGATCTGCCTGCCTCTGCCTCCCGAGTGCTGAGATTAAAGGCCTGTGCTGCCACTGCCCAGTTCTGAATGTCATTTCATAGTAAAATATTATTTTTAAAAAATCTTAGCTTGTCAAGTTTGCTAAGTTAACAAAAGAGTTAAGTGTGTAGGGCCCAGGGGTCCACAGCTGGAGTTCTGGCAGGCAGAGGGAAGAGGACTGTTTTACGGTTGAGTCAACTTGTCTATATAGAGAGTTCCAGGCCTGCCAGGGCTGTACAGCAATGTCCTGCTAGTTTAGGAAGGTTTGCAAGAGCTGGAGGGCAGAAACCAGGACTGGAGATGATCAGATACATTGTATACGTGTATGAAAATCTCCATTTGTTTTGTAAAAAATAAAATAAATACTAAAAGACCAAAATATTTCCATTAACTGCCTGAATCATCAGAAAAAAAAATTGTATTTTATTGGTCAGGCAGCACCTGAACTAACTGCAAGTTTTCAAATACATCAGGTAGTGAGAGTCCACTGCATAGGCTTAGGTTCAAAACATAAGCCGAGCCGGGTGGTGGTGGCCCATGCCTTTAATCCTAGCACTCAGGAGGCAGAGGCAGGTGGATCGCTGTGAGTTTGAGGCCAGCCTGGTCTACAAGAGCTAGTTCCAGGACAGGCTTCAAAACTATAGAGAAACCTTGTCTCGAAAAACAAAAACAAACAAACAAACAAACAAAAAAACATAAGCCGAGTCAAGAAATCCTCTCCGAGTCGATGGGGCACATTGCATGCATGGGCCCTTTCACAATTACACCTCTTCTTGACTGTGCTCACGAGAGAGCGGTTCTCCTGCGGGAGCCACGGGTGACGGTGCTTCTCCGAGTTCAAGCTCGAGGAAGCCTCCAGGGAAACGGCCTCTCCCCTACTTTATTCTTTCCCCTTTTTCTAATGAATGCATTGGGCTCAGTTTTTTTTTTTCCCTCTTTGGCATTGCACACGGAAACATTTACGGAATTATACTAGAATAAGTGGCAGGCATCTCATTTTTCTTTTTAATTAGGAAAAATACCTGCTCCTTAAAACGAGATGCCTTGCTTTGAATTTTATTTGTAATCAAAATACTGCTTTGGAAGGTTTTTCTGTAGTCTTCGGTCTTCAATTAAACACGTTCTTCTGGGGTTTTGTATCACTGATGTGTGACAGACCTGCCACTGGCAAATGTTCAATATGGAGGTAAACTGAGCTATTTATTACGTATACAAGTTAAAAAGGCATGGGAATGAATGGCCATTAGGAAAAGTGTTTTACACTTCTAAGTAGCAGAGGGGCCACTGCTTGTTCACTTACTGGTGAGAAATGAGCTTCAGTAAGCCAAGAGTGAGGGCGAGGTGCCCGTGCTTGCTTCTTTTATACATTTATACGCCCTATCAGTCCTCGGCTGTAAATGCCATCAGAGGATGCTGGGGGTGTCATTCAGTGATAAAGCACTAACCTAGCATGCACTGGCCCCAAGTTCAATCCCCAACACTGCATCATTTAAAAATTATATATATATAAAATGTTAAAATATATATATATATTTTTAACAGGCTCTCAGTATGCATCTCTGGCTGGCATGAAACTCACAGAGATCTTCAGCTCCTGCCTCTTGAGGATTAAAGGCATGTGCCACCACACCTATTTTATTTTTGTTGTCAATTTCAAATTGCTACCGAAAGATAACGTGATTCTCACAGATCACAAGCCATTTCCGGTCCACTGCTACTATATCTGATGGAAGACGGGAAACACCACAGGGTAGTCGCACCTGTTGCCTGTCTCGGTACATTATCTGAAAGGAATACTATAGGGCTTACAAAAGAGGCGACTCCCTGAAGGCACCTTTGTCATCTGGGTAAGGTGTCACGTTGTGGGAGTCCTAGCAGAGACAGAAGGGTGGCTCCACGTGTGAGGCCAGCTAGAAAGTACACAGCAAAAACCCAAACCATAACAGCAAAGCTCCGAACCATCTGCTTTAAACTAGTGAACTGGGAAACCCTCCTTTGCGATCAGATGGGAAAATTCCTACAGAGAGCCAACTTGTGTGAGCATGCGGACTCCAGGATCCCCAGCTCCACAGTGACATGGCAGAGCCTTTGGGCATGTCTTCAGGACGTCTTCAGAGCGGTTTCTCACCTGTATATCCTGCACTGGAATTTGTCTGCCTCTTCACTCAGAGAAAAACCAAACTCAGACCTTCTGCTTCCTAAGCGCTGGGTTGATCATTCAAGCTTTTTAGACGGAAAACTAGGGGAAAAGAAGGAACCTGCCAAGCCGCACTCGGGCAGGTTTTTATTTTTCTGTCCTCCACGATTAGACACTGTTATTCATTATTTCAAAAGAAACACAGACAGTGAGCCAGACACTTCATTTTGTGCTTCCGCAATGCAAACAAACCTTTAAATTATATTCAACTTTCTGTTGGGTCCAATAAATCCTTCCAAATGCTACGTCTCTAAGTCAGGCATGAGCTCTACCTCGAGTCAGCAATTCTCTGACACCAGCCAGGGGAGGAGCGCAGCAACTCTGGAGAACTCCAGAGACAGAGCAGAGGACAAAGCAGAAACTGTAAGCAAGCAAGGGCATTACTGTTAGGGAAGCTCCTGGCCACTTTCTCCGGTTAACATTGCAAGGACAGCACACATGGGCAGCTGCTGCACAGACCGGGGCTTTCATTTTTAATTGCACAATACTAAACAAAGCTAAGACTGTTGGCTTGTGCTTTTATACAGGGAAATCCAACACTTTAGGCCTCTGGTAATTTATTGAGTTCATATCCTACCACGCAATATCACAAATAGGAAAATTTAGAAAGTTACACGTTGTTACTATGTTCCACTTTTGACGGACTACAGTCAACCAACTCAGCAAACCTTTAATTTAGAAGAATTACACGAATTTCCAATTCAGTACTTTGCAATTCATAAAGTAGGAAAGCTTGTTGCTAAGTTTCAATAACAACTTAGTGGTAGCTGGTTGTAATTTATTTGGATATAATTGAAATGATGGTTTTGAATCAAAGTAAAATGAATGATGGATAATGACTGGAATGATATCTTTCAGAAAAAAGAGAAAGCTAAACAATGAAAAGCCAAAACATTTGTTTTTAATTATTTACTTATTTTTAAGAGGGGTGCATGGGTGGGGGTCAGAAGACCACTGTGATGAGCCAGTTCTCTCCTTCCATCCATATGGATCCTGGGAATAGAACTCACATCCTCATGGTTCACAACACATACACACACACACACACACACACACACACACACTCTCTCTCTCTCTCTCACACCTCACCCTCCACATACACACACACACATACCACACACAGACATATATCACACACATGTACCCCATATTCACCTCGCTCCCTACACTCACACATAGACATACACACAGAGACATATCACACACATACACACCTCACCCCCACCCCCACACTCACATACACACAGACATATATCATACACATCTACCCCATATTCACCTCGCCCCCATACTCACACATAGACATATCACACAGACATATCACACACACATACAGATGTCACCCCCACACTCACACATAGACATATCACACACACATACAGATGTCACCCCCACACTCACAAATATACATGCCACACACAGATATATATCACACATACACCTCACACACTTCATTCCCCACACTCACACACAGACACACACTCACACACATTACACAGACACATACCACACACACACCTTACAATCGCCCTCCCCCACAGTATTTTGAAATTTTAAGAACAGTTTATATGACTTAGGTACAGTATGATTCTAATGCCATACTTTAAAAACTCATAATAGGAGAAGATAACCTAAGGGGTATATATCAAAATGTTTACAGTGTTTTATATAAAGTTAATGAACAGACAATGTTACTCAGTATTTTCCAATCAACACGGACTGGAATTACAGCGACAACCGAAGCCCGACCCCCGGGAAACTGAGGTGTGCTTGTTCTGTGTTTCACACTAGCACTCATTGTCTGCAGAGAATAATTCACTACTGTGAACAACACTTGGATTCTGAACACGAGTCCTAATATTTGTCCCTTAAATGTGTGTGTGTGTAATTATAGTATAAGACCTGTGGATAAATTATTTCATTGCCTGTTAAATAGCCATTTGTGAAGTCTAGACAGCAATAATAGCCATTATTTATAATGTGGCCATTCAATGTACTTGGGGGAATTGTATAATAAACAGGTAATATGACCTATACCCCCTGGACCACATATTCAGAGACAGGGCCACGGGGGAGGGGGAGAAGGAAGGAGAGAAGGAGAGAGAGAGAGCACAAAACGCTACCGGTAGACACAATTCACCTTGAAATGGTAAGACTAACCTACCATGTATGTCCCTTGTTTGGCATCTGTTCATGTATTACAGATTGTACTTCCTACCCATTTAACCAAAGGCCCTAAGGTCAAGACCAGCCTGTTCTTTGCTTCTCTGCAACATTAGCCCATCACTAGCTGCCTAGCTGTTGAGACAGTCTTCACTGCAGCTTCAACAAAGTTCCAAGTACCCATTTAAGGGTACTTGGAACACATCCGACATCGCAGTATCTGTCTTACTAAGATCTTTGCCCAAGGCCTGCTTATAAAGGGGAGCTTAGACTTAGGAAAATCACACCAAATCACCAGGTCATTACAGACTGGGGAGAGGCAACAACTGTCTTATCCATCTAGGGTTTCATGATCAACAGAACCACCATATATGGGCTGTGCGGGTATGATGCTTCAGCATGGCCAGGACATACATTTCATTCCTTACAATTTCAGAGGCAATGACGGAAAGAAGGACTCTGTGGAAGAAAACCGTAGACCTATGGCTAGGTAAGGTCTTGGAAATCTCTTTCACTAACACCAGGACCTGGTGGGCACAGGGCAGACAGACCAGAATGGGAAGCATCACGCGTTTGCAGAGGCAAGACGGAGGGCGCCCAGGGGAGTCTGGGAAGGGTAACAAAACCACACAAGCCGTGGGAGTCCTCAGATGAGCCAGCCCTACATGCCCTACATGCGAGCATGTCTGGTGAGTCACGCATGCATTAAGAGCTTCCCACATGATGGTGGGCTTGCTCCCCATAGATACGGTGGAGGTAGGCCTTGCTAAGCACCTGCGAAGTTGCTGTCTTGTCTAAGGTGACATGATGTGAAGTGAGAGCAGGGATCTGCCAACTCTGAGGTCAGAACCCTGACCCTCACTGCTGGACTGCCTCTCCTCAGTTTTTAACTCTGATGCCTATAGTCCTTGGAGTTATGGAAAATAATTTTTTTTTAAAGGAGCTACTGGGGAAAATAACAAATAGGACACAGGAGAGAGTGCTGCAGCAGATACCTATCTATGATCTTTGTCTTTCGAATACCATTTTCCTTACTCTTGTGTGGAGATAATTTGTCTTTGGCAAGCTGTGTGGTTAGCTTATTTATTTATTTTTTTGTCAACTGGACACTAGGAAGAGGGAAAGTCAAGTGAAAACAAAACAAAATGAAACAAAAATGCTTCCTTAAGATTAGCCCGTAGGCAAGCCCATAGGGCATTTCTTTTTTCCCCCAGACAGGGTTTCTCTGCAGCTTTGGAGCCTGTCCTGGAACTAGCTCTTGTAGACCAGGCTGGTCTCGAACTCACAGAGATCTGCCTGCCTCTGCCTCCCGAGTGCTGGGATTAAAGGTGTGAGCCACCATCACCTGGTCCCATGGGGCATTTTGATCATGAATGATGGATGCAGAAGGGCCCAGTCTATTGTGGGCGCTGTTACCCCTGGGCTGGTGGTCCTACCTCCACATTCCTGCCCTGCTGGAGATCCTGACTCCGTGTCTCTCAGTGATGCAATGATCAGGAAATGTGAGCCAAGCAAACCCCTTCCTCTCCAAGCTGCTTTTGATCATGATCTTCATCACAGAAATAAAAAACTAAGAAGTCATCTCTCATTCCCTCTGGTGGCCTGCTTTTGAAGTTGATCACAGTGGCGCTTCAAATGTAGGCAATTAGAATCCCATTTCCTGGACCAGAAGTCATCTTGGAGCTAGCATGACGGCTGATGGCACCTGAGCTCGGCCCTGGGATGTTCCTGAACAACTGAGAAAGATGCCAATGCAGGAGAAAGAAAGCGCGGGGGGTGGAGGCTGGGTTCTAGGTAATCATCAAATAGATGGTGCTTGAAGCCAATTTGCTCCTGGGCTTCTTGTCTGAAGGAAGCAACAAGTTTTCTCCAGAAGTGGTTTTGAGAGACCTGATGTGGATCAGAGTCAGGAGAGATGGACTAGAGAGGAGTAGGCCCAAGTGTAGACAGGTCGTCAGGACAACCTGCATTATACGACCATTGAGGATCCCAGCAACTAGGATGACAAGGCCCCTCTTCCTTTGGGACAGGAGCTGTAGCTGTGAAATGCAGGCACAAGCAGCCAGCGGTCAGCAGTTACTGGCTGTCTAGTGTGAGCCGGCGGTGAAGTGCAGGAAAATGATAACAGACAAGACAAGGGCCTTCCTACCTTGGAGGTAGGAAATGCTTAAATACCGTCTGAAAAATGCAACCAGAAACATCTTGTCTTTGGCTTCCAAACCCTCACACGCTGCCCTGGAAAGCGAAGGAGATGTTTCTGGTGCTGGCAGAAGTCCTGCTGTAAGCAGACAGCTCTACAGTGCTCATGACAGCTAGCCCCCAGCAAGCCCGTTTTCCTATAAACCACAGAGCCTACTGCTTACAATCAGTTATGGATGAAGAATTCTGCAAATAAGTTTAGAAAGTAGGTTGTTTTTATAGAGAGGCACAGTCCTCTGCGTTAAGCCAAAACAGCGACGAGTCCTCTGTGCCTTCGTAAATGTATTCCTTACAAAGCAGCAAGAAACAAGCTTCATTACCGTGCGGGACTGAACAAAATGTCAAGTATGTTCTAGTTCTGGTTCTAAACTTGGGCTTCTGAGGAAGTTGAAGCGACAGAGGGGTGGAGCCCTTTAACTACAATCCAATGTCCTAGAGACATTCTAGTCAGTGTGAGAGGAAAATCGACCCCCGCCCTACTCCAAGCTAAACTGGGTTACACTGTGTATCCCATGGACCTCCCTGGCTTCATTTTAGATGGCATCTGGCACATTAAAAGATAGAAGTATTTTAAAAGTTACTTTTAAAAGAATACTAAAAGTTGGGGCTGGAGAGATGGCTCAGTGGTTAAGAGCCTTGCCTGCTCTTCCAAAGGTCCTGAGTTCAATTCCCGGCAACCACATGGTGGCTCACAACCATCTGTAATGAGGTCTGGCGCCCTCTTCTGGCCTGCAGGCATACACACACACACACACAGACAGAACATTGTATACATAATAATAAATAAATAAATATTTAAAATAAATAAATAAATAAAAGTTATTCTACAAAGCCTAAGCCAATGAAAGTCTGTAATACGATTCTTCACCTCTCTACGTCGCCCTGGGGAGCATCGCCAGAGGACAGCATCTCTCCCCCAGAAAGAGACAACTCCATGGCAGGAAGGTTATGGCAGTGATGGGTGAGAGCCGGGACTGCAGCTGCCTCCTGAATACAAATTCTCCACTCAGCAAACAGGCCTTAGGAAAAGTCACTGGAAGACAGAGTTTTCATCTGTGAAATGGGAATGAGAACAGGGCTGTTGAGAACATTAAATACTATCCTGACCATATGCTGCTCATATGGTAAGGAAGCAGCTATGTATGCCAATCTTAAGATAAATGCTATTTGTTTGTTTGAAACAGTGTTTTTCTATAGATCCCTGGCTGCCCTGGAACTCACTCTGTAGACCAGGCTAGTCTTAAACCCAGAGATTCATCTGTATCTGCCTCCCGAGTGCTGGGATTAAAGTCGTGCGCCACCATTCCCTGAATCAAATGCTAATATTTTAAGAGCAGACAAGAAATTGGCCATGGTTCATCACACATGAAATATCCCGCCTCCTTTCCTATGCTGCCCTCCTCTGTGCTCCTGCTCAGAAATTTTTCCTTAACCTCAACAAAGTATTTAGGAGCAAAGGAAGATATCTGGATTTTTGCTTTTTAAAAAGAAGTATGTGGGTTGGGCATGGTAGTTTACATATTTAATCTCAGTACTCTGAAGGCAGAGCCAGTCTGATCTGTGAATTTGAGGATACCTTCCCTGGTCTACACAGTAAGTTCCAGGCCAGTGAGACCTGCCTCTAAATAAATACAAATAAAAAAAAAAAAGAAAATGAAAGAATGTTGTGCTGTGTCAGTGCTCCATCACTATGATAAATACTTCAGATAGTGTTTGTTTCTGTTTGCCACAGCCCTGGAGTGAGAGAGAGCATCTTACGTTTGGAAGGTTCTGGTGAAGGTACCAAGTGGCAGTGGAGAACAAAACTGTTCACTCCATGGCCAAAAATCCCAGGAGAATAAAAAAGAAGCATGGTCCCATGAGTCCCTGTCGGCACATCCCCATAAACCCTATGGAACTGACCCCTTTTAACACATGGGCAGCAGGGTGGCACTTAAGACTCAAACTATAGGGGGCAGTAGTGCTCAACATCCGGGAGGCAGAGGCAGGTGGATCTTTGAGTTCAAGGCCAGCCTGGTCTACAGGGACAATTCCAGGACAGCCAGGAGTACACAGAAAAACCTGTCTCAAAAACAAACAAACAAACAAAGACTATAGCAGACTCACCAGAAAGCACCCTATAGTCTATTTCAGAAACAAAATTATTCAAAAAACACTACAGAAAAATGTCAAGAAATGTCACTATGCAAACAGAGTCTATGACACAAGATGCCTCAGCAAGAACTTTCAGCCAGAGGACTGTATGGAGCTCAGACAGTTCATTACGACAGCAGAGAGATGAGTACTTACAATTTATGTTTTATAGAAAAAGAATTATTTGGCTGGGCAGTGGGTGGTAGTGCATGCCTTTAATCCCAGCACTCAGGTGGCAGAGGCAGGCAGATCTCTGTGAGTTCAAGGCCAGCCTGGTCTACAAAGAGAGTTCAAGACAGGTAGGACTGTTACACAGGGAAACCCTGCGTAGGAAAAAGCCTGACGCAAAAGCAAAAGGACAAACTGTGAATACTCTGAGGAGGCTCTCAGCTCATCAGTGCACCTCAGGACACACTAGGGGATGGCATAACTAAATAATATAATAAATTCTAAGTGGACTGTTAGTCAACGGTAGACAGCGATATGTCATGAAGAAATAAAATTAGCTGAGTGGACACAACGAAGGAGAGGGAGGTAGGTTTGCTCCATGGAAAGCACTTCTCACAGACGTGATGCTGACTGAAACCACTGAAAGTAACATCCTCAGTGAGCAACGTATCCACCTTCATCCTGACAGGATGTCCTCTTCGACCTGCAACTCACCACTGGAGTCCAGGGATCCTCCTGCCTCAGCCTCTCCAGGGTCTTTATGTACATTCTTACTTCCATGAATATTTCCACAGGTTCTGGGGATAAACTTCAGGTCTCTGTGTTTGCCAAGCAAGCACTTCACCGACAGAGCCATCAAGCCAGGCTCTTCAATTAGAACCCTGAAAACGTACAAGCTCACTGTCACGGCCAGAAAACTCAGTTTTCCTGGCTGAATGTTACAGTTTTTGTGGGCGTTTCTCTGTTTCACGGTTGTCTGCCTTCTGCCTTCCTCATAAGAGGACTCAGCGGTTCTGACCAGGTAAACCCGGTTTTGTTTTGAATGAGCTCCAAGTTCGAAGAGAGGACCCGAAGAGTCATGAAGTTCACTTTCCATGGCGAGGATAGTTTCTACCCCGGTAATGTTATTTCCATGATACACTTTGGTCTCATAATAACAGGCTCCTAGAACGGAAAGATCTCAGCGAAGAACTACACTAAGATTCCAGCCAAGGCATGACAGCATGTCCTGGGAAGAAGTGGTACCCAGTGGGGAAAGGAAAAGGCTGGGTGGCTCTTAGACTTAGTAACCCTGAGGTTTATTACATCGAGTTTTGACATTCTGCTTATTCATCTGTAAAGGACGCTAACAATGGTACTCACAAGGTCCTTGGGCTGATGTGGACAATGACAGATGTATGAGCGCCTGCTGTACTGTGTGTGGCTGAACCTTGCTGGGCCCACATTCCAGCTTGCCTCTTCAGAGCTATGATTCTCTGGACAGAGTACTCAAGTTCTCCAAGGCCCAGCTTTCCTGTCTTCAAAGCTCAGAAAAGAACACCTCATGACACTATTTTTCAGTTGCTAATCTTTTCATACGGCTTGAACCCAGGGACCCATACATGCTATGCAAGTGCCTTACCCCTGAGCCAAAACCCTAGTCATCCTGTTATTTCAAAATACTGCATGGGATAACGCGCATTGTGTTCAAAAATAATATGAACTGCTATTATAAGGCCCACTTAGATTAAAAGCTAAGCATTAGATAGCCCCATTTTCTAAATTCTCACATTAATAGTATTATATATCATAAAGGGAGCTGCTTATAACTGATAGTGTTTATGTATGAGAACACCAAGGTTTCACACTTACAGTATGTGGAGTAGAAAAACACATACTTTAGGTCACCCTAGAATATTAACACAAATTATTATGTGTTTCTAGGCATAAAACAATATGGAAAACAGACCTGGGGACTCTGTGAAGATTTCCCCCTGGGAGTACAATAAGACATCGACACAGACCAGAATGACTAACTCTGCCATGTGTGGATGCTAAGTGCTAAAGAAGAGATAAAATAATAAACACTGCTGGGGTTCTGAGGAGCGCAGGCTGGCTGGCTTGTGGGAGGTAAGTTCAAAGGAAAGGGCGGATTCTGAGCTGGTCCTTAGAGAGCAGCCTTGGGAGGGGAGCAAGCTGGAAGTCATCATTACAGATGGTAAGCGGGCTCTGCCCGTCTACCCCACCTACCAGGAAAGACGCACACTGGGTGTCTGAAGACACAACCTTTGGTCTTGGCAGAAGAATGACTCCTACATTCCTAAATCCAAGACCTCACAGGAAGCTGGAAGAAGAGCATCACCAGCACAGCAATCAATGGCTCTCACCCATCCCAGTGGGCCTCATTCCTAGGTCTGTATGTTGTGAAGCCCTGATGCTTGGACCAGACAAGCTCCAAAGGAATCCACACCCATGTAGAACCAAGTTAACCACAAGGGGGACAGCAGGAGAGGCTGGATGCTCAAAGCTCATCTTGACAGTCTCCCGAGCCATGGGCTGAGTTCTCAGTACAAGGATTACCTGGGACACAGGCTCTGTCTTTTCCTTAGGTTCCAGACCCAGGACTGCCTATGGACACCTCCACCTGGGTGACTCAAGGGTCCTGATGCTGTGCTAGTCTCCCAGTCCTGTCTCATGGAACACATGGCTATCTGAACCAGGAGCCTGTGAACACTTACTTCTGCATAGGGCGACTTAGTTGTTCCCCAGTCTGGTCTCGCCTCCTCTAATGGGAGCATCCTCCAGACTACTCCCACAAAGAAAGTCCCTGCCAGATAACATCTGACCCCTCTCACACAGCTCAGAAGGGCATCATTAACTGGCCCCAGTCCATCAGCCTATCTGAGCTGTTGCTACTCTGCCTTGAAATGTACCCTTGGCAACATCTAATTTCCTGAGCAGTCCTTGACCCTCCCCAGCTTTGGGGCCACCATGCTGACAACTGGTCATGTCTCATCTTCTGGTTTAAGTGCAAGCGCTAGCCCTGCTTTCATTCTCTCTCGGTACCCTTTTTTTTTTTTTTTTTGGTTTTTCAAGACAGGGTTTCTTTGTGGCTTTGGAGCCTGTCCTGGAACTAGCGCTTGTAGACCAGGCTGGTCTCGAACTCACAAAGATCCGCCTGCCTCTGCCTCCCGAGTGCTGGGATTAAAGGCGTGCACCACCACCGCCCGGCTTCTCGGTACCCTTCTGTGTGCGGAGATGCGCGCCTGTCTCTGGGCCACGGGTGTCATGAATAACTCACGCTTGGACTTGGGACCCTCTCTGTAAGCATCTGGAGAGAACGTGCAGGAACCCAACCAAACAGACATTTGTCAAGTATGACTAAACTTCAAAATGAAAGCAGTGTTGCTTGCTTACGGCCAACAAGTTGGGAGAAATCTGCCACCAACATTGGTTTACAGGTGTGGGAGAGACGAATGGGAGAGTCTCCACACTTTGTCCACACGCCTTTCTTGGAACCCACTGAAATACTTGTTTTCACACCTTATGTATATTGTGATAGGACAAGGAAGAAAAGCATTATGTGGTATTACCGTGTTTTGCTTTGTTTATATTATAGGGTCTTTGTAGAATGTAGCCCAGGCCTTGAATTCATGGTGACCTTTCTGACTTAAGACTCCTGAGACATGAGACATGGTGTTTGCTTAAAACAAATAGCCCCTCCAGTAGTATTCCCTGAATCTACAATTCTTGAACTACCTTTAGCTGTGCTCAAATTTATCTAGACTATTTCCACCAGTACTCAAGTTCTAAAACAAGAAGCAAGGAAACTCAGATATGCTTAGAGCCAGCAAAGGCAACCGGGGTTCACCGGAACTTTGAGAACTCCAAGAGACATCACGACTGTCAGAGAGAGGGCAACATGTGGATTCATGCCTAAAATAACAAGACAAAACCCCAGAATCCTTGAGTTTTGAGTAGTTGACTAACTGTAATCATTTACTTTTCTCGAGAATTAATAGAAACCATCTGCTTAATGATAAAGCTGAGCTGTGCAATTGTTGGAAGAAAAATGTGCCATGGTCAGCATAAAAAAGTCAGATTGAGGAAGCCTGTTAGGCATACATATTTTTTTAAATAATTAAAGCCAAATCACATTCATTAATTTTAAAAAAACTTGTGATCATGCCTCTATTTCTTTACTTATTTGCACCACCCTGTTAATATGCACCTACCTAACCTTCAATTTTACCGTGCAGTATCTTCAGCAGCTATAATTGCACAGCGGCTGAGCACACCTCAGGATGCGGAGGGGACCGTGAGAACAGAGACAGGAAAATGAACGTCTACTGTGAACGACATGGCTACCTCTGGGGCTGATGCCTCCCTGTCCCAGAGTTATCTGTCTTCCTAGCAAACAGGGAGACGGCTGTAAGCCCTGCAAACAGACTTCCTTTGGACTGGCCTCGTCTCGGGCTCTGGGTGACGCTGACCACAGTCATGCTAGCAGATGGGGGAGAACCCCGGGGAAGACAGGAGGCTTTTGTTACCCAGCAGCACAAAGAACAGGGAGCCAGCAACTTCTCAACGGCTGTAAATATTGATCCACCTGAAAAGAATGAGGATCTCATCTCTGTATGGCAGCAAGCAAGCCGAGGGAGAGGAGACCCTAGCAGGGAGCGGCACACATGTGTGAGCCAGGGGCTGGAGCCGGACTCTGCTTTGTGTGTGGCCTAAGGGAAGGGCAGATGTTCATCTGGCCATTTCCCTTCTTAAAAGGAGACAGTAAACTGTCCGCTTTCAAACCGGTCCTCAAGTGTACCCAGCTAATTTCATAAGCAGAGATTACAAACTTACTAACCGACTGCAAGGAAGATTTTTAATTCATAAATCAACTGATGGCTGATCTTCAGTATCTTAGCCATCTCTCTCTCCCTCTCTTGTCCCTTTACAAACACATAGAAACTAAAACAAAACAACCCCCCAAAACAAAACCCTTAAGCCAGCAAACCAATCAAAACAAACAAGCAAACAAAGCAATCCTAAAATCAAGAACTCCATTAGCCATTTACTGTAATTGTACTTTCAAGAAAGCAACTTAATGTCATGACGTTACTGTCTGCTTCTGTAGCATGGGGAAAATCACAGCTTCCCCACGTTACACACAAAAAGGTAGAAGGTGTGGGAACTCAGGGAGGTAATTTGTAGTACTAAGTATAGTACCTGGACCAGACAACTCATCAAAGGAAAGCTGGTTTATTATTTTACTCCTTCCATTCTTGCCTGTCAGTCCCAACAACTACCAGTAGGGGGCTCCAAATTTTTTCAAAATGATTTTTAGTTTATGTGCATGGCATTTTAACTGCATGTATGTCTGTGTGAGGGTGTTAGATCCCTTGGAACTGGACTTACAGATGGTTTGAGTTGTCATGTGGGTGCTGGGAATTGAACCCAAGTCCTCTGGAAGTGCAGCAGAGCCATTTTCCCAGCCCTTCCTTCACCTCTCCTTTTGAGAAGGACTAAGGGAGGAGTCGCTTTGGGGGAGTTGGGAGGGGGCCAGCAGCACTTGTATGGGGAACGCACATAAAGATTCTGCAGTTTCAGCAAACAGCCAATTTCTGGAAAACAGGAATGGTCTCCTTGAGTACAGGTATTTCACATCAGTTTTTTTTTAAACCATCTATTTATTCATTTTGTGTGTGCATACGTGTGTGCACACACTATGGATGGATGCAGAGGCCAGAGTATAACTATAGGAATTGTCCCTCTCCTTCCACCATTTGCGACCCAAGCATCAGCTGCTGCTCAACCAGGCTTGGAAGCCAGCACCTTTACAGGCCGTGCCATCTCACTGGCCCCAGTGCAGGGCAGTCTACTGGAATTTACTTTGTTTACTGTAAAATTTTGAGGGGAGACAAGAAAAATGACCTATAATTTCAAAGTGGAAACCTTCAGAATTGAGGGAAAACCTATATTTTTTTTTAAAAAAAAAAAACGTTCAAAATAGTAGCTGGTAGACTGTTTTCCAGTCTAATTTCCTAATTATCTTGCAAAAGGGAGACTAGAACAGGAGGCTGGTAGCTTTCAGAGGTGGAAGATGGCCCCATCCCCACCCGCCTCCTTACTCTAATAATTCACACGGTACACAGAATAGAACCAGAAACCCCCAGGGATGCGAAAGCTTCATATGAGATGACGAAGATTCTTTTTTTTTCTCTAATTTTACATAAAAAACACTCCCAGAAAAGTACCGAGAATAATGTTTGACCAAATATATAGGTGTCCTTGTTCAAACACAAAATAAACCACCATGCTATGGTATTTGCTTGACTATCATTCAGGCAATACGTATGATCTGACATAAACTCAACATTG
>JAQHUG010000053.1:5173572-5219187 GCA_028555095.1 Dicrostonyx torquatus | reverse complement strand
GTCCTGAGTTCAATTCCCAGCAACCACATGTGGCTCACAACCATCTGTAATGGGGTCTGGTGCCCTCTTCTGGCCTGCAGGCATACACACAGACAGAATATTGTATACATAATAAATAAATAAATATTAAAAAATAATAATAACTAATTACTCATACTGGGGTCACACATCTCATGCGTGGGGATTGCTGTCATCTTCACGGCAGCCTTATAAGAAGCTGCTACCCCTACCTTACAGAGCACTTGCCCCAGTCTGCCCAGGCTCACTCAGCTAGCTCCAGTGTCGTGGACAGCATCTTACTCAGGGACAGGACCCAATATGAAGAAAGGTCTTAGAATTTTGTTTGCTTGTTTTTATTTTTTGAGATAGTTTCTCTGAGTAGCCCTGGCTGTCCTGGAACTCGCTCTGTAGACCAGGTCGGCCTCGAACCCACAGAGATCTGCCTGCCTTTGTCTCCCGAGTGCTGGGATTAAAGGCATGCGCCACACCTCGCGGTGGTCTGAGAAATCTTCGTCAAGCGTCCGGATGACTGATCTCTCTAGCTGGATAAGATGTCTGTAAGTCACTGTCTCTTCGCTTTTCAATGTCTATCAGTCTATGGGGCTGGAAAGGAGGGTTAAGATGCACAATACTGAAAACTGCATTTTTTTTTTTTTTTTGGTTTTTCGAGACAGGGTTTCTCTGTCGCTTTGGGAGCCTGTCCTGGAACTAGCTCTTGTAGACCAGGCTGGCCTCGAACTCCCAGAGATCCACCTGCTTCTGCCTCCCGAGTGCTGGGATTAAAGGCGTGCGCCACCACCGCCTGGCTGAAACTGCATTTTGTAAATTGGAATGAACTTCACAAATGTCCTCCCGCTTAACCAGCAACTGTTTCCAGCGCCTCCTGTGTGCCAGATGCCCCATGTAGAACAGAGAGTGTATAGTTTAGCGTGGGTCACGGACCAAAGTTGCAGTCCTACCACAGTCACTGGCTGGGGCTAGTCAGCAACAGGAAGTTCGCTTTGGGATGGGGGATTGAGACAACGGCAGGCAGCTGCTTTATAAAATACAGTTTATTCAACACCTACATACTTGGGGTCAACCTTTTGTAGACCGGCTGGGTTACAGCCCTAGGGATGAGAAGTAAGCATTAGTAATGCCAGCTAAACGGATGAATGATGGGCAAACTAGCAGAACTGCTCGCATCAATTGGGAGAATCCACTGAAAATTCTAAATAATTTTCAAGCTCAGACAATTCGTGTTTCTGATTGGCACCGGAGCAGCAGATAACTCTGCCTTGTCCCCCATTCTCTCTGCCAGTGCTGTATGGCAAAATCATCTGTTTAAAAGACTCTTTTGGAGGCAGGAGAACCGGATACAGCCTACTGTTCATTTGCTGTGCACAATTCACTAAGCCATGAATTGTTATAATACCCAGGGTTCTGGGGGAGTCATCAAAATCAAAATTTTAGGTTTCATGGTTGTTTGATGTAACTGTGCAAAATTTTTCTCTCTCTATAGGAAGCTTCTCAAGCACGTGCTAAGAAACTCCCTCCAAAACACCACAGTTTTTCTTTTCAATCAAAAAGTGAACAGGTTTGACACTTTAAAATAAGGGACTGTCACATTCAGGACTTGACTAGACTGTTCCAATAGCAGTCATTAAAACCAGCTTTTCCAAGAGAAACTCTCCAGGCTCAGTAAGTGGCATTTTGGAGTGTGACAGCTTCCAAAGGAGGCCTCCAAGCATGATGGTGTCTCCCAAGCCTGGAAGGGAGCACGGAATACGCAGGTTGCCTCTAAGAAATGTGTCAACAGAACACAAACAAAGCAACGCTCGGTCACGTCGTTAAAGGAACTGCACCTCAGATGGACGCATGCATGCACAATTTTATGAACAAAATACAAGATGTAACTATTCTGTGACATATTTATATCACCCTAATTTGTAATATGCAAAAAAACGCTTTTTAATTATTCTTGTCCAGTATTACCATTAAGAATGAAAAGGGGGAGGGGAACGGCCAACAATTTGTTAATGGTTTAGGAGAGAAAAGCCAGGTTAATTAAAACAACTGGCAACAAAAAGAGGCACAATGTTTCCTAAGATTTACTGCCATTTTATTGAAGGGCCAACCTTCCTTAACATTCCAGCTGTGAACTGCCTTAGGAAAATTCCAAGGCTGTAGTGGAAAGTGCAGTTAAGGTCTCCAACAGGACGCTGCTTGCCTGGGTCCCTGGCTGGCTTTACCCTAGGCCAGCAGATGCCAGCTATAAGTGGGTGCTGGCGAGACCACAGGCTCACCAGGACCAGCCTGCCTGTTGCCTTTGGGTAACTAAACTACAAAGCCGCACTGTTGTAAAAAGTCTGCTCACACAAAGTAATACAGTGCTCTCTCTTGGCTTTTATGATCTGATTTTCTCTTAAATAGCTTCATTCTCCTCCGAAGAGCTGAAATTTATCGTGGATAACGATAAAAATGGCAGCCAAGGGCACTGAAATGGTGAATATACTGAATGAGTTACTTTCAGTCAGTCAAATGGCCAGCAGAGGGACAGTGTTTGTTTGTTTGCTTGTTTTAAAGGGTATATAATCCAATGTAGCCAATTGCATGATTGACTGTGTACCATTTTCATCAAGAGGTCTTAGCTTTTAGCTTGCTGTTTTGAGTGGAAATTTCAGCAGAAAACTTAAGATTTGGGAGAACTAAAGAATTTGCAAAAGGCCTGGGGGAAAAAAAAAACAAACCGAACTAAAGGACAAAGAGCTTGGGCCCTGTGGGGTGCTATCCACACACAGAGCCGTAAGGAGACATTTTCTTTCCTTGTTACCACTCTCTTCTCTTCACACTGTTTCCTGGTGTTAGGAAGCAACAATGTCTCCATCTGAACTATAGAAGAGCGGTGTTGTTACAGAGACCAAAATAAAACTCACTTAAGACTTCCCATGCTAAGAGAGCTATCCCGGTCTCTTTATCACACACAGGTGACTGACCTATTTGTTGGCTCTGGTATAGATTCTACCCACATGACAGCTTCCACAGTGGGGGACAAAACATCCGATGGGTGAGGCTTGCTGCCCATGCTGAAGGTTTTCTTTATGCACACACAATCACCAGCCAATGACGCTCTCACGTTCCCTAGACATCACCTCACAAAATGAGTGTCTAACCAACAATTCTTTTTTTAAAAAAAATTACTATGTATACAGTGTTCTGCCTGCATGTACGCTTGCATGTCAGGAGAGGGCATTGGTCCCAGTACAGACGGCTGTGAGCCATGCAATTACTGGGAATTGAACTCAGGAGCCCTGGAAGAGTAATCAGTGCTCTTAACGGCTGAGCCATCTTTCCAGTCTCCCCAACAATTCTTTTTTTTTTTTTTTTTTTTTTAGTTTTTGTTTTTTTTTCAAGACATGGTTTCTCTGTAGCGTTGGAGCCTGTCCTGGAACTGGCTCTTGTAGACCAGGCTGGCCTCGATCTCACAGAGATCCTCCTGCCTCTGCCTCCCAAGTGCTGGGATTAAAGGCGTGCGCCACCACCACCCGGCTCCCCAATAATTCTTAATGCACCCGAAGAAAAGAAAGGAATAGGGACCATCTCTTCAAAGTCAAACCAGAGAATTAAAATTCCAAATCCAGTTAAATGGATTATCTTTCGACGTTTAGGTATGAACGGTCTCTGAAATGTGTATTCAAATTTATAGTATTTCTATTGTTCAGGACTGTGTGTTGGGGGGGGAGGACAATGTCAGAGAAAAAGAAAGCAAAGGAGGCACAGACAGAAGAGAGAAAAGGGGAGGAGGAACACTAAAGGGGTAGTGTTTACTACTTCTGTAACTAAGACCAGGTAGTTAGTCACCTTCATGCCTTGTCATAGCTAAAGCCAGGATCTTGACACTGAAGGCCATCTTACGCATGGCTACCACCATTCAGAAGGGAGCTCCCTCAACTATAAACGCATGAGTCAAGAAAAATGCCTCCCATTGAGGAAGGTCAAGAGCCCTATCTCCATGCAAGAGGCTCTGCTAGAATAATCCTGCTAACATTGACTAGCCACACACACATAGTAACAGAATTCTGTCTTGAAGAACAAAGAAGTGGCCCAGGGTCTGTGCTGCCTGAAATCACATAAATCTCTGAAGACTGGTCACATCCGGCCTGCTTCCCTGAGGCATTTGTCACACCCTTGACAAGATCAAAATGAGATAAGCCCCAGAAGCTATTAGGATGATGATGTTAGGGAAGGGCCTAAAGTGAAGACTTAGCAGACATCATACTGGCCCATTAATAACCGACTGTCACCTGCTACTGCAGAAGGTAGGATTACAGATCCAGCAGTAAACCTTTTCCCTTTAGAAGTACCCACAATAGAAGGAACGGTGGCCGGGACCTTTCCACTCCGTCACTTCTCTGACCTTTGTTCCATCAACCTTCCCTATTATCCCCTCATTTTTCTTCTGAATACTATTTTTTGACTCTATTTAATGTCTGAGTTTTGCAGCAGTCATAGAATAGCTAATTGGCACCATTTATCTTCAGTGGATGTGCCATGTACTGTATGTAGGACGTGAACTCCATTCTGTATGAGAATTAAAGGACTTCGTTTTAAACTAAAAAAAAAAAAAAAAAACCATAGGTTTAGAAAGTAACAAGATTTCAATTACAGGGTAAAATACAAGTTACAAGTCCTCATTTGAGATTTATCAGAGTATAAATGAGATTTGTATTAGTTTTCAAGTAGAATGCTTTTAGTACTACTGACCTGGTTCTTAAGTACGGTATCTAGGATGCACTTTAGTACTGATGGAAAGGCATGTCAATCAAAGACTAGGATATTATCCAATTATAATGTATTTCTTAATTGCAAACCACATACCCAACCCTAGACTTCAGAACTTCAAGCAGAGGATCTCAAGTTTGAGGCCAACTTGGGGCTACTGAATGAGAACCTATCTTTAAAAAAAAAAAAATTCAAACCATTGAGTCAGTCAATGCAGCCTGGATGTACTGGAAAAAATAAAACTAATTTTCAAATCGAAAGCTTAAAAAAAAAACCAAGGCATATACATATGCTAATGTGGTAATATTAAAGTAGGAAAGACTAAGATGGGGAGGGAAACTCACTAGAGACCATGTCAAATGACAAAGAAGTTAATTTTAGGTTATAAGATGTCGACGCTAAAAAAGGAAGAGTCGGGCTAAAATATATACATATTAGAACTACAGAAAGCTTTAGAGTTATGAATGTACTTGAAATTGGCTGATACAACATTAACTATGGTGAATTCTGAATAAAAGCACTTCTGGGAGAGATCTTAAAGGCAAGCATTAGGGAGTGAAGCATGGTGGTTCCATACTGAGGAAGCAGAGCGCAGGTGGATCCCTGTGAGTTCGAGGCCAGCCCAGTCAACACAGACTTCCAGGCCAGTCAGGGCTACACAGTAAGACCCTGTCTCAAAAATAAAGCAACCAACCAACAACAGAAACAAAGAATTGGGGGCTGGAGAGATGGCTCAGTGGTTAAAAGCGCTGGCTGCTTGTCCAGAGGATCCTCGTTGGATTCCCAGCACCCACGTGGTGGCTCACAAACATCTGGAACTCTAGTCCCAAGGGATCCAATGACCTCCTCTAGCCTCAGTGGCTACACTGAGTGTACCAGGTACACTCGTGGTACCTATTCGTTTAGGCAAACACTCAAAAAAAAAATCCGAAAAACAAAATAAGAATTAGAACTAACTATTAAATACACAAATGAATAATAAAGACGGAAGGCTTCAGGAGCCAATACACAATTAAGTGTCAGAGCAGGGGAAAGATTTATGAGAATAAATAAAATGTAGACATCACTTTTTGATATGGAGAAGGCTTTATGAAGTCTGACCTTCATATCTTGATTACAGTAGGAAAAGACAAAATTACGTATGTACAGGTGGAAGAGAGCTGGCTAACAAAAGAGCAGTGACTGGACGGAAACCCTGGATGACCCACAGAGACGGGGCTTGCATTACCGTCTCAGCAGTGTTAATAAAAATATTTAAACAGTAACCAGGACAGGGCCACACGGTTTTGGAAACCACGGTGAGCTGGCTGCCACAGCAGAAACTTGCCTTGGGCTAATGAAATAGAAACAAGCTGAGGAAGAACACTGTTGCCTTCTCCAGCTATGTGCGTGCTGGAGAGGTTTAAGTCCAATCTGCTTTCACATTTATTTGCAAGATAAATGGACAGAGAGAAAGTGTACGATCGCTTGATATTAAACAGACTGGGAAGAACTTAAAAGTTGCTATGCAAACCAGGACATTGTTAGGACTTAACAGGTTCAAGTAATGATTATTAACTAGAGTAACCCAGATGTTTGATATTGTGCACCACAAACAAGCAGCAATTTCCCTTCCTCCTCTTCCCTCTCCTCTTCTTTTTGTCAGACAGGGTCTCCCTGTGTAGACCAGGCTGGCCAGGAACTCCATACATAGATAGATCGCCCGCCTCTGCCTCCTGAATGCTGAGATCAAAGGCATGTCTCCTGCATATGCCTAAAGTCTAGCAATGTCTAAAGTGAAATAATAGGAAAATCTGACTTGCCGGACAGTGGTGGTGCACGCCTTTAATCCCAGCATTCAGGAGGCAGAGGCAGGCAGATCTCTGAGTTTGAGGCCAGCCTGGTCTACAGAATGAGAGCCAGGACAGCCAGGGCTACACAGAGAAACCTTGTCTCGAAAACAAACAAACAAACAAAGAATGGTAAGAAAACTTGACTTATCAATCATACCTTTTTGATAATTAAACTTGTCTCTTTCTAAGCAGTATTGAGATATTTCTCGGGGTCATATTTTAAAGTCTATGAATACTAACACTTTCCAAATTTCAAGCCAACTTTACCACTACACTAATGTCTTTGGAAGAAGGATTTAGATTTGAGGATTTCTTTTGGGGGGAGTGTGTTCTCTCAAAGACTGTATTCTGAAGTTTCTAGTGGAATGAAGACAAAAACAAAAGGATACGTTTACTGTTGTGTAGCAATACAGATTTCAGCTGCACTGGTAACAGCAATAATTCAACTACTGCACAGGCGACTAACTGGTATTTAGTCTGCATGACTAACTTATATTAATATCTGGGGAAAGAACACTAGCTCTAGCAAATAGGAAGTACACAGAGACTATAAGAGGTGGCAGAGAGCTGCATTTGAAACTAGTCTTCATGAACACCTGAGTGAATCCAGTCAGACAGGAATGATAACATTATAGGTTAATTAGAGACCCTCTATTTGCCGAGACCAGCTACTGCCTCCCACGGAGCAGTGAGCCCTGAGCCTGGACACAGGCCTGCCGCCCCTAGCGCAAGGACCTTCATCAAGCTAGTTAATCCCATCTTGGAGCAATGCAGGAGCCTGGCTGTGGGGAAGGCAAGGTCTGGAGACAGGGGTCACAGGTACCCGGGGACTGATGCAAGTGCTTTTCTAGGGCTGTAGACTTGAGGATGGAGCAGTGGGAGAGGGCCATGGAAAGAAACAATTCCACCCCACTCCTCTGTCCTCAGCTGGCACCTTTTCAAAGGTCATAAAGAGAATGAAGAAGCAGAAAATCAACTAGCAGGGAATAAATGATGATATGTGTGCGTACAGTACACAAGAGCCAGGGAAGACAAGCTCTGTGTGTGTGTGTATGTGTGTGTGTGTGTGTGTGTGTGTGTGAGGGGGAGGCGGGGTATGAGAACCTGGAGTGTTGGTCCTCAGGCATCAACCCTCTTGCTTTCTGAAACTGTCTTTCATTGGTCAGGAGCTCTCCAGATAGACTAGCCTGGCTAGTCACTGAGCCCCAGAGATTCTGTCCGTCTCTACCTCCCCAGCTGGGACTACAAGTTCTTGCCACCAATTCAGAGGGGTTTTTTTTGTTTGTTTTTATTTATTTATTTATATTTTTAAATTTTTATGATTTTCATCTCTTCTGTGTCCTTTTTTATTTATTTATTTATCCATATGAGTGCTCTATCTGCATGTTTGCCAGCATGACAGAGAGAGCATCAGACAGAAGAGGGCACCAGATCTCAATATAGACGGCTGTGAGCCATCATGTGGTTGCTGGGAATTGAACTCAGGACCTCTGAAGGAGTAGGCAGTGCTCTTAACCACTGAGCCATCTTTTCAGCCCTGCTTTTGTTTTAAAGCATGGGTTTGGGGGATCAAATCAGGTCCTCATATTCACACTTTACCAAATAGACTATCTCCCCAGCCAAGCTGGTTTGTTTAAAACAAGGTCTTGTAGCCCAGACTAGCTTAAAACTTGCTATGTAGCTAAGGACAAAATTGAACTCGTGTCTCCAAACTACCAACTACAGAATTATATGTCCAGGATATTTCCCTCCAGAATATTATTTTAATAGTAAATATAACAAAAAAATCCTAAATCCTGTTTGCCAGAGACTGGCAAGGACAAGTACATAAACACAGTTGAATATATATTACTTTTCCCCAAAGAACAATGAATTTATAATATCCTTTCATAATTGTCTCCTTCCACTTAAGTATACCCCGTGTGTGTCTCACACTACTTTCCCTCTATATTCTGACTTCTTAGGAGGTGCACACTCTTCCCACCTTGTGGACATACCACCATTTTGTCTGAGCTTTTAATGCCTAAAAGAATTCTCTGCTAGCCTTTTTTAAAATGTGTCATTAAACGAGATATTAAAAGAATTCAGTAACAAAACGAGCTCAGCAAGAGACCTAAAATAGTATTAATAAGGGTTTGTCTTTAATTTTAAAAATGAAATTCAAAGCTTCATTTTGCTCTTAGATTCGCAGCTTTTAGGAAGCCAAGTTCATTTATAAAAAGGAGCTTCTGGGTTTGCTTGGTTTAGAAAAGGTCATTTCTAGTCAAAGAGCGCCACCTAGTGCCTATTTTCCTCCTGCAGGCTGTGGGAGGATTTCTGCAAACAAGCCACTTACTTTAAGGACTATCTATCATTGGGCTTATTAACTTAGGTTTCAGTATATAGCACGTTTACGATTCCAGCTGTGTTGATTAAGGAAATTGATTGCACTGTTCTGTGGTCTTGGAGAAAAAGCAAGGCACAGACTAAAAGTCAAAAACAGTTTTTTAACTTTTTTTTTTTTTTAACTGACCTGTTCACTTAAACATGCCCCTTCAAACAAGACAAATTGACTTCTACAAGGTGACACAGTCCCTGGGATAATAGATGGATCAGTCATGGGAGCACATCACTCTACCAAGCTCGTCATGTTTAAGATGAGTGATATGACATTTGCAAAGTCTGTTGGCTGATACCCCTGCAAGCTAAAAGGCGGATTCTGAAATGAGAGATCTGCAGAGGGTACCACCGACACTGTGTGACCCAGGGCGTTCCTTTGTGAATCAGTTGCAATCAATGTCCCATTGTGGTGTTCCATGGAACTGCCTTAATGGGAAGCAGCAAAGCAGGGCTGAGCCTCAGGAGCTCATTAAGTCAGTGCCAGTAGACTGGTGCCCAGACACCTGGAGGCTGCATCCACCTACCCGACTAACCCTGGCTGTTTCAATTAGTATACTTCCTTTTCTTGAGTCATACCTGACCTATGTTTTACTACACATTGTTAAACAGTTGTCAGAGTCCGTGTTTAAATGACTATCTTTCAAATGGGTCATGAAGTGGCTCTGGGATCAAACTCACAAAAGAAGAACCAAGAATCAAGAAGCTTTGGCCCCAGTTGTAGATAAATCCCACGTGGCGGTTCAGCAGAGGAAGATAGATCTCTCCCTGACTTCGCCACCTCAGGGACTGTGAGCCGCCAACTGGGCAGAGCGCTTCTGTCTCTCTAAAAGAACCGGTTTATTCAAGATTATGTAAATCGTTAAGAAAGTTCCTTTATGCTTATCCAGTGCTCAAATTATTTTTATATCTAGGAGATTATTTTCATGAGTATTTACAAGTCAAACTCAATAAGAATGCAGCTTAATACCTAGTATGAAATAGTTTGGATGCATTTAATTTTGACTCTGAAAGTTGCCTTTAGCAAGTATGAAATCTTTTTTGGGATCCTAGGCCTTATCACACAGATATTCCACAAGTTGCCCAACAAACCCTGCTTTCATCTAGCCACTGACTGAGTGAAACAGGTCCCCCAACCCTGCAGCATTCCTACATAAATATCAGAGAGAGAAGAAGCTCGTATATCTCAGCCTCCTCCATATTGAATTATAGATTGAGATGATTCTCCAAGCAGAACCCAGGAAGCACTCACCCACTGAGTGACATTCCAAGCATGATGAGAGCTAGATTTAAAAGGAGGTATTCAAAGTCTAAAATTACAGGCTATTTTCTCCTTTAAGCGAATACATAAAAGCTAAAAAGCAGACAACAGAAAAGGAAAAAGGAAAATGCCCATGTAGTTTATATTATCTAGTTGATTAAAAATAGATTCCTTGAATCTAGCCGGTGACATGAACCACTGGCCAGACACTGGCCTGAGTCTGCAGCCAGTGCTGCCACTGGCCTCCTTGGAGGCAGCGGATGAGTTCACTGGCTTTAGGCTCTGGGTTTGATTGCTTCAAGATCCACATGATCGGATGGGAGCTTGTGCTTGCTTTTACAGTATCAGAGTACAGACCCTACCAGGACCTCAGGTGTCCTGAGCCTTTAGGTGTTGATGGAAACATTTAGCCTGGCAATTTCTCCGTCATCCTTGGACATCAGAACACTCGCATGCTATAGAAGCCTACCATTCTCCTCCGCAGAGTAGCTGGGAGGACAGCATTGCCCCCCCCCCCGCGCCAAGTACTGAGGAAGGAGATGCTGCAGGGTAGCTTCTCCTCCCCTTTCCTGTCCTCCTACCAGCTTCTACCTTGTCCCGTGGACACAACAACCCTGTGGCGGGTAAGTCAAAGAAGATGACAGACAATTTGAGCGGGTTACATTTAACAATGAAGCTAGGAAGACACAAACATTTGCAAACTAAAGCATATATACCTCAGAGAGCATGGTGGTGCATGCCTTTATATCAACATTCAGGAGGCCGAGGCAGGAGGATTTCTGTGTATTTGAGGCCAGGATGTTCTACATAGCAAGTTCTAGGCCAGCCAGGGCTGCACAGTGAGACCCTGTCTGTCTCAAAACAACAACAGCAAGAGATCTCCATCCCGGAAGCTCTCCACCTACAACTTCGGGCTGGCATCTACAACTGCTGACCATGTCTGGGGCTTGGTGTACGGGAGCTGGGCAGGAGTGTAACATGACCCGCAGCACAGGAGAGGACTGAAATAGCCACTCAAGGCCCTGGGTTTGACTCCTGGCACTGCAGATAAATAACACATAGAAAGGAGATAAAATGAGATCTCAAATATTTCCTTTTCACGTTTGCAAGTAACATGCTTACAACACAAATTTGGGGAAAACAGAGAAAAACCTAAAGAATTAAATCACACCCTATCAGATGCATCTATCGAAGAACAAACCACAGCTAACATGTTTCACAGATGCAAACTCTTTACATTGCTAGATATCCCTGCAGAACAGCAAACCCAAGGCACTTGGGTCACCTTAATCCCAAGATAAGGACCCCAGTTTCTTTATATATTGTTTGTTTTGCTTTTCCAGTTAGGTTTTCTCTGTGAAGCCCTGGCTGTCCTGGAACTCACTCTGTAGACCAGGCTGGCCTCGAACTCAAGAGATCCATTTGCCTCTGCCTACTGAGTGCTGAAATTAAAGGTGTGTGCCACCTCCTGGCTCTTCTATATTTTAAACTATTTTTATCAGCTAATCACTGAGCTCCCTTGGTAAGAAAGGAGTTTCTTCCCTAAAACAAACACACTGGCTTTGGACTCCATGCTCACCCACACTGAGAAACTGAATGGCTGAATAAATAAAAATACTCTGTGGAGTAGCTGGCTAGAAAAACAAGGACAACTTCCAAAGTCTGCTTTAAGATGTGGCAGTGTGAAAACAGACATGCATTGCTGAACAACGAGAGCAAACCAGAGCCTCTGAAGGCCTTTGGCATCCAGACCAAAAGACAAGGGTGACTCTGTGGCAGCCAATCCCATCCCTGACCTCCAGTCAGGGCCACCTTAGGACCATTCCCATAGCTCCTATTCACGTTCCTCTTTATCTGTTCACTGGAAGCAATATGCAGTCATGGTTATACCAGCAGCTCTGCCTCCTGCCAGGGGTTAATGTGTTAGCTTCCACACATGGGCGACAGTAAACACTGCTGCCAAAGACCAGGGCACTGAATGATTTGATTGAGGAGAAAAGAAAGGGAAGGGAAAGCAGTAACTCTAGAGATGAGCTCATGTGTACTGGTGGGCGCACCCCCAGAGTCTCAGGAACATGGGGGGCAGCACTCATGTGCACTGGTGGGTGCACCCCCAGAGTCTCAGAAACATGGGGGGCAGCCCTCATGTGCACTGGTGGGCGCACCCCCAGAGTCTCAGGAACATGGGGGCAGCACTCATGTGCACTGGTGGGCGCACCCCCAGAGTTTCAGGAACATGGGGGGCAGCGCTCGTGTGCACTGGTGGGCACACCCCCAGAGTCTCAGGAACATGGGGGGTAGCGCTCCTGTGTACTCCTGGGCATACCCCCAGAGTCTCAGGAACATGGTGGGCAGCGCTTGCTCTTTCCCAGTATTTGTCCAGCTTGCTCCTGTCTGCAGCCTTCAAATGTGTTCATGGAGCCAGGAACCTCACCTGTCTAGGAGACAGGGGAGCTGAGAGAGCTGAGCTGCTATAGCCAGCAGCTTGGGGTCACCATGTGAAACACAGAATGCACAATTAAACTTGAATTCACATAAACAGTGAGTAAGCTTAGGGAGCATGCAATAGTTAGGATAACTAGCACTGAAAACACCGTTATTAAAAATTCAAATTCGACCAGCACCACAGGAGGACTTTTCTTCTGGATAAACAGGGAGTCCGATACAGAACAACTTTCTTGTCCCCAGCATGGCAACCTAACTCGACATGCTGGTCTCCGGGTAGTCTGATGTTCGCATAAAGTATTTAGCTCCTCCTAGGATGCCATCAAAGTCTGAAAGCTGCTTGGTAGATGCATTCAAGCAACGTGTCTGAGCCCTGCTGTCTGTGGATTTCCCATCAATAAACCAAGAGCATCTGGATGCTGGGAAAATTAATTAAAGCCCGTAAAGCTCTTTAAAATTGGCATGTTCAGCCACATATGCTACAAAATATTTATCACATGCCAGACTGCCTGGAAGCATGATCAGTAGCAACTAGAAGACAAGAGATTCTAAAACGTTAAGTCAAGAAATTGTATGTAGTATTACCACACTGAAGAACCAACCACAGCTCTAAGGAGAGTTTACCTTTCCAACAGACAAATGAACATGATTCCTTATCAAGCAAAAGTGGAGTAGTTTAGATTGTTATTTTAAAAGCTGAATTATAGTTGGTAAAATTTGCTCTGCTTTGATAAATTACAATTTAAAAAAAAAAAGAGTTCAAGAAATATCAACCAATGAAGACCTGGCAGCGGTGGTACACACCCTTATGCCCAGCACTCGGGAGGCAGAGGCAGAGGGACCTCGGAATCTCAGTCTCGCCTGGGACAGTGAGTTCCAGCCCAGACAGGGTCACATTGTGGGACTGCCTCAAAAGGAAGGAGGAGGAGGAGGGAGCTAAGCAGAAAGCCGTTCATCTCCTGACCTCCTATGAGTCTACTGTTCACTATTTATACTTGTAGATTTATTTATGACGTGTACAATGTTCTGTCTGCATGTATTCCTGCACGCCAGAAGAGGGCACCAGATCTCATTATAGACGGTTGTGAGCCACCATGTGGTTGCTGAGAATTGAACTTGGGACTTCTGGACAAACAGTCAGTGCTCTTAACTACTGAGCTATCTTTCCAGCCTCAGTAAGGTGTTTTTCTTTTTCTTTTGTATTTTGAACAAAATAGGGTTTCATGAAACAGAGATAGCAGCATAGCAAATCACAATTTGAGGCTACTCAGTGACACTTGGGCTTTTTCTGCCTGACCCTTAGAGTCCACAGAATCTCCACCAGGAGCTAGCACAAGCAACCTCGACACGTAACCTGTATTCCTTGGTGCTGGCCAAGCAGAGATTCAAACCTGCCAGCGAATCTGAAGAGTTTGGAGTGTGTTCATACAATGACGAAAGGATCCGTGTGTGCACACCTGGGGGTGGGGGGCAGCTGTTCGCGACCTGTAAGGGGGAGTCTCTTACTCATAGGGGAGAAAGAGAAGCCCAGAGGGAAGGCTGTCAAAGTCATCTCTAATTGCTGATTGAACTGTAGAGGGGTAACAGCCCCTTCACAAACAGCAGAATCAATGCTGGTGTCACCGAGAAAGACTTGCCGCTCACAGACCTCATGGCTCTCTCCTGGTTTCTGTCCACTCAGCTTGTATCTAAAATGACTTGATGTCCAGTTCTAACGGCTTGGCTGACTCCTGCTCATCCTTCGGGTCCAGCTTAACCTGTGCTCCTTCCTGATGCTTCTCATCACAACCCACGCAGGACAGAAGGGCCCGCGCCGTCACCTCTGTGCTAGAACGATATATATTCCTGTTCAAGTGCTTTTATTCACTACCAACAGTGGGCTCTCTCAAGACCGGACCAGCCTAGAGCCTTACCCAACCACCCAATAAAGGCACGCTGCAAGGAAACCATGTTCCCAAGTTGAAACACGCATGACAAAGTTGAATATTAAAGGCTGGCATGCATAAGTGAGTAGAGACGAGACGACAAGAGAATATGCAAAATAGGCATCGATACTCTGATGTGGCATGGTCAGGAAAAGATGAAAGGGTCTCGGTAACCATTTGAGAAGCTAGGATAACAGAAGCCCTGCGACATCCTTAAGAGTCCCCATGAAAGGTCAGTGTCAGCTGTACCCTGAAGGGCTGGCCTCCAGACTGAGGGCTCCAGCAGCTGGGTTTCTACTCTGCCTCTAACAGCCCTAAAGAGGCCAAAGGTGTCATTAGGGAGCCCGGTGCCTTTCTGTGTTCCTTCACACACTCCTTACCACTGGGCGGTGTTTGATCTCGGAGTCACGGCTGAGGTGACCCAGATTCAAACTGGTGATTATTAATGTCACATCTAGAGAGCCCTTGCGCGGCACATCGGAGTCACTTAGGAACCTGCTGGGGGATGCACCACTGAGTGTTGCCGTTTATGAGGCTTGTAGGCTCTGCTACTCCAGTTGCATGCCTCCCAGTGTGGGCTTATGATTGAGCCTGGCTCCATCAGAATGTGACAGACATTTGAGGTCCTGAGGATCTGCTGAAAAGTTAAGGCTCAACTAATTACAATGCACTAGAAGGTACTTTCTGCTGGGTCTGGTCGCATGTGCAACCTGACTGGCCAGGATTAGCACGACCCAGAGGGGACTTTACTGCATGCTGCACATCTGCTAAGTGTACCTCTGAAATAGATGAGAATGCGATTGGGGCTCTCAAAAATATCAGGAATCAATCAAATGGCACTATCTTCAAGCAAACCTTGGTCAAAAGCCATGGACATTTTAAACACAGCTATTAATACTCTGTGAATATACAAACACATGAGCAGAGCACTCCGAGTCCCACGCTTTAAATCCTCTCTATTTCCCATGATGAATATAACGCTCACGGTTAACTTTTTTTTTTTTTTTTGCCAAAGATGAGGAAGTCATTGTACATACATCACCTTGGTGACTTTCTATTTAATAACTCTGCTTTTCTGTTTATTTTATTTTAGGTTTTCAGAGACAGGGTTTCTCCGAGTAGCCCTGGCTGTCCTCGAACTCACTCTATAGTCCTCGGACTCACAGAGATCTGTCTGCTTCTGCCTCCAGAGTGCTAGGATTAAAGGCGTGCACCACCACTGCCCTGTTCTATTTTATCTGTGGCTATCATACTGTACTGTAAGGAATCTATTTAGAACAACTTTGGGTCTGGGAAGGATATATATCCCTGAACATAGCAACTTCTGGATCTGGAACTGACCACAGGGAGGGATGGATAAAGCTGTGAGCTGAACCTTGCTAGCCGGAGTGTTTCGGAGTGACTTTTAATAAATCTACTCATCCATTCAGGTGGTGATGATGACTACGAGACACCGCTTCCGCTAGTCACCATCCAGCCCCCTGAAGAGATCGCCTCTAATTTGGGTATTTTGGAATCAAATAAAGTATAAACTAAGAATATCACCATGCCCTTCATATTCTAACCGAGGCCACCAAAGCACAGTAGAGTCAGAAGTCTAGAGAATTAGGTGATGCATCCCACTCCTGACACTCAGTGAGAGCCACCAGTTATTTAAAGGCATTTCCTACACAGCACATATCTGTGAAAGGAGACCACAGACATCAACCATGCTGGGTAAGCCACAGTGACGTTCACTCAACCTTCCCGCTTTTCTTTCTTTTGAAAACCCCAGCTGCAGATGTGCTTTATTGGGGAGCTGCCAAGACTTAGCAGTTAGAGCCTTGAACTCATCAGGACATCGGGTTAACCTTGGGTAGCCCCCAGCCCAAACCCAAAGCAAAGATGCATGAGGTATACCTGAAGGCACTCTGCACTTGGGGGGCATTTGTCTTACTGTGATAAAAAAAAAAGTGTCAAATTAAATCATGATCATTTCTGGACAAATAAGTTGGTTAGGCTTCTTAAAAAGTTGAACCAGTGCCAATTAGTCCCTGGAACCTGAGACATTAAAATAATAACTTGAGCAACTAGGGTTCCTAGCAAGCAGGTTGAAATCAGGAGTAAATGACAGACTGTCACCTCTGGGCAGCCCCAAAGCCTGTCTCAGGATGCTTCCTCCGCCTCTCTCTTAAGTAGGGCTCATGGTGAAGAGGAAGGCCACGGAGCTTCCTTTCCGCAGACGTTCATCTCGGAGGACCGAGTTCCTCTGTGCTGTGTAGTCCCTAGTTCACCTGTCACTGTGGGGTGGAGGAAGGGAAAGGAGGGTGGCCAGCCCCTGTCTTTGACTCTTTCCTTTCATCTAGTTTTATTCCAAGGAGAGGGAAGTTTCTCAGAAACTTCAGATAGAAAAAAACACCCTAGACAGGTGGGACACATGCCTTTAATTCCAGCATTTGGGAGACAAGGATCTCTGAGCCCTAGGCCAGCCTGGTCTACCTGTTCCAAGAACAAGGTCTGAACAGAGATATTCTGTCTCGAAACACTAAACCAAACCAAACCAAACCTAACCACAACCTAAACCCCAAACAAGAAAGACTCAGGGAAAAACAATCCTGGCTTCTTTTGTTTTTATGTTATGTATAACATGGCCGCTAAGTACCAGATTTGTAGAGAAAGAAACCATCTGATAACTTTACGGCTTGAGTATCAGAATGAAACTATAGTAAAATGTTTTTCTGAGCACTGCACACCACTGTACTACAGCGAGGATTCACTCTGTTCACAGCTATTGAGTACCTACCATGCTCCCCGAGGGGCTCTAGAGCTGGAGACAGGGCTGCAGACCAGGAAAACAGAGAGTTGGCTTTCTAGGACTGTGGAGAAGTCACAGGTGGGGATGGTGGGTGGCACTGGGGAATGAAGGGGTGCCGCTGCTGAGCCTCCCAAGCCAGAGCAGGGATTCCCTTCTGATCCCACTGACAAGAAAGGTATTTTTCTGTATTATGTCTCTGATCCCTCAGGCGGTGACATGAATGACACAGTGAGCCTCAATCCTATGCCCTTTTATAGGAGTTTGGAATCCATCACAAACATGGGATTAGCTGGGAAACTCGAGGACAGTTAAATCCACAAATACAAACGTCTGTGTCATACTGGGAGGCAGCCCCCCCCCCGACCCCCACTTGCTCTCCCAATGATCCTTCAACTCTGTCAGCTATGGCTTAGCTCTTCATGAGTACAGTGCCTTGTGCCATTCACAAAATGACTGAAAGTGAGAGTTTTCAGTTATACCGTGTTAACAACCCAAGTGTAGAAACGTCCACTCAGGCCCCGGGATGTCTGATTTAGCAATGTGCACTGGACAGGAAGAGGTGCCGAAGCAGTTGATTTCCTGACTGGTTGGTTATACCTGCACAGTGAGAAGTCCAAGGGACATCAGAAAGCTAGTCAGATTGTAGAATAGTGACCTTAAAAGCCTTATTAAATTAAAAAAATAGATTGAATTAAAAACACAATAACAAACAAATAAAAGTCTGGGAAACTGAAGAAGCATCCATGGTCCTCTTTTTTTGCTATGCAGATGCAGCACTAGTGATGTTGACTGCTACTATTCATTCACTGTGTCGGGGAAGGGACCCAGGGACGTATGCTTGCTGGTCACATGCACCAGAGTGACTCTCAAGTTCCATGTAGCTTGTGGATGCTGAAACGATGGCCACACTGGATAGCGACAAGCAGCAACAAAAACCGCAGACCAAAAAGGCTACAAAAGGAGACGGGTGACAAATCCTATTAATGAATTTCCACAAAACTCTATGTTTGGTCACATTTTATTGAGACTCTGATGCGAGCCTCTGTGCAGAGCATGAGTGCGGCTTTCAAGAACTTCGTGTTATGGAATATATGTGGAATTATGTCTGTGCAAGGATGAAAATAATACTGGCTACAGAAATAACTACAATTAGCCAGTTTAAAGACTGCTCCACTAGTCCAAAGAGATGAGAACTGGGTTATAGGGATGGCTCAATGGTTAGGAGCTCTCTTCTCCTAGAGAGCTTGGGCTTGGTTCCCAGCACTCATGTAATGTGTATCATAACATCTGCAACAATAGCTCCAGCTTCAGGGGATCCAAGGCCATCTTCCTGCCTCTGCAGTGATGTCACTTATGCGCATACATATCCCTGTTCCTCCTGCACCCTTCCCGCAACTACAAAGAAAATAAATCTTAAAAAAGAGAAAGGGTAGAGAGATGGCTCAGGGGTTAAGTGCACTGGCTGCTCTTCCAGAAGACCCAAGTTCAATTCCCAGCTTTGACATGGCAGCTCACAACTGCCTGTAGCTCCAGTTCCAGGGGCCCTGATACCCTCACATGCAGGCAGAACACTAATGCACATAAAAATAAATTAAACTTTAAAAAAATGGAAATGGGAATCAGTATTCCCATTGTTGAAAGGACAGACCTGTATCTCTGTACACATGATGCATATCTAAAAACTCATATTAATAAAGTTTTATTTAAAAATGTCTGATCTTACGATTCAAAATATTTAAAGGTAGAATGCAAAATTGTAATAAACTCATAATTTTTCAGATAAGTTTTTTAAAAATTTATAGTGATATATTTGGATAATAGTTCTTAAATCGACATATTTTTATGATCGCAAAACCCTGAAAATATTTATTAAACAACTATAGGAACTTGAAATGTAAGAAGATGTAGGATAAAGTTATTTTTTCAACAGTATGAAAATTGCACTTTCTGAAAAACTTGTACTTTGGAATAAGATGCACCCTTCTCCCCCACTTCCTGATACCTTTTTAGGGAGAATACTCCCAAGTTTAAAACAATGGGTCAATTACTAATCTGAAACAAATTACAATAAATATGCTTTGAGTATGGTAAACGAACTGTAAAATAATATACTTGTAATGTTGTTTTTCAGATTAGTGAATGATTATGTTAATTGTTTAAAATTTGGAGATAGTTTGTCTAAAAGGTGTCTCCAGGGTGACAAAAAGTAGCGGGTATACTGTTTGAAAACATAATTTGCATTATATTTTCACAAAGTTCATTGACATCAGGCATCTGTATTTGCTGGCAGCGAGTGAGTGTCAGGCAGGAATAGGTCTCTGCCCTGTGACATGAATCACCATGAATCCTATGCAGTACTGGGCCCAGTGACACTTCATGGGTTTGTCAGTGGTAGAATGGAGTAGCCATTCAGCATGGATGAACAAAAGAGAAAAGATGGAGGGAGGCAGGGAGGAATGGTGGAGAGGAAGGATGGAGGGAGGAAGAGAGGGAAGATGAAAAGGAAGAAAGGAGGGAGGCAGAGAAGGAAGACGAAGAGGAAGGTAGGAGGGGGGAGGGAGAGAGGGAAGATGAAGAGGAAGGAGGGAGGGAGGCAGAGAGGGAAGATGAAGAGGAAGGAGGGAGGGAGGAAGAGAGGGATGGTGGAGAGAAAGGAGGGAGTGAGGCAGAGAGAGATGGTGAAAAGGTGAGTGGGAAGGGAAGAAGAAAAGACAGAAAGCATTGAGTTCAGCCTCTGTGGGGCAAAGACACAATTGTCCTGGCAGTGAATCTCTGACACTGTCTAATTCAGTTCTCCACCACATCCGTGTACCGGAATCACCTGAATGGCTGATTCAGGCCATGTGTGCAAGAGTCCACCCAAGGGCTGGGGGCATGGCTAGCGATGAACCCACAAAGGACTTTTCTGGGTTCAATATCCAGTATTGAGAAATGCATGCCCCCTTGCCCCACCTTAAGAATCTCTGTGCATTGTTTGTCCTGATAAAGTTCCACAGGTGTTTATGATTATATTCTTTAATTACATACAGACCTAGCCTAATTCTTTCATTATATACATGAGAAAACTGAAGCCCAGAGATGCTGAGAAACTGACTGAAAACCACACAGCTATTGGCCTGCAGTCCCACTTTTATGATTTTTCCAGGAAAAAAAAAAAGTCTTCCTCTGCATGGTTGGTTCCTTGTGAGCTCACAGCTGTCTGTCCTAGAATCCCTGCTCACGACCAAGAAGGATACACAGACAAGACATTCTCTCAAAAACGACTGAAACAATGTTTAGAAAGACAGTGTCTCCAGGTGTCAATCACAAAGCCAGCCAGCAGGCTCTTTCCCGCTGATGACCTGGTCACCTGTTTTTTACACAGCCAACTCAGCTGTGCAAAGCGCTCCCATCCCAACAGTGTTGCCGTTTACTTTCCCTGGGTCAGGAGGAGGAGGGGAAAATGATTTTCTTGGCCAACTCCTTACAATTCAAAAGCAGGTTAAGAAAGTACATTTTCCAATCCTTCAAAATGGAGAAAGCTGGCCTGCCTTTCTCACACTTGGCAGGGCTGAAGGACATGTTTTTGGCTATTAGCCCACTTAGCTGGTCACGTTCATAGGCGGCCCACAACAGGAATGTAGATGGTTAAGTTAGTTAAACATCTATGTATATTTTCTTCCCTCTCTTCGTAGTCACGAGAAACATTTCGGAACAACGTGAGGGGTCCAGCTATCACTTCAGCCCATTGCTCAAGACTTGTGCACAAATGGGAGCTGAGGCGGCTCAGCGGAATCACTCACCCGACCCTTGAGACGAACAACGCTAAGCTACGCAGAATGTGGTGCAGAATTCCCACAACACATCTGCACTTTCTATAAGAAACATCTGGAGCTCCATGTACTTCAGGCCTCATTTTATCTTTTTCAAAAACTTATGGAGCATGCACAAACTCCAAACACTGCTCATACTTGTTAATTACACAGACACAGAAGAATTGAATGTGTCATTTCTCTTGACAGAGGTTATACAAGTGTTCCAGCATGTGTGTTCTGGGCGAGCTTCTCATGTGAAGCCTAACATGGTCTGTCACAGGTCTCTTTTAAAGCCAAGTGCCATTCTATCTAACCTCCTTCCCACTCAGAATCAAGGAACTTAAGATTATTCAAGCGCAGAAATAGCCTAACTGGAGATACCAATTACACCTACCAAGTTAGTCTTCAGATTACCATGTTACTTGCTCGTCATAACTTAAGTACTAATAAAACACAAATGCCTCTGGTGAAGATACAACACAGCTCCAATCACTTTTCTTTCACTAAGGTGAAATAGTCCAGTTTTACTATTAGGCTAGTACGTATGCATGTATGCCTGTGTGCTTGCGTGCGTGCGGTGTGTGTGTGTGTGTGTTCTGTTTTAATGGTAGCTACTGAGGAACTGGTCTCTGTAGCAAAGGGCCCAGATGCAGTGGGTTTGTTTCTGCTGTTCCCGCAGGGGCTCCATGAAATATGGCATTTACAAATTTGGACTAAACAGCACTATTTATTGCATGGTGGAAACGGTCCAAAAGTGCTAAGAGAGATGTTGGCATTCAGGCAAGCCGACTACTGTTGAACCTAAAGAAGAACTATATTCTCCAGGATGCTCTGGAGGCACTGAAAGAGCCTGTGTGAAAATCCTTCCTGGGGACCATCTCAGCGCCTCACCCATTGGATCCCCTCTGGCTGTGGGTGTTGTGTTTCAGGGGAGGGGGCACAAAACCGTTCTGGAAACAGAGCCCCCCCAAGTCTGATCCCAGTCCACACAAGCCAAGTCCCAAGGACTGTATATTTTCTTGTTTTCAAGATTAGTACGTCAAATACATCCGCTGGCTATTGGAGGGCTGGAGTCACTGCTGTGTTAGAAAAAGCCAGAAGCCCCCAGAGGAGGCGGCTTGGGAAGCCCTGGTGGCTGAGGAATGCATAAAATTATTTGCTGTCTCCTCTTCTGTCTTAAGTATGTTTTTAACTCTCTACCATTTTAGTATTTTTGATTTAAACAGCTCTTCATGGTCCTTCAAATGGCAAGATGAAATAATTTGAATAAGGCAATGTATCAGATATCCAAAGGCCTAAAAGAATAATTTTTGCTAGGTCTCTAAAGAAAAAAGGAAAGAAACTTGAAAACATTGTGGCTTACAATGTGTTAGCAGATAACCTTTTCCCTTGCTTGGGGACCAATGGCACAAAGTTTCTTTCCTTTATTAAGCCAATGATGCTTGCTCAGAGCAAATGGTGTCCTAGAAAACTGGGGTCACATCACATCAAGTGCTGGCTACTCTATATTGGTCTTTCTAATTTTTTTTTAAAGGCAACACAAATGGAGGAAAAGGTAGTTATAAAAAAAATCACAGGAAACCAAATAGCCTTTATTTAAATTAAAAGCAATCACAGCCTGATTCTTGGAGCTCACTAGGAAATGCTTTTGGCATGCAGCTGCTGCGTGGGGCCAATCTTATGTGTAATTGGAAACATTTCAAACAGAATGGTTACTGAAGTCACAGACCACAATTGTGAGCTGTGGGCTCAGTATCTCCATAAAAGAAGGGCGGTGGAACAATGGGAGGGGACTCAGGGCACTGGGGGCATCTTAATGCAGAATGTCACCCTTCACTGACACATCTTTCCAAAGGCCAGAAGAGTACAGCAAAGCTGGTGGGAACTGGAAACCCACAAGCAGGACAGAGTACCAAGACAACTGAAATAACACAGCCCTCACTTGATTCCTGACAACTATGTAACGAGCTGGAAAGGAAGGGGTGGGCTCCAATCCCCCAGGGAGAAAAGCCGCAACCTCAGCTTAACTGGCCAGTTGGTTTTTAGGATCACCTAGAAAAAACTTGGGGAGAAGAGTTACATAAAAGTGAATGACAGCTATTGGCTCATTTGCAGTTCTGTTTTCAAATACTTACAGTGGTTTCTGCCTATCTGACATTTTTTTCTTATAGGAAAATGACCACGGATGGTGGTACTATCTTTGTGTTCTCTGAGAAGTCCCTTCAGATGTGATGATGAGCATTTAGTTTAAACAGACAGATACAGGAAGAATTATTGAACTGTCTGAGAGGCCTGATCCCCCTAGTAACTGGAAACAGCCCATGCCCGTGGACCAGCGGCTCAGGAACAGCTCGCGGAAAAACCATGTCATTCTGGCACACGGAGAGGGATCTGATTATTCTGTTGTATCTCTGTGCCAGAAATGTCATGACATCAGCATGCGCCAAGCTGTAAAGCAAACCTCTTTCCACTGCCTTCTTCAGGAGAGGGTCAGGGGATATGGGCGTGAGGCTTCCTGGCTGCTATTGGCCAGCCTTTCCCACAGCTCCTGGATGCTCACGTACTAGCCCACAGCAGGGGCTGACTCCATGTCTGCTGAGCACCACTGTAAACCACGTGGTGCATTTGCTGGTTGCCAGGGTGCTGAAGGACGACTTTTGCATATGTCCAAAGGGAGGAGTCCAGAAGGGCAAGGCCATCCTGGTCCCTGACACTCTGTCAGCAGCACAGCCTCAGCTTCTACTGAGGCTTTGAGACACTGTAGCCATACCTGGCTTGGCCTCTAGATAACTCTGCTCCCTGCTCCAATCATCTGTCCACGCCCACTTTCTAAAGTTCCTTAGCCTATAACCAGGAGAAAAATAATGATCCCTTAGCATACTAACCCACCCACCAAGAAACACCTCACTCACTTTCCTTATTCCTCTTCACTCTAGAACACTGCACCTAGATTTACACAATTTTAATATTCTCACAATAGTAAGAATTGAACAAAGAATACTGTTTTATATAACATGGAGAAAACACAGAACTGTTTCCTGAGGGGAGGAGTCTATCTTGGTCAGATGACATAACAAACATTCCTGTGCACACATGAGAATCAGTGTGTGTGTGTGTGTGTGTGTGTGTGTGTGTGTGTGTGTGTGTGTGTTCATATGTGGTGTCAGCATGGAGGTCAGAGGTTGATGTCACCCATCTCCCTCTATGTCTCTGCACCTTGTTTTTTGACACAGTCTCTCAGTGAACCTAAACTCACTGATGGTCTAGGCCGGCTCCCTGGGTGTTCTGGAAACCGCCTGCCCTGTTCCACCAGTGCTGAGATTACAACCGCAGGTAACCATGCTCATCCCTTTACATGGGTCCTGGGGATCGGAACCAGGGCCCTCATACTTGTACAACAAGCTCTTTGCCAACTGAGCCATCTCTCCAGAACCCTGTTGGTGACTTTTGAAATTCTACTTTTTTAAAATGGAAAATTTATCCATTATAAGATACTATGTTCAGGGAACTAACTGCTGTAATTAAAATACCAGCCAGTAAACAATCATCTCAACTGAGAATTGCTGCCCTTAATATCAGACAATTAAAAAATATAGGGTAGGGTATTGTGAGAGTTTCTAGCTGGCAAAATAATTTTTAAAGGTTCTCGTTCTATTTCTCCAGTATTAGGGATGTCAGTCCCTGGGGTGTGGCTCATCTGTGGAGCCCAGCACATGCCCAGGTTTGCCCCCAGTATTGCAAAGACATTGCTTGCAGAACCTAACCTTTTGCACACCACTGACAAGCTACTGTAGACTTTAAAGAGATTACATCTATTCTGGATATTGTAAACTACTAAGAGAGACTAGCTATCAACCACAAAGTTTCTTTTTCCTTCTAGCTTGTATCAAGTTTTTCTTTCATCACCCAACCTGACTCATTACAACAAAAAGTAGAGCCATGGTCCCTGGTTTTATATATATATATAATGTAGTCAACCTTTTATGCATCATTGGTATTACCTGCAGAACTGATTGAATCTATCACTTAAGTTAAATATAGTAGTTTTCTCTTAAAAACAGTCCGTGAATCAACAGGCTCACTCTCACTGGTAACTCTCCAAGTTATACCAAGTTAAGAATGGGAAAATTAAATTAATAAACTCATTCACTCATATCAACCTGTCCATTTTTAGACACCATTCTGCTCCCCTTCTTTTCCTTCCCAAGGCTTATTTCGAAGCACGAGTCATTCATTCATGCCGGCCATGACTTATTTTGAGTTATCAGTAAGTGTGCAAACTCTTAAGGGGAGCACCCCTTATTTCTAGTGTCTTTTGTATAGCCCCTACATTGTTAGCCTTTAAATCCTTCGTACAAACATTTCTAGGAGTGCTTATTAAATATCTCCTTCTGTGTTTTCTGACTCGCCAGTTGATGGCATTTAGAACTCTCTGCTACCAGCAGGTGCTGTATTTTGCTTTCTTTAGGCTCCAGCTGGCTACAGTGATAGATTCTTGTCCCAGCCACCTAGGCTAGGACCACATTGGAGGCAAAATGAACCCAACCCCACCAGACAGCAAGATAAATGGTTGCTGTTTAAGTTTTAAATCCCCTGGTGGGAGTAAATATTGTTCTAGGCAAAAAGGCTCAACAAACATTGCGTCATCCTTACGGAGCTGTCGTGATTAAAACAGAATTTTTAGATTAGGTTGGTCCTAAATCTAAAAGTGTATCTATCTGGCTGCCAAGGTTTTTGGTATTTTCTCCTCCCCATTTCCTATTCTAAAAACAGACATATTGTTGGGATGATCAAACGCGGCTGACACTTCCCAAGGGGCACGGTCCCACTCTTGGTAAAGAAGGCCGCTGAACACTGACACTTCACTGAGGATAATGGCGACAGCAAAGGCTTAGTCGGAAAAAGGCCAGTTGTCACCTAAGTGACAGGCAACAGCTGAGCTCACACATCTGGAGCAAGAGGAGGGCAAACCTTAACAGCCCTCATTCGTCTACACCTTGGGCCTGTCTGAAGATGGAAGTCTCCTCCACTCCAAAAGTACATTAAAAAATATCTGATGGTGAACCACGTCAATTATATAACATCAGCGCAGCGCAGACACTGCCTTCCGAAAGCGCTGATTAAAACCAGGCGGCAGACAGAACTGTTCAGGGACAGATACGAGATACAATTTCATCAAGTATAATTTGTCATTCATAAAACCTACCCTAAAAGCTACAAATGCAGCATTTTTTTTTTAAACTGCACAAGTGCACTTGGGCTCCACCAGGGATTTTCACATATGCTCCTTCAGGTCTGTTCGCCATGCGTTCTTCTCCTTGATCCTGGCTGCAGTCCTGCCTGACACGTTTTAAAACCAGGAACCAAGCGCGTCAGGCTTAAGAATCTGAGTCCTCCCGGGGCGGGCTGGAACTCAAAACGGTGCCAGCCGTCCCCGCGACCTCCCGGGTACACCTCCCCTCCGTCTTCAGTCTCCCAAACGCAATCTGTGGACAATTTTCCGAAAGTCCCAAAAATAACACGGCCTTGCCAATAGTCGTTGGCGATGCCGTTTGTTTTTCTTAGAGGGCAATGAAAACTCAACAGCTTTTCTGCTGCATCCCGAGTCCCGCTCCTGCTAATTATTAACAGACCTAGTTTCTTCAACTTTTTCTGCCAGAAAGGAGGACGCCGCGGCTCCCCTTCTCTCCCACGGGCGAGCTGCGTGCAGAGTGGGGTCTCCACGGAGGGCAGGCTGCGGCTGCCTCGCCAGGGCAGGCGGCCCTTCCCGGGCGCGCTAGGGGCCGAGCCTCCCCGCAGACGCCAGTAGGTGACAGGCGATCCCCAGCCACTCACCCTTGCCTCCCCGCTCTTGCGTGGCCCGATTCGGGGCCATGCAGCTGGCCTCGGCGCCGGGGGAGGGGGGAGAGCCGGCACGACCTGGCTGCCACGCAGCACGAGGGGCCGTGCGCCCAGCCTCTGCGCAACCACAGCCCAGCAGCCCTCCCGGCGTCTTCCCCGCGCTCCCAAACCTCCGGACGTCCCATCCCGCGCCGTGACAACGCGGCCCGAGTCGCGGCGCCCCCCGCCCAGGCTCCCAGAGCCACTCACCCTCACGCGCGAGCGGCCGCCGCGCGATCTTCCTCGCTGGCGCTGGAAGCTGCGGTCCTCCGCGTCAGGCGCGCTCCCGCGTGCGCAGCCCCGGGTGCGTCCGCAGCCGGGCACGGAGCGCTGCGGCCGCGCGGTACCAGGTCAGCGCAGGCGGCGCGGGGATGGCATGGTGGCAGCTCCCCGGCCGCTGCTCGGCTGCAGGCGGAGTGCGCGCTCCAGCCGGGGCCGCTGCAGAGCACCCGCCCCGGGCCGCCGAGCGGGCGCCAGCGAAATCCCGGAGCGCGGACGCCTGGGATGCAGGAGACTGCGCGCCCACGCGCACAGTGCAGGGCCCTGATCCCTCCAGCCAGGCTGCACCCGCCGGGCTGCGGTCTGCAGACCCGCAAGTCTCCGCCCCGCCCCGTCCCGCCCCGCCCCCGAGTCTATGCCCTTTTTAATGCTGTGGTCGTGGTTCAGTCAATAATCCAGATGGATTGATTGCGAGATAGAAAGGGTGAAGGGGAAAAAAGGTAAACCCAATTTCCTCTGATCAAACAGTTTGACGGGGTCCCCATTAGGGTTCCCTTTCCTCTGGGGCGTGTAGAGAGGGCACTAGTTAATTAAGCTCTTGATTCCTTCTGGCGCTCTCGCCTCTGGTAACCCCACCTGGACTCGATCCTATCTCGTGTAATTCCCCCAGGGCTGACCTTAGTCTGCTCCGCAGCCAAGAAGGTGAGATTTCAGAGCACGAAGCCCAAACTGATGGTCTCAAGGAGAAAGCCCGAAGGTGCAGCCGAGGACCCTCGGGGAACCAACCACGGTGTCTGGAGTCAGGTCCGAGTTAGCCTGGAGCACTAGATACAAGGTCCAAAGCCTTCATTCAGTCATGAAGATCATTTTTCATTGACTAAGCCATTCTCCGTGTTTTCACTCTGCCCGATTCCCAGGGCTGGGCTGTCAGGCTCAGCCGCCCACGTACATCAGGGACTCAAGCCTGTTTGAAAGTTCTGCCCTGACATTTGCGTCCCCATAAACCTCAGAGCCCCTTAACTTTTCTACTTCCGGATCTGTGGAGTCACGCTGTGGGTACTGGGACGCCAGGCCTCAGGGGGCAGACCCCACAGCCGCTGGTAATGCCAACCTGACAGACGTCCCTGCAAAGCAGGACCTTTGTGGATCTCTCCGTGACTTCTAAACCTTCCAAGATGCTGTAAGTAGCATCTTGCAGGAAGAGAAGGCTTTATGTGCTAGGGAGATGATGTTGATGAATTTGTATCCCTTCGAGAAAAACCAAAGCTGCCCATTTAAGGACTTTCTTCGGTAGCAAAAATGTTTCTCCGGTGGTAAAACAAAGGGGAGCCTCGGTAAAAGTCAAAGACTAGGAAGATGTAAGACTAATAGCTAACGACCAAAGAAGGAGGGAACGTGCCAAAGCTAGGGACTATTGGTCTCAGCTCTTTCTGGGGTTCGGAACTTCTCACTTTGTTGGCACCCTGGATGTTGCTGTTGAAATCCTCCCACCAGTAAGCGATGTGTGGACCAGAACCGGAGCAAGAACGACTTAAGCCTTCTTGTTCCTTTAGTATTTCATTGGCCTCGGCCTCTTAAGTTATGTCCTGTCATCTATACAAATACTTCTATTAAGCTATAAGCATGGAGCTATTAACTAACCTTCCTGCCCAAGAAAATTGGCCAAACCGACTCATTCCGTTTCCACACATAGCGAGAATTAGTACTTTAAAGGCTGGATCTACTGTCTTCATTAACAGCCTGGGCTCCTGTCTATTTTCTCTCCTTAAAGCTTCAAAGTAAAGTGGGTTTTCAAAAATTAAAGACGAAGTGATGTAGTGGAATTGTGCCGGGGAGGATGACTGGAAGATGGTGTCTGTTATTCCCCACAGTCTTGTCTCACGAGACTGTCCACTTCTGTGGAAGAGTTAGGTGGGGAAAACCTGTGAACGGATATTTGCATAGCCTGAGCTTGGACCTTGCTATCAAAGGGAAAAAGTGTTAATATGTTATAGTATGACATGGGTATTAGTATGTTATCGTATGACACGGGTATCGCAGCAGAGGCCTTACAGTTGTGACTTCACAGAGGGTTTTGTTAAAATTGAACATCAATTATTTGTGGTGCAAACAGTGTTCTCCCAAGAGGCTACTTCTTTGGGCAACGTACTAGAAACATCTTTGTAACAAATACTTGGTTTTCAATCAAGATGCTCAAGAAATTACTCAGGCAGTTCAAGAGAGATTAGAATAGACTGATTTTTACATCTCAAGCCCCATCATTTCCCAAATGGACCCTAAAGGGATGTCGTTAACATCGCTGGCCCTCAGTTCCTCCCCATAAAGAGGATGACAGCCTGATCGGAGAGCTATTGGGTTTCTAGGCTGAAAACTTTCAATTAGTCAAAAAAGATTTTATGGATGATATTTCTATATCATATTTTTTTCTCAACCACCTTCCCTTACTCCTGCCTCTGTGAAACCCAACAAAGTAGAAAAAGTGCCACACACACACTTGGCAGTATTGGGGATTGAATGCAGGGACTCGTGCATTCTAGGCAAGAGCTATACCACAGCCTTTTTAATCTTATTGTATGTGTCAGTGTCTTCAGTGTTCCACAGGCTCTCTTTGAAGAAAATGAGAACATAGCTCAGTCTCCTGAGGAGCTATGGGTACAGGCCCACATACCGCTATGCTTGACATAAGAAAAGAAGACTCTTTTAAAGTTTAGCATGTATCAGGACTGTAGAGGGGGGCTCTGCAGTTAAGAGCATTTACTGCTCTTTCAGAGGACTAGAGTTTGGTTCCCAGCATCTGTATCAGGACCAGTTCCAGGGGATCCAGTGTCTGCCCTCTCCTGGCATCCATGGGCACCCATACACATGAAGAATTCACTCGCATAGACATACACGTAAGAAAATAATAAAATATATTTTAAAATATAGTTTAAGGGGCCAAATGTAGTCTCCGTTGTGAACTACTTGGTTGTTCTAGGTCTCTTATTAATGGGGCTCTCCCTTCTTTATCTTGTCACATAAACAGGATCTCACACTTTTAATATGTAAATAAATTCAGAATCACTTTATTTTTTTATTTTTTTTAAATGTATTTATTTATTATATATACAGTGTTCTGTTTGTCTGTGTTTGCTGGCCAGAAGAGGGCACCAGATCTCATTACAGATGGCTGTGAGCCACCATGTGGTTGCTGGGAATTGAACTCAGGACCTCTGGAAGAGCAGTTAGTGCTCTTAACCTCTGAGCCATCTCTCCAGCTCCTCAGAATCACTTTAAAGCAGTGAAACAAACTTTTATAAAACTTATACCCGGGCTGGAGAGATGGCTCAGCGGTTAAGAGCACTGACTTTTCTTCCAGAGGTCCTGAGTTCAATTCCCAGCAACCATGTGGTGGCTCACAACCATCTGTAATGAGGTCTGGTGCCCTCTTCTGGCCTGCAGGCATACACACAGAGAGAATATTGTATACATAATAAATAAATATTAAAAAAGCTTATACCCTCATGTATTAAGCTGTAGCTACAAATTTCTTACATTGAAGTCATTGCTTCAGCGTGTAACCTTGTTTGGAGACAGGCTCTTTACAGTTATAATCAAGTGAAACTAAAATCAAGGCTACTAGATTGAGTCCTAAACCTATGTAATTGAGTTTTTCTTGTATTTGTTTATTTTTCTGAGACTAGGGTCTTATGTAGCTCAAGCTATCTTTGAACTTGCTTTGTATCCAAGGAAGACTTTGGACTCCTAATTCTCTTGCCTTCATCCCCTGTATCATGCCTGGAATGATTAATTGTATGAAAAAGAAATCTGTAGGCAGACCTGCATTCAGGAAGGATACCACAAGCATGAAGGTGGAGATTGTGGCAATATTTTACAAGCCAAGGGACATAACAGATTGTAGCATATTATCAGAAGCCAGTTAAGTGAGGGACAGCTCTTAGGAGGAACCAGCTGTACCTCTAACTTGATCTCACTCTTCTTTATTCTTCAATTGTGAGGCGATGTCGTTCCATTGTTTAAGCTAGCCCACCTGTGGCAGCACAAGTCACCAAATGTGGTACCCAAGGACTCATGCTATGAATGCTCTTGGTTTACTCAAGATGAAGAATTCACATCAGTTCAGACAAAAGAACCAAGGAATTAAGTAAGAATCCAGGGGTGCTGACAATCCTGACTTTACATCCAGGTCAGGTTGGTTCTTACCTTTTATTTGGTTTTTGTTCTCTGTGCCTTCTGACCCCAAATCTCAAACATTCCATGACCTGCAGACTCAGCCTGACACAGGGATTACAAGGTGCACTATCCTTAGCGGATAGTGAACAATTAGCTTGGGAGGCATGCTCCTGTGTTAACAGTTCAAGGTGGATGTCCTATACCTTTTGGGACAAAGCATACTGTCCTCAGAGTAGAGAGAAGGCACTCACGTTTGTATGATGTGGATTTCTTATCTCTCCTCACCCATGTAAATTATCTCTCCTCACCCATGTAAATTGTACCAACTATTTACAGTTCTTCAAAAGCATCAAGCTATTTGAGACCTCTTTACTTTGATGGTACCTTGAAATCCACTGATCACGACCTTTTTTTATTATCAAGTTCTTTTCTGTCCTTAAAAAAAAAAAACAAACCCTTTGCTTAAACACCCACCTCTTGGGACTCTTGTATTGTGCATGTTTATATGGCAAACGCTTGATCGATAAAACCACCTCTCTACCCCAAATTCTAGCTTTTCACCATGAAAATGCTGAGACTGGAGAATTGATGGGTGTTTTGTTCGTTATTATTTTTGGTTGTTGTTTTGCAAGAAGCCCTAACTGTTCTGGAGTTCAGAGTGCAGACCAAGTTAGCCTCTAACTCAGAGGTCCACCTGCTTCAGCTTCTGAGTGTTGGGATTAAGGGCAGGGACCACTACATGCAGTTTGTTTGTTTTGTTTCCTGATTCTGGTTTCCTTATTTACACCCCAGACTTGACACTATCCGTTTCATACACCTTTGAATCTGAGAAAGCAAGAAAGGAGAAAAGGGAATCGCCCTTCTGTGCACAGCAACGACCATCCTATCTCTTGTCTTTATATTGTCCAGTACGGACTCCCAAGACTTTCTAGCTTACTTTGTCATATGCTAAAAGCTTAAGGGAGTGACATGATGGCTTCAAGCTCCTTTTCTGAAAAACAACCCTGGTCTAAAGGTGCCTTGTCTTCTCTTTTCTTACCTAAGAGGAACTCTGGAATGTGGAGTGGACTCACTGAAGGAAGGGATATAAAAATCTCTTCCCCACTCAAGAACCCCTAAATCTTAGGTGCTCTATGTATAGGTATCCTTTAGGGAAAAAAACACCCCAAAACAAAACAACAAAAACAAGCCACACCAATTCCTGTTTCAGACTCTTGCTGCTTCTGCTCCCTTTGGCCCCAGGCTTATAGATCTTCTATAGATAGAACACGGCATTCCACAAATATCTTCCAGTTAACATGTGGTGTCTGCCACAGTTCTCCCCTCTAGAGTGCTGTTGCATAATGCAGTCAGAGCCCCCTAGGCTTCTGGGTCTGGATAGTTCTACTTCCACCCCCAACTTCGATGAGCCCAGGGTTTGTGGGGCACTAAAACTCAAAGGGTAAGAAGAAATTATGACAATGCTCAATAATACGATAATGGGCTGTGGGTATAAAGAAGGCACAATGGCTGGGTTTGTGCAACCTTTTTCCCAAACCTTAACTAGAGGGGGAGATTGACTGTGACTCCACTTCTGGGTTTTGCAAACCAACTATGAGAATTCAGGTATGGCTGTGAGATGGTAGCAGGGGGTTGGGAGATGCCTGGGACTGCAACCCATGGGAATTGACTCCCACACCAGCCCCCTCCCCGGAGGATGTGGTTTCCTCAGAAGTGAGTGCCATTGATGGCCTCGAAATTACCCTTTAATGTTAGGTTGCTAGCTATGTGACCCTGTGTGACTGTCCTGCAGCATTAGCAAAGTGATGTGTCACTCATGATGCCATTGAACAAAATGCCCAAAGGAAATTAGTTTACTGACTGTATTAGGTTAAAAGGCAAATGGAGATTGAAACAATAATCAAAGGGTGATATTTAATTTTTAGAATTCGTTCTCTGACAGCAAATCTCTCTATTAATTTACTTTTTCTGTTGCGGAAAAATGAAGTTGGAGAAACCTTACCAAAAAATGGAGGACATCAGCGTGTCACATGACTAGCAGCCCTTGAATTTTTGAGTGCAAACCCACTCTTTTCTTTCTAAAAAGTCCTATTTTGACTAAAAGCAAAAATAATTCAGTACGCGGAAGAATAAGAAGTCCACAAAGGCGCTGAAAGCAATTCAAAGGAATAATTGTCCTTAAGTGAGTGACTTGGGCAGTGAAATGGCAGACCAGACTTTCGTCTGCCGCTTGGTCTTCTGTCTTTGCAACTTGCATGAAATCTTGTTTTGTCAGAAAATGGAATGGGTCAGCTATCAGTTACAGATCTGGGTTTCTTCCTGCCTAGTCAAACAGGAGAAAATCTGTAGTTAAACCTGAAATGGGGACATAGTAGCATGCTTATGTCTTTGGTCTTTGATTCACTCTGCAAGGTTCAGGAGAGATGTGGGGGTGGCAAGTGCCAGGAGGAAAAAGAAAAGGGGTGCTTTTCAAAATACAGCCCAAAAAAGTGAAGTTCTTGTCACAACCCGAACAGGGATATATTGGTGGTATTTAGCCTGACAATTAGGGTGTGGCTGTCCGGGGGTGTTTTCAAAGTTGTTGAAACAGAAACAAGCGATTCAGTTTCTCATAGCGCAGCTACCCGTCAGCCAAGGGACTGGCACTTGGCAAATGATCTCAGTATCATTACTTTTATTAGTCTTAGAAGTTAATAGCTGAATGAACACTGTATTTTCTTCCCTCATTTTAAATTAAGGACAGAATTAATTTAACTAAATACATTTAATTAAATTAGAGCATCTAGCAGAAAACCACAGTTTATTTTCTTCGCTGATTTATGAGCGTGATATGGAGGGGGAAGCAGGTGGTATTACTGTCAGTGGTCCATTCTCTCCTTATTCAGAAGGAGTTTTGTTCGCATTCCTCTATGTGGTGTCTATGTTTTATCGTCTTGACCCCTCACCTGCACTGTGCACATATGTTCATAATGTCAATGTGTCTTCCATGGTGCTTTAAAGTTCTGATTATCCTCTTGGCTCTTGATGGACTTTGTAGAACCCTCAAAGCTCTGTCTTATACCTGCAGATAACCTGCTTTCAATAAATACTGAATTACTGCTGTTGTAGTTATTTAGTGTATAATCTCACATGCTACATTATGTTCTTATACAGTTTGTGTGTGCATTTATTTTATTTTCAAACAGAACCCTTTGAAGCCTGGGTTAGCCTTGAACTCTCTATACAGCCAAGGATAATCTTGAAGCCCTGATCCTCTTCCTCCACCCCTGAATAGAATTCCTGGCATCTCCTTCTAACTTCTGAGCGAGCACACATTTTATTAGATAGATCAGCATAAAGTTTCTCCTTGTAATGAGAGACATCTCCACATTATTAATGGAACAGCAAAGAAAGGGTTGACTAACTGGGGATGTGTACAGCCTGTTAGAAAGATGGGTTTCAGAGGGAGAGGGGTGTGATGGAGGAGACACATCACATGTCTTATGAGGCGCGTCTAGGAATCCAGAAGTAGTTTAGCGTGGGGAGAGAGAAGGAAGGTAGCTATCTTAAGATGCTGGGCCCAGGGTTTGTCTTCTTACCTTTCCTGATGGTGATGAGGAAGACATTGGCAGGACATTAGCGGATTACACAATGAATATTTCCTCAGGGTAACCTGGTTCTCACTGGAAACAGTACCTCTCATCTCATTTTCTTGTAAAGATGAAAATTAGCTCTTGACAATGCCTTTTGGTTTACAGTCCCTAGGGTTGGACGAGCAGTACATGGTTGTGCTTTGAAAGTCTAAGCACACAGCTGGCTGACTTTCAAGCCACTTCAAAATGAACAGAAAGAGCAAAAGACTGAAAATTGCAGAGATTTGGGTTCTGGGTCCAGGGCGCCATTAACAGATCACGTGAGGTGATGATGACATTGGGACTTCGCCAAGCACCTTTCAGCATGATGATCAGACTGTGTGAGGGGGTAGTGTGTTGTAGCACACTTTCCTGTCAGACTCTTTTTTTTTTTTTGTGGGACAGCCAGCTCTCCAATGATGACATAGAAACTTAATATTAATTATGAAAGCTTGGTCTTAGCTTAAATGAACCTGTCTCTACATTTCTGCCACATAGTTCGGTTACCTCTGTTCCGTACCATACACCTGAATTCTTCACAGTCTCTGGCAAAATCTGTGTGCTCCTAGAATCCTCCTCCTCCTCTTCTTCTTTCTCCCTGGAAATCCCACCTATCCTCTCCTGCCTAGCTATTGAATATTCAACTTTTTATTGCGCCAACCAGGAGGCACCTTAGGCAGAAGAACATTTTTGCAGTGTATAAGAATATTCCGCTGTGGTATGTTTCTGTATGTGCATATATTTGGACATTTATATCTAGACTGATTCCAAAGAGAATATGAAGCAGTATGTGGTAAGGAGATTATAAAAGTAAACAGGACAAAATCAAATAATCTAGTAATTCTCACTCCAAACTAGGAAGGGACTGTGATAAAATCAGTCTTCTGAATTGCCACCATGTATGAATTTCAGACTTCTATAGGTGAAATATGTATACCATGAAAAATCTCCCTTCTCTTGGCCCCTCAGTTTCTCCCCCCTAGAACCATACTTTGTAGGTAGCAAGAGAAGGCAAGAAAAAACAAGAAGTTCAAAGTTATCTGTGATTAAGGTATATCATAAAAGACTTTAAACTTGAAACTCTTAAGCTCCCAAGAGGTTTATCAAAGTGATACCCACAAGGAGGCTGTTAAAAGAACGGACGGTAGACTAAGGAGTATCTGCAGACAGTCTAGAGGACTTTCTTGTTACTGAGCACTTCCTCATCTAAGAACTGAAAGAAATACTTAGCTTAATTCTCCAAATTTGCTCCAAGTTAAGAAAAAAAAAAGCCAACATAGCACAGACTCTAGTCTAAAGTATTTTTCAGGAAGAAATCACCCAAATCCACGTTTACTTTTTTGCTCAATAGGAATATTAATTTAGTTTGATTTTGAACAAGACTGCATGATGTAGGATGCCTCTCTGTATGCTGTAATATGTTTTATTACCATTGGTTAATAAAGAAGCTGATTTTTCCAATATACAGGCAGAATAGAGCCAGGGAAGAAATCCAAACAAAGATACAAAGGAAAAGGAGGTAGCGTCAGGGAGACACCAGCAGCTGCCGGAGAAGCAAGATGTGAGGTAACAGGCCATGAGCCTCTTGGTAAAATGTAGACTAATAGAAATGGATTAATTTAAGTTGTAAGAGCTAGTTAATAATAAACCTGAGCTAATAGGTCCAACAGTTTGTAAATAATATTAAACCTCTGAGTGGTTACTTGAGAACTGGAGGGCAAGAGAGAAACCTCCAGTTACAACAGCCATTTCATTTGTCTTCCAAGATCATTTATTTGGCCTCAGAATGAGGCCATGTGTTACTGAATGAGGAGTGTTTTAGATCAATTTGTTAGTGTTGGGCCATGCCCTTACATGGTTCCAGGGATGGCCCTGACTAGGGTAGTGAGGGAATGGAGAAAAGACACACAGAGACCAAAAGAAAAGCTGGGGTCAGATGGACCAGGCTCTCTGATGGAGAAGCTCAGCGTGTTTACTGAACACAGACAGGCAGAGTTATTGCGTACAATTGAACAAGGAGGGGACTATGATATAGAGATAAAGAGGCAGGGTTTATGGTGTACAGCTGGATCAAAGAGCTGTGTTCAGCTCACCTTGTAGGAGCAGTCTCTGTAGGGAGCAATCTTTAGGCTAGAGATATCCAGACGAGGGAAGGTACGGTGGACATTTTCTGCTCCTTATCCTGAAAAAAGCCTTGCTGTTATTTCTCTGAGCCTCACACTTGAGGAAGGCTTTGGAACTCCTCCCTGGGTCTGAAGCTAGAGTTCCTGACATAGTCATGCCCATGTCAAACAATACACACTCACTCAGGATCTCACTCGCTTGGGGCTTCGTAGAGTGCCGCCCTTGTCCACGTCACAGGTGTCTGGCACAGGATGGAGTTAAGCTGGACAAAATGACTATGTAGCTGTTGCTGCAGACAGTAATTGGTCAACAGGTTCAGCTGCTTCTGGAAGCCATTCCCAGAAGATGTAACTTGCCATGTAATTGCACAGGGAGAACACTTCTGTTTTCCTGGCCAAACTTGTCACCTTAGACTTGAAGCCGGTACCAAATGATCCAGGTACAAGTTGAGACCAAAAGGAGGTCATGATTGACTTCCATAGATGTTAAAAGTGATGCTGTGGCAGATGGATCAATGTATAACATGCAATCTCGCCATAACTCATTGCTTGTGAAATGAAGAGCTGACATTGGATCAATAATTGCCAGAGAAACTAGAATTTTCATTCAGTGAATCTGAAAAACAATGTTGAGCAATTAAATTGAAAACTAGCCTGCTCTTCATGGAAGGCAGCAGACCAAGACCTCCCTCCTCCCATCATAAAGCTGGGAGTGAATGAGAGACATTCACTTTAGTAGTCCCTCCCTCCCTCCCAGCCTCCCTTCCCCCATCCCAGAGTCCCTCCCTTCCAGCCTCCCTCCCTCCCTTCCAATCTCTGTCTTTCCCTTCCAGCCTCCCTCCTTCCCTCCCTCCCTTCTTTCCTTCCTTTCTTTTATTCTGGTGTTAGAGATTAAACCCAAACTTCATGAGCTCTAACCTTGAACCTCCTGTCCTTGGCTTCTACTTATGTTTTTCAGTCTTTGGGTCCATCCAGTTAATAAGGTACATGCTTATTTCTACAATAAAATAAAATCAAGGCTTGTTAATGATGGAGGTTAAAGGGACCCAGGCTTCCTTGGAGTCTTCCACAAGATACCTCCTAAGGAGTTTTCTGGAGTCTGCAAAACGAGGGCCTCTGTCTGCCATTCCAACAACAGAGACAAACTCTGATGAGGTATGCGATTTCCGGTTCTCCCTACTTCCGACTTCTGGGGAGCATCAGGGTTCAGCTTTGTTACGTCTCAGGGACAGGTGTCCCACCAATGACCTTTGCTTTTCTGCACCCCCTACACGTGACCTTGTGCTTTCTCAGAAGCACAGTAAGACTGCCTTCTTGCTCAGCTGCTTGTGTGCTCTTGCTGACCGTGTGGCAGACACAAGGTAGAAAAGAAGGGCAGGCTTCTGTGCCCAGTACCTGGCCCCATGCAGAATTGATCTCTGGCGCACAGTGGCCCAGCTGCCTGACCCACTCTTCTTCCAGCCTAATTGTTAATCACCTGTGAACAAATTAGGCTCATTGCATCTTCTTTACCCTCATTGGCCAGCAAGGTGTCTATAGCATGAAACAGCTTTGGGGTGATGAGAGGCACTTACACTGCTGCGAGTTTACTAGGTTACTGTGCTCTAGGGCTGTTTGTGACTCCAATTTCCTCATGGCGACAGGGCGCCCGTTAAACCCTAGCATCTCTCAACATTCACTCTTGCCTTGTTCAATGAGTAGAGCGGCATCTTCCTCGCTTTAGGTAGTAAGGAGTCAAATGCTCTCCAGGCCGCTGGGGAAGCACATGTTTGGCTTCCCTTTTGTGACTCCATTGAGTTGTGGCTAATTAGGGTCCTTCACTGGGAGCTGGGTAAGGAGGCAGTCCTTAGTAGTCAGGCAAGAGAGCAAAAAGTGGTAGATGCGACTGTAGCGTGTGGCTGAGAACTTTGTTATAAAAGTATTATTTCAGCTGGGCAGTGGTGGTGCACACCTTTAATCCCAGCACTCGGGAGGCAGAGGCAGGCAGATCTTTGTGAGTTTGAGACCAGCCTGGTTTACAAGAGCTAGTTCCAGGACAGGCTCCAAAGCTACCAAAAAAATATTATTTTACAAGAAAAAAATCTAAATAGATAAATGAAGAGAATAGGTCACTCTAAAAGGAGAAATGTACTGATAACATCTATTCCAGTTGAGGCTTTCTTATTTAGGAAAAGTTATTTATTTACTTATGTGTGTATGGATGGAGGGGTATGTACTCATGACTGCAGGTAGCCATGGAGACCAGAAGCCTAGAATCCCGCTGGAGCTTGAGTGACAGACACTTGTCAGTCTCTAGATGTGGGGAACTGAACTCTGATCCCCTGGAAGAGCCCCGTCTCTTCTCTCCAACCCCTAAGAATTCAAACGTGTTTATCTTAGTGTGTGTGGGCACACATATGTGGGAGTCAGAGGGCAGCTTTCAGGGGCTGACCCTTGCCTTCCACCTTGAGGCAGCATCTCCCTTGTTTCTGCAAAGCCTGAGCCAGGTAGCTGGCTCAGAAGCTTGTGACTAATTATGTCTCCAATGCCTATCTCACCATAGGGGGGCTGGAATTACAGAAGCAGGCCTGGCTTCCTGGGGTTGAACCTGGGTTGTCAGGCTTGTTCAACAGGCACTTTTGCCTGTGGGGAGACCTCTCCTAAACCCTTGTTATAAGAATCTTGTAGAAATAGTTAAAAATCCCAAAGACATTGTGCCCTGGAGTTTCACAAAGTGGTCGTCCTGGAAAAGTGGAATATAATATAATATAATGGACATTTCCTCCCTCTTAATGTCATTTGTTTGAAAATAAACTTGCATAGTGATGAACAGTGCTTAGCTGATTCTTGATGTTTCTCCACTGTTTCTTTCAGAGTATTTTTGCAAAAGGGTTTTTGGTTCTGAAGCTGTTTCCCAGGGAAGGGTGCATGACTAAGCCCTGACTATACACTTGATGTAGTTAGTTCTGGGAGGTCCAACCATAACACCCCGAGGCAGGAGGTATAGCTGTGCATTGCTCATGTCTGTGTTCATGAAATTCGAATGTGCTCTTTATCTGAGAACTCCCATCCCTCTTTCTATTGGCCTTTCATTCACTTATCAATACCTCGGGATGGTCTGCTGGGTTCCCGGCTCCATAGGAGATGCTGCAGATTCAGTAACTACTAACCAAGCCCCTCTGGGTTCTTGACGATTGCAGCAGAGCAACAGCAGCGTTGTGCCCTTCGGCTGCGGGACCGCCTACAGTGAGTGGCGTCTGCTCTCTGCTCCTTGTTCTCTTTCTTTCACTCCGCTAGTCATTCCGAAAGGAGATGTGACTTAGCTTTACAGCCATGGTGGTGCATGGCAGCTCCCAACTCGTTCTTGGCCTGCCACGCTAGCGTCATTCAATCCCTCCACGAAGAAACTCAAGAGACGAGTTTCGCTTTAGAGGAAACACTTTTCCGTCTCACTTTGACCTCTGCTTCAGCACTGCTCTCCAAGAGGAGTGGCAGCCTCGGTTCTTGTTGGCGGCCTTTCCCTCTGGTGCACAGGTGGGTGCGTGTCTTCTAAACTCACACACCATTCACTGATCGTCTGTCTTTCCCACCATGCTGTGGGCTCCACAGGAAGGGATGTGTTGGTCCAATGGCTTAGCGTCAAGATTGGTACTGGGAAGACTTTCCTTGAGTAAACAAATTTGATCATTCACTTATGTAAGTGGCATAAGTTATCAGACTATCACCAAGTTAGGTTTTTATTCATGCCATACATATTATCAGCGAGAGTGAAATTGTCTCGGTAACTGCCAATTTTCTTTTGTTTTTACTGAAAATAATTTGATTCTTTTAGACTAAAGACAATGGCATAATGGATTCACTGAAAGGTATATGACAAAATCTCAAGCTGTGTCAGTATGTAAAGCTTGGGATTGCATATTGTAACAGTTTCTGCATCTCCTGCCTTAGTTCAGTGATGGGGACATAAATGACTCCCCAAACTACTAATAAATTACTGCAAGATTAACAGAAGGAAACAATGACGTAAGTTCTTAAAGAGCACTCTTAAATATCATGAACTGGGACACTACCATGGAGGATGAGGATGGCAGATGTTGAAAGCTCAAAGACACTCCTTTTGGAGATAAATGGTCTTCTAGTCTTTGGAAATTTCTTTGGCAAGAATTCCTGTAAACTCATGAAGCTCCTCTCCCTCGACAGGGAGCCGACTCGCTAAATGTGTGTTTTGCATTACTGAATGACCTAGCTGGGTTCTCTGTACACGTTGGCTTTGGTGTTGAAGTCAGCAGCATCATGCGCATGATGCCTTAAGTGAGCTCATGCTTGTCCTGGTCCCACAATCCCTCTTTCTTCTCTGCTGTAATTGAAGGCCGTGGGTGGAGGAGAAGGGGGGGGGTTGGGTAGCTATTGCCCTGTTTTCATAGAGGACGAATGTTCTGGGACAGATTGGAAGGTGACACATCGGTGTTCCAGAGTCCCGGGAGTGGGCTGTGGTTTATGTGGGAGACCTGGCAAACTTGTTCAGAGCTAAATTCAACGCCGCTGCTGCCTGCTGACTTTTTGTTCGGGCGCTCTAATTATAGGCACGAATATTCTAGGATGGAACTATGTTTCATGTATGTTAAATGCACACTCAGAGCCTTTATGTAGATACCTAGAGACACCCTAAGGCTCCTCGTTCTTCAAAACAGTGTTCTACTCTAGTTTCACATCTGAGCTCTGGCCTTTGGGCCCAAGCCTGGGATGCTCTCCCAGCAGTCCTAATACAGACTTCCTGCTTTGAGCGGTTCATCATGCATCGTTCACTTCTGCAAGGACACTTCATTTTCTCAACATACCGTTTATATTTAGGAGACACGGTGGCTGTGGTGATATATAACAGACACACAGGAACTTTACAACACCCAGGGCGCTGGACTCTGTGTCTGGGAGATGTTAAGGAGAGGAGCTGTCTCCCCCGAGAGCCTGGTTTAAACTGTTCCTTGCTTTAGGCAGAAGGAACAACAGCCAAAGCAGCAGATTGTGGTGATGCTGGCTTTGCTGATGACACAGGCTTTCCTGCAGCCCCGAGGAGAGTCACTGGCTCCTCTCAGCCAAGCCTCCTCTTCCCACTATCCAACCCAACCTCACAGAAAGCTTGCATAGAAACTTACCCGAGAAAGTAAGGAGCCTTGATGTAAGAGCTATAATTCAGTAGGGTCAGAAAGTGCAGCTTCCAAGGCCACTCTGCCTGGCTTGTGCTCTTCTTATCAGGCTGGGATTCTGCAGTTATGATTATCCAAGCTTTATCTCCCATAAATACCTTTTTCTCTTTTTCACTTTGTTATTATTTATTACTGTAATAAATTAAAGGATTTATTGTCCTTTAATTATTTTCTCATCTTTGGTACTGTCCTCCTCATCCCTCTCCCCACCCTTGTGGGTCCCCCTCCTCCTCCATACAATGCTCTCCCTGCTTTCACGTCAAATATAATCCAGGACGATTCTTCTCTTGTTCAGCTTCCCTCTTTTCAGGCCTCTTCCTGACCTTCATAGTTCTCCTTTAAACATCCATTCTCTTTCAAAGCTGACATGAAGCTGGCTTTTTGCTTGTACTCACACCTACTCCCTCTTAGACTGTCCTGCTTCAGTCACCCAGTAGTCACCAGTATCCTGCCTTCCCAGTGGGTCGCTACTCATCCATCACCCAGATTGCTTCCCTCATCATGATTGGCTCCCAGCAGCTCAAAGGGAATAGGACCCTATGCTTCCTGTCGGTTAAGAATGTGTGGCTGGGCCAATTAGAATTCTTTCCTTGGGTTTGGAAGGGGAAGTCTGTATATCTAAAAACAAGCAAGCAAACCAAACAAACCTTAGTATTTGAATTTGGGAGCCACGGGTAGCCATTTATGCTTATGATCAGACAAAGCAGCAACTACGCTAAGAAGAAAGAAGCAGGGGAGCTGTAACGAGTGTGGAAAGACCATCAGCCCCCTCTGCTCCCGTTCTGCTCCTCTGTTCCTGCGCTTGGGCTTTGTGATAAAGTCATTCGTCCTTCTCTCTTTGGGACCTCTTCGAATTAGTGGCTTTTAATGGAGAGACTCTTCCCGAGTCAGGGTTTCCAGCTGCTGCTGCGAGAAGCCAGGGAAACATCCAGAGGAAGGGAGAGCGGTGTATACAAATGTTCATCACACTGGGAAATGGGAGCTTGCCTTTTTTTCTTCTCTGGGAAGTTTATGGTGTGTGAGAGAAGCCGAGTACTAAGCTGAGACTAACGCAAGACAAAGAATATGACATGGCCACAAACGGAGAAAGCAAGAGCACGTCTCTGTGTGTGTTGAGACAGGGTCCCTTGTAGCCTGGGTCTGGTCTTTGAGGTTCCAGTGTAGCAGGATGACCTTGAGTTTCCAGATCTTGAGTGCTGGGACCACAGGTGCTGTCACTGTGCCCTAGAAATAGCTTTTAGGACATGAGTCAGTCTTGGAAGTTTCAACAGACCCTGGTCCTCTCCAGCAGATGAAGCATGGGACCAGGGCCTTTCCCAGGACACAGACCTTCGGTGGCAGTCGGGGATCATTTATCTCTTAAACACAGCTCAGGATGTTTTGAAGTGTGTGTATCACCATTGTTTTGCGTACCAAAGATAGAAATGAAGACTTGGATAGTTGCTTCGACAATCGCCAGCTCCCCTTCCCTCTTTTGACACAGATAATTTATATGGCACTTTATAGTGTGGCTTACTCAGATATGACTATTATTCACACACAAACATTCTTGTATTTTCATTATTAGAAAATAGCTTGCTGCTGGTCCGAGCCAAGTTTGGGGGGAGTCAGCCCTGTCTGCTTCTCATAAAGCACATTCCTGCTCTGCCTTGTGCCAACATTCTGTCTCAGGGAAATGAAGTGGGAGAATCTTCCCTGTGGTCAATCTCTAGCTTTTCCTGAGAAGAAATCTGTGCTGACCGCAGCTCTGTCCTTCCGCTCCGTGTCTGAGAATCTGGTGACCGCAGCTCCATCCTTCTGCTCCATGTCTGAGAAGGAATCTGGTGACCGCAGCTCCGTCTTTCGGCTCCATTTCTGAGAATCTGCTGATCGAAGCTCCATCCTTCGGCTCCATTTCTGAGAATCTGCTGACCGCAGCTCTGTCCTTCGGCTCCATGTCTGAGAATCTGGTGACCGCAGCTGCGTCCTTTGGCTCCGTGTCTAAGAAGGAACCTGGTGACCGCAGCTCCGTCCTTCAGCTCCATGTCAGAGTCCAGGTCGCAGGAGGAGAATAGTGTTTGGACATACAGGTGCAACAGATGATTCCAGCATTTACTTTTATCTCATCTTGTGGCGTTTTGTGCATGCGCGTGAGGCAAGCGCTGCACAAGTGAACCGCAGCCTTATTCCTAACTTAAACATCTTCCATGTGGCGATTTTATTTAGGACGAACAAGGTAGCTAAACATGTCTTACATTTGCTTATCAGACAGGTACAAAACGTATCCTCCATGAATACTGTTAAAGAGTCTTTCTCCCACAAGTTTCCCTTGGCGTGGTTCTACCAGGGATCTGGACTCTCAGTGTTCTGCACACGGCCTGGGCGCAGGTTCTGCACACGGCCTGGACGCAGGTTCTGCACACGGCCTGGATGCAGGTTCTGTACACGGCCTGGATGCAGGTTCTGCACACGGCCTGGATGCAGGTTCTGTACACGGCCTGGCCTCAGGTTCTGCACACGGCCTGGGTGCAGGTTTTGCCCACGGCCTGAACACAGGTTCTGCACACGGCCTGGGCACAGGTTCTGCACACGGTCTGAACACAGGTGCTTTCACTTGTCTCAACTGCTCCATTTCATAAGCGTTCTGCGTTAACTAGCCATGAACTCGTTAACCAGCCATGAACTCAAACTGATCCTCTCCTGGTTCTCATCTTTCTCTACCTGAGATGAGCATGGGTCTCGCAGGTTTTCTCTTCCTGCATTGGTTTTCCCTTGTTACACTTTTTTTTTTTTTTTTTTTTTTTTGCCAGATGGCTAGGTTTCATGTAGGGAAGAATTTTCCATAATAACATGTCACGTGTTTCCTCATGGTTGAGCATCCCACTCCATCATCTGCAGGAACCAGGGAGAAGGAGCAAAGTAATAAATGAGTTAGGCCCAGAAGAGCTTAGAAGTGGAGGAGGAGAGGAAGAGAGGGAGAAGATGAGAGGAGAGGAGAAGGAAAGGGGAGGAGAGGTGGAGAAGAGGGAGGAGGGGAGAAGGAAAGGGGGGGAGAGGTGGAGAAGAGGGAGGAGGGGAGGAAGGAAGAGAAGAGGAGGAGGGGGAGGAGGAGAGGGGAAGATGAGGGAAAGAGGAAGAGAGAGAAGTAGGAGAGGAGGAGAGGGATGAGGACGGGAGGGGAAGGGGAAGGAGAGGAGGAGGAGGAGAGAAGGAGGAGTTCCAAGTGGATAGCTTGGATTGGCAAGGACTTCATGAAAAATCC
>JAQHUG010000053.1:5097953-5172248 GCA_028555095.1 Dicrostonyx torquatus | reverse complement strand
GTTTCTCTGTGGCTTTGGAGCCTGTCCTGGAACTAGCTCTTGTAGACCAGGCTGGTCTCGAACTCACAGAGATCCGCCTGCTTCTGCCTCCTGAGTGCTGGGATTAAAGGCGTGCGCCACCACCGCCCAGCGGGACATTTTTCTCAATTGAGATTTTCTTCTTTTAAATGGCTTTAGCTTGTGTCAAGTTGACATAAAACCAGCCAGCACAATGCTAAAGAGTGTGAGTCAAGTGGTAAAAGTGATTGGCTTATTACAGACAAGGACATAGAAGCAATGGTGGTGCCACCGAGGAAGGACTCTCGAATGGACATCTGGGTGACGCCAGGGGAAGGTTTAAACTCTGGGATGTGGCTTTGAGGCAGCAGAACAGCAAGGAGTGGCGCATTTATCTTTCAGTGTGGGCATAGAATTAGTTTCATGTTTTCCTAAGAAAGAAAAATCACTAGTTTTGTTTTTTGAGGAGGTCTCATCTAGCCAAGGGTAGCCTCAGGCTTGACCTTTGGATCCTCCTGCTTTGGGCTCAGATGTGCTGGGATTATAGACATGAACCACCAGGACCGACTTAAAGGGAGCGCTTGATTTTGTCAGTTTCAGTAAGGGAGTCTCTTCCATTTCCAGGGCGTCCTGTCACAGTGGTTCCCCTTGTCCACCTCTGCTTTAACAGCGCTTGGGTTGCTACAGAGTGAGCACTTGGTCCCGACGAGATGTCCTGCCATCCCTGTCCTGTGTATCAGTCTCTGTCTTTTGCTGCATCTGCTAACTTCGTGTCCCTGCTTTGGCTCTGCCTTCTTCTTCTGCACTATGGCTGGCCAGAGCTATGTCACCAGCACTGATAGTCAATGCCCTTCTCCCTGCCTCCACTTCTCAGCTCTGCCCCCAAGCCCCAGGCATATGTATTTACACCCCAGGTCTCTACGACTGCTCAGGTCTTCATAGGCACAGAGCCCTCGAGGCTTCGCTCCATGCCAGCGTGTGAATGAAAGGCATTAGGGAGCAGGGCTTTGTGCCACAGAGCTTGGGTTTGATTTCTGGGTCTACTGGATCAATTTCTTTCCCCCTGAATTTTCAACTTGTAGGATCATGATAGTATCAACGTCTGTAAGTACCAACGTCTATAATATATACAAAATATTTCTTAAAATGCATAGTAAATACACATTTCATTTTTGCTTTATAAGACAACCCCGGGACACTGGCCTTGGCCCCTTGCACAGCATCGCCGTTCCTCTGCTTCGCAGCTGACAGAGCTCCAAGCTTTTCTGAGGGGCCGAGCCCCTCAGGCTGTGCTGTGGTGATGACGCATTGGCCAGTATGACCTCGGTGTCCCTCAGACGAATGGGGCCCTCAGTTAAACGTTAGCATCCTCCCTCAGACAGTCTGCATTTTGCATGGTATTCTCACAGGCCTAATTTTAATTTTAAGAATCCTCATCGTAATATGGTGGAGTTTACGGAGACCATGACTTAATCACACATGTGATCAATGACCAGCTTTAGACTTTCTGAGGGAAGTGCTCTGCGTGCTCCATTCCCACTGGCTCTGAGCAAATCTTTGTATAAACCAAAAGGTCAGAATTGGGCATGGACTAGTTAGGTCCAAATATGGGAATAATCTCTCTCGTTGACTTCTTATTTCTTTAACTCTCTACATAATTTTTCATGTCATTACATACCTTTGTTCAGTCACGGCTTGAAGTTTAGTGATTTTGTGCTGTGTTACACATAGTTGAATGAGGGCTCATTTTACTTAACTTCTTGGGAGAAATACTCCCCGTCAGTTTTTACTTAAAAGTAAATTGAAAATAAAACCACCAAATCAATGTTTGGTTTTTATTCGGACATCTGTTGCAGAGCAGGAAGCCAGTGGTTCATCCTTCTACCTACCAGAGAGAAGTCAACAGGGGGACTGAAGAAAAATGCAAACCGATGGGTACTCCATGCCATGCACTTCGCTCCCTTTCAAACTGTAACTCGTTCAGACGAGTCACACTGAAGTGAACATGAGTGGCTGATGGCACTCCAGGGCGGTGGCACAAGCTTTATCATGTGTCCTTTCCCCCACATCTTTGACTCCTGTCAAAGCACAGAAGGATGTTTCAGACATTATTTTCATTTGGATAATGGACAGTCCATTTGGGTGTAAAGATTAATTATAGTTGAACTTTTTAATTATTGGACATTTCTAGGAGAAAGTTGAACTTACAACATATTTCTTGAGACAGATAAAGTAAAGCTCTGTGTTTTATGGTATGATTTTTTTCTTTCCTCAGCTTTTCAAGACTTATATCTGAGATTTGCTGAGCCTTGGAAATCACCCCACTCCTTAGAGAGCGGGCTCAATTTGCAATGTGCAGCTGGCCTCAGAGCGTCTCGGTGGAGATGCTCTTTGGGTGAGATCCTGGCTAATAAGAGAGCCAGCTCACTTCTTGTAGCTATCGGTGTAAGTACTTGCTATTTACACATCTTGCTTGGCTGTTTCCTCCTGCCAATGCTTGTTAGAAACGACATCCCCTGTGGATCCAGGTCTACACTGTAATAAAGCAGATTGAAGTTCAGCCAATGGGCTTCCATTTTTCCCATCTAATGCTCCCATTAAGTAATGCCAACTCATTGCAAAACTGGACTCTTTCCTTTTTCTCTAGAAAGCTTGCCAGATGCATTCCATCTATATTAAATAAATTTGGGTTGTCATCTCTAGAAAGTTAAGAATAAATGAAACATTCTACCTTCCACAGCGCTGATAAAGGATTACAGCCTGCCAGCAAGGCGGGCCACTTAGGCCTCCTCTTAGTCCTGAGTGTAGCCATGTAGCTGTGAAGCCCCAGCCTCTCCTGGCTCTCCATTTTATAGGCGGCTTTATTAGGCGCCTGCTGCACTGGGTTTGAAAGGGAACACAACTTGATGTTCTTTTCATGCTTGGAAATCTGAGAGTGGCTCTGGGCAGGAACTTCAGTTACCGCCTCGTCAACAAAAGGGAAACCGAGGAAGCCACTTCTGAGATGGTATTTGAAAAGCAGTTTGTCACTTGGGTGAGTTCTTCCCCTGCTCCTGTTTAATTACCTGTCAGTTAGAATACATGCGAAAGATTCACAAGATGATTGTACTTGTCTGAGAGAAAAAAATGTTTTTTTTCACTAAATGCCTCTGAAACAGGTAAAAATGAAGTTTCTTCAGGACATAGGGTGGGGGAATTTGATTTTAATATTTTCCCCTTTCTTTGCTGTAATTATTGCAAATGACAAAGAACAAATTATTAGAGGGCAGGTTGGTAATTCTTAGTAACTGCCTTTCAAAACATAGAAGTCAAAATTTCTTATTGGCTGACATTGTTATGATTGCTCGCTTTGGTTTAAGATTCTACCATTGTTCCTCTCTCTCTCTTTCCCTCTCTCCATCCTTCCCTCCCTCCTTCTTTCACTTATATAAAATTCCGGTTGGTTTTTATTAGCGATTCTAGAATCAGGCATTGTTTCTCTCTAAGGTACAAGGATGCGCTGGATGGAGCAGGTTGGCTTTTCAGGTAGAAAAGGGTTGAAATTAGAAAACAGCATACAAACAGGTAGATTTGCTTCAGATTTCATCAGCTGGCACTCCTTGTTAGGATCACGTAGAACTTTAGTGTGACTGCATTTTAGTTTGGGTTCTTTGGACCCAGTGTAAGAACTCAGAGAAAAGATGTCAATGACGCCCTGTAAACATCCAGCACCCGCCTGTCTCTGTACACACGGTAGCTGTTTCCGAGGGATGATCAGACAACCAAACACATTCGCTCTTCTTTAGTTATATACTGATATTTCCTGCAGCAAGCCCATCTCTGCCTTTCTTAAGATTGTGATGCCATCTCTGGCGCTGTCAGCCCTATGCACAGACCTGCTTTCCCATTAAGAACAGCTTTGTGTTCTGAATGATAACCAGACTGAGAATCTTCCCCTGAAAGAGAACCAACATCAAGGGCCTTTCTGCTACTCTAGAAGCTTCCTAGAACATATACCTATACTTGTAAAAGAGATTTAAATTGTGTTATCTTATAATGGGGCAACACCCTTAGAAACCATTAGCTATGAAATGAAAAGCCGACTGTCAGGAATGAGTTATCTATTTTTGAGTTGTTTGTCAGTGATACCCTGCAGACCTCCAAACATTACAGGCTATTGCCTTTGCTCTTACTTACCCTCCAGGACTTGATGATAAGGCAACTTACAGAAGAAAGTGTTTATTTGGGGATTATGGTTGAAGAGAGTTGGAGTTCATGTCCATTATAGCAGGGAACAGGCATGGGGCCGGAGCAGTAGCTGAGAGCTCATGCATTGATCTGCAAATAGGAAGCAGAAAGAGACACACTGGGATGACTCAAGTCTGTTGAAACCTCAGAGCTCTAAGTGGCATAGTTCCTCCAACAAGACCACATTTCCTAATCCTTCTCAACAGTTCCATCAATTAGGGACCAAGTATCCAAAGCGATGAGCTTATGGGAGCACTCCCATTCAAACACCACAGACACCACAAACCTGAATAGCAGGACATTTTAGAAAGAAAGGGGATACCAACCTAGAATAATCATTCTTGTTGGTAAGCTTTCATAGTGCTAGAAGGTTCTGTGCATTCTCCTAGGGGAGAAACATCATCACAAATCTTATACAGTGGTAGACCCTGTGAGCTATAATGACAACTGGCCTGGTAAGATATGATCACTGGCACAATAGTGGCATGAATAATGTTGGAGCAACCAGTCACTTTCTGATTGGATTTATTTATTTATTTATTTTTAAAAAATATTTCTTATGGTTTATTTAACTTTATTTTATGTAACATTGCTGTGAAGGTATAAGATCCCCTGGAATTGGATTTTTCAGACCGTTGTGAGCTGCCATGTGGGTGCTGGGAATTGAACCCGGGTCCTCTGGAAGGGCAGTCAGTGCTCTTAACCGCTGAGCCATCTCTTCAGCCCCCTCTGATTGAATTTAAAACTCATTCTGTAAGAAGGAACCAACTCCTGGTATCATTAACTGGGCCCCAAACCCTGTGAATGAATATGTCGTAAGTCCTATTAGAGAGAGTATATCGCACTATTATTCTGCTAAATGGACATAGTAATAAACCGATCCCTAAGTTCTTATCTTTGTACCCATAGATTAGTACAGCTTTTAACACTCATCAGAGAAGCTTCTTTTTTGAGTAGATAGTGATTAACACAGAGACCAACAACTGGTCAACAGACAGATGATTAGAAACTGTAGAGTGCTTGGCTCTAAATGGGACATTTATATCATGTTCCCTCCCTCAAAAGGTTCAAGTTATCACCATGGAAGAGAGGGCAGAAAGAGTAGGAGGGCCAGAGGGAGTGGATGTGCAGAGCAAAGCAGTATTTTCTGGACATGACAGAGCAGTTGTACGCATGCATTCACAATGGCTGAGACTGCAAGCATAGGATTTGCACAAGATCAAGTCAGACAGAATCCTAGCTTGGTCAGGCTCATGAAATCCCAGCTTCTGGGGAGCCATTGCCTGTTGACGGCTACTTGGAGAACTACAGGGACTCCTTTCAGGGTTTTTAGCCCTGAGAATCCATATTCCAGTAGATAGTCCCACACCCATGTCCATACAGACAGCACTAAGTGGACTCAGTGGATATAAAATTGGAGAGAGAGACAGAGAGGGAGAGAGAGAGAATGTGCTTATGAAGTTGAAGTTGTGGGAGCAGAGGAGAAACTGGGGGAGGGGATGGGGGTGGGTTGACTCCAAACACACTGTATACATGTATAAATATTAAATAACATATTTAATTAGAGAAAAGAAAGGGTAGTATGTCCCAGGCTTTGTGTGAGGTGCCAGACAGCAGAGTGACCCCAAGCATAGGCAGTCAGTCCCCTGCTGTTCTGGAGCATATGCTCCTGAGATAGGAAGTCTGCTGCTCTCTGTCAAATCTAAGTGGGTCCGCCTTATGTTGTCTGCATCCAGAGTGTTAGGTACTGATGCAGTCAATGGGCAGAACTCTAACCCTGAAAACTGATGCAAAGCGAATGCAAAACTCAGTGCTGAGAGCCCTGTGTGCTGTCCACGTTGCTATCTGATGGTCAGGACTTTAGGAGAAGAGACACCGTTTGCATTTTACCCTAAGCCTTCGTTTTACATCCACGAAGGTGAAAGCAGTCTAGAGACAGAATTGACTAATGGAGGGGGCTGATTCTGGGACACTCTCTCCATGTAAGTTGACTTCAGGAGGCTCCCAGCAAAACTGCTTCTGGTGATCCAGGTAGATCATAAGTAAGGTTGAGCCTATGATTAAAGTCAAAACAAATAGGACAGAGGAAACAGTTGAAGACTCCTGGGAATGCTCACCCGTGCTTCACAAGTGAGTAGCAACATTGCTTTTCATCAAGGCTTAACTGGTGACAGGTACATTCACAGATTTATTTAACAAATACTAAATACAGGCCTAATATGAACAAGGCACGTTCCTAAACTCTGGAGACACAGCGATAAATAGCAAAAGGACAACATTCCTTCCCTCATGAAGCTTACATTTACTCAGATAGGAAAAAGGAAAACGTGAAGAATAGGCTGTTGTCTTAGGCAGTGTTAAATGCTGCGGAGGGGCTATTTTGCATCCCATATCTACCAGCTTTTGTGTGCATAACTGTACTGCTACCATGCGGTTTGTATTTATCAACCAAAAAAGTGGCTTTTTAAAAGAATTTATTTATTTTATATGCATTGGTGTTTTTGCCTTTATATATGTCTGCTTGAGGGTGTTGGATCCTGTGGAACTGGAGTCAGAGACAGTTGTGAGTCACCATGTGGGTGCTGGGAATCAAACCCTGGTCTTCTGGAAGAGCAGTCAGTGCTCTTAACCTCTGAGCCATCTCTCCAGCCCCAAGACTGGCTTTAGCATTTAGTATTTGGTATACCCCATCACATCCCAGAGCCTGCAGACTGCAGAGCCAGGCCAAGGATCATACCTTCCGTTTCTAAGTAAAGCTGTCTTTCCAAAAGCAAGAGCTATGACGTTGACATCTGGGCTTTGGAGCCGGTGTTTGTGAAGAGCCGTGGTTGCCTCTTATTTCTCTATTTTCCTTGAAAAACAAAGGCATTTCTGAAGGTGTAGGTTTCTACTGGGGTGGGTGGAGGCTCTCCTGCACATGTGTATTGATTTGGCAATTGTTTGTCTTCAATTTGGTGAATCTGGATCATCTAAAAACCAATTGTGATTGGCAAGAGATACATACTTTCCTTTAAGTGACATGGAAAAAAAGTTAGTTTCCTATATATAATGTGTCCCTGTTTCACGTCCTTTACATCATTTTGTCTTCTCAATTTCCTCCAGTCGTATTAATTTCAAAACCGGGTCTTCTGGCTTTTCTGCGCCATTTTCGGAGTGAGATTCAAAAGCCGATGACCCTGAGTTTGTTCGTGAAATGGGAAAGCGGGGGATTCTTGGACAAAGTCCGAGCTGACAACCATTTCTGCATTTTACAGCGGTTTCGCAAAGCAGACAGCTAATCACTAATTTAGAACAAGTTTGAAAGAGTTAGCACGCACAGAGTAAAAAAGGCAGGGCTTGGTGCTGGAGGCTGGAATACAGGTCCCTCTCCCTATTTAGTACTCCCCCATCTTTGCAACAAGACGGACCAATCCCCAGCAGAATAATTTCCATAGGGTTAAACAAGGCTGAACGCAGTACTGGTGACAACGAATACTAACATACTAACGAGGACTGCAGGCAGAGCTCAGTTCTTGTAGTAAATGTACTGAACATGTAAACAACCTTTAAAAATGCAAAAATAAACGGGGCGGTGCTGGCACATGCCTTTAATCCCAGCACTAGGGAGGCAGAGGCAGGCGGATCTCTGTGAGTTCGAGACCAGCCTGGTCTACAAGAACTAGTTCCAGGACAGGCTCCAAAGCCACAGAGAAACCCTGTCTCGAAAAACCAAAAAAAAAAAAAAAAAAGCAAAAATAATAACTGTTAAAAGACAATTTTTGTTCAGTGTAGGGATGATTCTGTTTAATACTTTAATATGCTCTGTCTTTTCAGACATGTTTCTTTTTCCCTGTAAAAAATAGGATCCTAGATTTTTATTGAGACACATAAAATCATTTCTACGAATGGCATGAATGCAGAAGGGGGACCTGGGAGGAGACTAAGGGGAGGTCTAAGGGAGGAGTATGGAAGGCGGGGAGAGGGAATACAGTCAAAGAACTTGTGTGTTTGAAAGACATCGCTTTTATGACATCCATCACTATGTATAATGAAGACACACCAATAAAACGTAACTTAAGAGCATTAAAAAAAAGTCCTACATTACAGACTTCATTTCTCTTCTCTTCAGGAGGTATATTAGGACAAATTATGTAATCATGACATAAAAATGATAGATATTATTTAACTATTTGCTTACTAGCATCTATTTAAATTATCTGCAATCTTTTTTGACAGTGCTGGAGTGAGCATTCCTAAAAAGGGACCACTGAGCGAATCTGTCTTGAAACTAGCTCACAAATGCTAAATTCTTAGGTCAAAGAGCCTTTAAAGGTGTTTGTTGGTTTTTACAAATTATTTTCAGAATTCTGCATTCCTCCTAATGAGATATGACTGACTAGTCTACTGCAAAAATCTGCTCTGTTTCAGACTCTGAGACTCACTGCATGTTTGGGGTTCTGAGCCATCCAGTTACCATGCCCAGGTCTTCAGTTTCTCATAGACAGGGTTCTGTGTACTTGTGGACTATGTGAAAAATTCAGCACCATTTTCTTCAAGTGTCCAATAAATTCTATTTCGTGCTTCTTGTCTCTCCTTGAGTTGTTAAAGAATTAGAAAGGTCATGCCCCAACCTTCTTGCCCTCATTTTCCATCTCCTAACCACTCATTAGCTTCCATGGTGTCAGACTGCACTGGGTGGCCTGACTTCTTCCCGAGCCGCATGGCCAGTCAAAACACTACATCCCTGCGGATACAGAGATAGAACTGAAAATAGGCATGTGACCCCAGCCTCTTGTAAAACCACATGTCTGGAATTTTTTCTGGGAGGGGTGCTAGTTCATACTGGTCTACAAAAGGAAATTAGTAACTTTCTAATTTTCCAAACAATTTGTGACATGCAACCATTATAGATTATGCAAACTCATAATCAAATTACATTGAGACAAATACTATAAAAGTTTAAAACTTGTCATTTCTAGTTATTGTGCTGCCTTTCATAGGACTATGGTCTTGAGGTTACTTGGGTGCCACACATCTCCATGGTGGGAAAGCTATGTGATGGACTCCTGTGTATTAATTCTCAGTGCCACATTTAATAGTCTCATCTTGGCAAGTTGAACTTGACCTTGGGAATTGCAAATGTTACTTTCCAGACTTTTTTCTTTCCCTGGAAAGCCACTTTGGTCATAATTGTTGCTGGAACTGTTGAGAAGGGGATTTGTTTTCACTGCGTTGTTAGGCTCATACAGAATGATCCTGCAGTAGCTGCTGGACCACTCTGGTCATGTAAGGAGATGGAAGTGAGAATGATGCTCGCAAATACAGACACAGATACAGAATGATCCTGCAGTAGCTGCTGGACCGCTCTGGTCATCTATGGATGAAAGTGAGGATGATGCTCGTGAAAGACAGCAGAGACAATGGCAGAAAGGAAAACCCTTTTTTCCTTCCCTTCTAGACTTTTGGGACTTTTTTTTTCTGTACTCCTCTTCTATACAACTTTATTGAGATGCAACTGACAGAACCAAAACCAATTATTTTTATTTTATTTTGGTGCTGAGAATTGTACTTAGAGCTTCCCACATGCTAGGAAACCACTCTAAATTATTAGCCTAGTAATTGGATTCTTAATGTCAGGTGAGCATTGAGCATTTAGCTTGATGAGAAACAGGCTTAACTCACATTAGATTTCTATAAGCCATGGATGAAAGCTTCCATAATAAGGTTTCTATGATCACAAAGATCCTCTTATAGCTCTAATAACATAGGATTGCAAAACTATATAAAAGAAGGGAAATCCTTAGCTGAATATCTGAATGCCCAGAGATGATGTGTTTGAAGAGACATCAAATAAAAATATTTTATAGTGGATTCCTGGGGGGCTCTATCTCTTGATGAGGACTCTACTTAACTCTTTCCCACTGGTCCTTTCAGCCCTCTCTTCTAGCCCATCCCCCATTTTCTTCCTGTCAGCCACCAATCTTTCTAGCAAGGACTCCAAGTGGCCACACTGGTCTGTGACTCACAAACAATCTCTCTCAGGGACTCCACAGTCACCACACTTGCCTATGATCCAGAGAGGGCAACAAAAACCAGAGAATGGAAAATCCACCCAACAAAGTCAGTTCAGATACTGACATCGAGAAATACTGCTCCATCCCACAAAAAAGTCATAACTCCAGAATCCTAGACTCAGGTCTCAGTGCAAAAACACAAACATATACATGCAAGATAACATGTCTCCACCAGAATTCAGTTCAGGGCAGTAGGCCCTGAGAAATGCAATATAGCTGAAGCATATGACAAGGACTTCAAAATAGCAACTATGAATATGTTCAAGTACCTTACAAAGGATGTCAACAAATCCCTCAATGGACCCAGGAAACACACACACACATACACGCACACACACACAAAACAGTTAAATAAAATGGAAGAAAACAATTCAATAAAACAGAAGAAAACAATTCAATACATGAAAAAAGAATTTGGCAAAGAAATACAATTACTAAAGAAAAAAACTGGAAATGAAGAACTTAAGATGTCAAGCAAAAACTTCACAGGTAAGTTTCAACAACAGAGTATAAAACACAGAAGAGAGAATTTCAGGTGTTGAAGAGAATGTAGAAGAAATAAGTATCTCAAAGAAAATGTTAGATCTAAAAAATATCCAGGCACAAAACATCCAGAAAATCTGAGACACTATGAAAAGACTAAATCTGTGAAGACTAGGGATAGAAGAAAGATAAGAAAATCAGGTCAAAAGGCACAGAAAACATTTATAGCAAAATCATAAAAGAAAATTTCCTACATATCTGGCTTCTTTAGATTCCCCAATCTAAAGAAGAAGATGCCTCTCAAGGTACAAAAAGTATATGGAACACCAAATAGATTGGACCAAAAAAATAAATTTCCAATGGCATATAATAAAAAAGTTAAATATACAAAACAGAGAAAAGATATGAAAAGCTGTAAGGAGGTAAAGACCAAGTCTCAGTGGAGACTGTGAAAGCCAGAGGGCTTGATGGATGTTTTATAACCTCTGTGATACCACTGAGGCCAACCCAGAAAAATCATCAATAAAAATTGATGAAGAAATAAAATCTGCAATAAAACCAAATTTAAGCTATCATCTTTCTACCAGTTCAGGTCTACACAAGGTGCTAGAAGGAAACTTCAATGTGAAGTAGTACTTAACCAAACACAGGAAGATGCAAGGGATAAACCTCAGAGCAGTAAATCAAAAGAGGGAGGAAATTCGTATCATAACAAAAAACAATTAGCAGGAATCAGCAAATACTTCTCCTTGATAAATGTCAATATTAATGGTCTCAATTCCCCAATAAAAATACACAAACTGACAGATTGGATCGGAAAACAGGATCTATCTGTTTCTGCTGTATCTAAGACATACACCTCAATAGAAACATAGACATCACCCCAGGGTAAAAGGATGGAAAAAGATATTTCAAGCAGAAGGATTCAAGAAGAAAGTAGATGTAGTCATTTTAATACCTGACAAAATAGACTTTAAGCCAAAATTAATCAGAAGAGTAGGGAAGGACACTACATACTCATCCTGGGAAAAGTCAAAGAGAATATTACAGTCCTAAATAGGTATGCACTAAACACGAGTGTAACTAAGTCCATAGAAGAAATACTACTAAGGCTAAAATCACATAATGACCCTCACATAGTGACAGTGTATGACTTCATACTTTTCTTTCACCCACAGACAGGTCATCAGACAAAAACTAAATATAAATGTTGGAGCTAAATGATGTTATAAATCAAATGGACTTACATACGCCCACAGAACATTTCTTTCAAGCTCTACAGAGTACACCTTCTTCTCTGCAGCTCATAAAACCTTCTCTAAATGACCGCATATCTGGACACAAAGCAAGTTTGAACAGATACAAGAATATTGAAATAACATCATGCATGCTATCTGACCACTCTAGGTTAAAGCTGGATATCAACAGCAGAAACTATACAAACTTATGGAAACTAAACCATCAATACCGAATAAAAAAATGGGTCAAGGCATAGACCAAGAGGGAAATTAAAAATTTTTTATAATTGAATGAAAATAAAAACACAACATATCCAAACCTATGGTACACCATGAAGGCTCACAGCACTAATGGCAAGAAATAAACTCAGAGTTGAAATCAATAAGATAGAAGCATGCAAACAAACAAACAAACAAATAACAAAACAATAAAAAGATAAATAAAATGTAGAGTTGTTCTTTGAACAAATCAACAAGATTGACAGAGCATAAACAATATTAACTACAAGACACAGACGACCTGGACTAATAAAGTTGGAGATAAAAAGGGACATTACTGCAGATGCCAAGGAAATTCAGAGAGTCGTAAGGACATACTTTAAAATCTGTACTCCACCAAACTGGAAAACCCAAAAGAAGTGGATGAATTGCTTGATATATATGACCTACTAAAGTTGAATCAAGATCAGGTAAGCAATTTAAACAGACCCAGGACTCCAGGTGAAATTGAGACTCCCTACTAAGAAAAGGCCAGGCCAGATGGATTCAGTGCAGATTTTCCTCAGTTCTCCTCAGGTCATCCCACAAAATAGAAACTGAAGAAACAGTTCCAGTTTGTTTTTTTTTTTTTTTTTAACAAGACCACAATTACGCTGATATCTAAACCACGCAAAGACCAAATAAAGAAAATCACCATTGGATATCCCTTATGGACTAGATGTTAAAAATGCTCAGTGAAATACTTGTAAACCCAACAACATATTAATAAGATTATTTGCCACGATCAAGTAGGCCTTATTTCAGGAAAACATGAATGATTCAACAAATACAAATAAATAAGTGTAATCCACCACTTAAACAGACCAAAAGCCAAAACAAAAAAACAAAAAAAAAAAAGATCATGTCTTCAGATGCAGAAATGTCCTCTGACAAAGTCCAACATTCTTCATGATAAATGTCCTGGAGAGACTAGGTTTACAGAAGACATACTTCAACATAATAAAGGCAATTTATAGGAAATCTACAGCCACCATCAACCTGGAGAGAAACTCAAAACATTTCTGTGAAAATCTAGCACAAGTCAGGGCTGTCCACTTTCTCCATACCTATTCATACCTAGTACTTGAAGTCTTAGCTAGAGTAATAAGACAACCGAAGGAGATCAAGGGGATACAAATAGGAAAGGAAGAAGTCAAAGTATCTTTATTTGCAGCTGATATGATTTTATAAATATATAAAAGGCCCAAAACAACTCTACCGTGGAACTTCTACTGCTGATAAACACCTTCATAAAAGTAGCAGGATGCAAAATTAGCAGGCAAAAAATCAGTAACCCTTCTATATATAAATGACAGACTGAGAAGGAAACCAGGGGAACAATACTTTTAACAATAGCTTCAAAATGACAAATAACTTGGGATAAGTAACCAAGCAGGCAAAAGTCTTGCCTATTAAAAACTTTAAGACATCAAAGAAAGAAAATGACAATGACACCAATAAATAGAAAGGTCACCCATTCTCACAGTCAGTAGGATTAACATACTGGAAATAGACATTCTACCAAATAATCTACAGATTCAATACAATCGCCATCAAATTTCCAACATAATTCTTCACAGAAATTGAAATAAGATTTTTCAACTTCATAAAGATACACAAAAATACCAGAATAGCTAAAGTAATCCTGAATAAAAAAGAGCTTTTGGAGCTCATCCAGGTTTCAATTTGTACTATAGAGTTATATTAATAAAATATGGTGTTGGCATAAAACTATTTATGCTGACCAATGGACTCTAATTGAAGATCCAGACATAAGTCCCCACTTGTATGAATACCTGATTTTTGACAAAGAAACAAAAAGTACCCATGGGAAGAAAGATAGCACCCTCAACAAATGGTGCAGGTCACACCATATGACTGCATATAGAAGAATGCAAATAGATTGATATTTATCACCTTGCACAAAACCCAACACCAAGTGGATCAAGGACACCAACCAAAGACTCTATACTCTGAATCTGAGAGAAGAGAAGGTGAGGAATAGTCTTGAATTCATTGACACAGGAATTGACTTTCTGAACAGAACACCAATAGCACAGGCACTAAGATCGACAACAAATGGATCCTCAAGAAACTGAGACACTTCTGCATGACAAAGACACCATCATTCTAACAAGTTGCAAATTATAGGATGGGAAAAGAACTTTACCAATGACACATCTGATAGGGGTTGTATTATCTGAACTATATAAAGAACTAAAAAGGGGCTGGAGAGATGGCTCAGTGGTTAAGAGCACTGACTGCTCTTCCAGAGGACTGGGGTTCAATTCCCAGCACCCACATGGCAGCTCACAACTGTCTGAAGATCCAGTTGCAGGAGATCTGACACCTTCACATCAATGCACATAAAATAAAGTTAAATAAACCATAAAAATATTTTTAAAAAAAAGAACTAAAAAAAAACCTTAAGAGAGATAGGGCATAGAACTAAACAGAGAGTTCTCAAAAGATGAAACATAAACAGCTGAGAAACACTTAAGGAAATGTTCAGCATCCTTAGCCATCAGAAAACACAAATGAAAACTACTCTCAGGTTTTATCTTACCCCAGTCAGAATGGCCAAAGTCAACAAAACAAGTGGTAGTTCATGCCGGCAAAGATGTGGAGAAAGGGGAACACTTATTCATTGCTGGTGAGTGTGGGGGTTTCTCAGGGAGCTGGGAATAGATCTACCTCAAGATCCATCTATCCCACTCTTAGGCATATACCCAAAGCACTCTATATCCTAGTAGAGATACTTGCTCAATCATGTTCATTGCTGAACTCTTTAAAATCACCAGAATTTGGAAATAGCCTAGATCTTCACCAACTGACGAATAGATAATGAAAATATGGTACATGCACATAATACAATATTACTTAGCTGTTAAACCAAAATTATGACTATTTCAGGTAAATGGATAGAACTGGAAAAAAGTCATTCTATCCGAGGTAACCCAGATCGAAAAAGGCAAATATTGTATGTATTAGCAAGCTACAACTCATATAGCCACAGAGACTAAGTATGGAGTAAGGGATGAGGATGGTACGGAAGATCTACTATGGGAGGGGAAACAGACAATACAGTTGCAGAGATACAGGGGAGACTGGAGTAGGAGGAGAGAATGGGGAGGAGAGAAGAGGGTGTGATGGAGGGAACTTGGGGAGGGACAGCTACTGTAAGGGCCATTTGAAGGTCATATGGAAATCTAGCACCATAAAACCTTCCCAAAATATACACATATATGATGAAAGTCTACATAGAGTCACCAAATAACGGGGGAGACAATGGCCCAACTAGACATCTTTTGCCACCAAATGAAATCTCCAGGGCCAGGAATGGGTTACATCTAACTGTGTGGTTCTAATGTTCAAATAAGTGTAATGTAAGCCCTAAAGGTCTTATAATTTATTTGTAAGCAATAAGGCAGATGAAATAAACTTTTTAATAATTCAAATTCTGTTCGATGAGAACTTTCCTTTTCTTTGTTAAATGTCACATTATCTTTAAGCTGATTGTATAAGGAATGTCTTAAAAGTCACTTTAAAAAAACTACTTTTGATTCTTCTCAAGTATGTAATGATCAGTTACAGTGCAACACGCAGAACCTGTGAAAATATAGAGGTTTAGTAGTAAATTACTCATTGTACAAGTATTAGGTCATGAATTCAAATCCCAAGCAGACACATTAAAAACTGGGTGTGGTGGTGTGCTTGTAATCTGTGAGCTAGGGCTGAAAACAGGCAGATACTGGGGGCTTGCTGGCAGTGAGCTTGCCCAGTTACCTTGAAAACCACAAAGGCTACAAGCCAGTGAAAAATCTTGTCTTAATAACATGGAGAGTGACCGAAGAAGACATCAGATGTCACCCTTTGGGGTTCATATATGCACACAGTGCACACATGGAAGCATAGCTTGTCATGTGTGCTCACACACATGTATGTACACACACATGTGCACACATGCACACACACGCACACACACACACACACAGAGTCACTCTGTTTGCTGAGAATACTGCACTCCTGACCTTGAAACAGTAATTTCATTTCCCAGGAAGTGGCTTGTGCACCTTGAGGTGCTGTTTTTAACTAGTGAGCAGAACCAGAGCAGGTCCAATGGAGACATCTGCAGGATTCTCCAGGCTGATCTGGACTCACCACTTTTTTTCTGAGCTGTGACCCATTTTGCACACTGTGGATTCCAAAGACTCAAACGCTGCTGTGTTTGCTTCCTGGCTCTTGAGGAACCGCAGGTTGGAATAGCTGTTTGCCAGCTGGAGGGCAGTGAGGAAAATACAGTTGTCTGGTGTGGGCAGGAGGAGAAGGTCTGTGTAAGACCTGACTTATGGTCCTGTGGTTCTTAGTGGTCACAGGCCAACCCTTAACCCCAAAGGAGACAGATGAAAGGGACTTCAGGACAACAGAGAGCTGTTGATGGAAGAGTCACCGAAGCAGGAAACAGTCCGGAGGCTCATGAGGAGCATGCTCCTCACAACACGGTACTTTGCTCAGTTGGCCTCCTGGCTTCCCCACTCCCATCTTAAAGTGGGCAGGAGAGACAGGAGCAAGGAGCTCTTCCGGCTGAACAGTGGGAAGGAAGCAAGCACATTTACACAGGAGTTCGGGTGGGGGGGAAATATTTCTTCACTGTAGTAGAGAGGGTGGAGGGCAGCTCCAGCCCCTCCTTTTCTCTTCCATCCTTCCTTCTAGGAGGCACACACAGCAGTCAGGAAGGTGGAGAGGGGAGGCGTCTGTAAATGAGGACCTTGAACCTTGGGGTCTTCTGCAGTACTTACCTCTCGTTCGCTTTAGTTTGAGCCTAGAGCTGGGGGGGGCACAAAGATAGGTCTGGAATGAAGGAAATGGGTTCAGATAAGTGGGGAGGAGAGCGACAGGAGACCTCCGCACTTCCTTCCTGATCTCAGGGCTGAGTCAGTTCACAGGAGACAGGCCTGGCTCCTTCCTGGCTACCTCAGGCAGTACATGTCCCTGAAACTTTGCTTGTGGGGATTACTTGGACACAAAACCCCTGCCTTTTCATCACCATGAACTTGCCAAGCTCTTCTAATTCCTCTGGGTTAGCCTCATGATAGTCACACTTTGTAGTGACTTGGGAGATCCTTGAATATCAGCTCCTTGTCTAAAACACCTTTTCCAGCAAATGTCTGTGAAAGCCAGGGAGGCCAACAGCCTCAGCAAGATGTCCCTTAACCACCCGGAGAACACTCAGCCCTTGTAGAAACTCCCAGAGCTGTCCGTCCATCAGCGGTGCCCTCTGCCCTCTTCATCTTACAGATGCAGTCCCCCCCAGTACCTGTGCTCTTGTTTTCCGGTTTCAGTTACATGGACCCAGCCGTGGCATGAACACACGTACTGAACTGTCAGCTGGGATCCTTCTAGAAAAGAACGATGCGTAGACTTTAAATCTTGTCCCGGCTCACTTTGCCCCACCTGTGATGTGTCCACACTGCATCTGCTGCCATCCCACCATCACTTAGTGCTGATTGGCTGTCATACTGACTCAATATTGCAGGCATGTGTCCCAGTAATCTTTATGTAGAAGTCTAACACACCCCTCAAAAGCTGCTGAACCCACCATCCACCACTTCTTTCTTCAAGTGGGCACAGGTTGCTCTCCTACCCACCCAAGAAGAAAGGTGAGTGCGGTATAATAGGGTATTTTGAAAGAGGACGATGGCATATTCAGGTAACTTTGTAGATTTACAAAGCCAATTCATCTTGTATGTTAGTCTTTCAGAGATCAATGAGCAGATCACATTTTGCAATAGATGAATCTGCATAACAAGTTGTAGCATATACAGGGTTGGGTACTATCCACAGTTTCAGGCACTTACCGGGGCTTTTGTGACCACCATGAAGAAGAGGGCACTGTAAGAAACGGATAGATTATTTAAGGAGCAAGTGGTCATTTAGGGCCCAGGTCTCCGGGCTGCCAGTGTCCTGTTCCTAACGTGGTTTTTAGAATAATACAATTTGGAGTTACTCAGCACTGCCAAGACACTTCTGAAACAAGACCGCAAGTCAATATCGGAACGAGTGCATTAGTAGAAAATGTGTCGTTAATTCACACAGTGAATTCTGCCTTTAAGTAGAATCTGTTTCATGGTCTTTTTACTCCCGGACTTTTTGCCTCTTCTAGTCTGTTTTCCCAAAGCTTGGCTCAGCTAGGAAGCTACAGCTACAAAATGTTGGGTGAGAAACTGCTTCCCGGGTTCTTGCAACTTTATTGGAAAAAGGGGTTCTCATAAATCACACAGGAAAGGAGCAGGGGCCTGTGGGAGTGCTCAGTTGCCAAGCGAATTCCAACTGATGGCTTTGGAGAGTATGGACAGCTTCCAAGATCTTATCTGGAATAAAATTAAGATTCATACTTTCTCAGCCCGAGCTCCCTCTACCAAATTTCAACTGCAGCCGAGTCTTCTTAAGACCCTGAGAGGATGCTTCGACAAGCAGTCGGAGAAGTGGGCCAGCCAAGGAGTTGGGGAGGAGAGCACACATTCCACATGGAAAAAGATTTGTAGCAACCGAGTGTCCCTAATGACAAACAGGCTCGGGGTATGTGGCTTGTACTGGCTTAAACATTCCGAAGGATGACAACGTGTCAGAGGAGAGGACTTACAGGGGAAGCTGTGATCGGGAAGCCGTGATCAGACGCAGTGAGCAGTTTCGCGCAGGGACTAGTGTGAGTTAAGACTTCAGGACCATTGACAAATATGGGTCCAAAAGAGTAAAACTCATGGCCAGGAACACCTTTGGACCTTAGTCCTGTGGGTCACAGGAGGTCTGAAAGCCACGAATCTTCAGAGACACTCACACACCTATAAGGCTTTGTGGACTTTTCCAGGATGTTCAGGACATGCAGCCTCTGGAAGCCATAGGGGTGCCCTTTAATTAGCTATTCTTACAATTTCTGTTTCTGTCACCAGAGCAACTCTGTGTTATTGTCCCCTGCGGGCTTCTTTCAGTGCACGCACACTGTAGAACCAGGGCCTTGTGAGAATGGAAAGATTAAACATATGCGTGAGGCCAATTCCAGCTTAATCAGGATGGACAGAAGCGGCCTTAACTCCCCCCCCCCCCCGCTCTCCGTGTCTTTGATGCTGTTGTGCAGTGGGTCATATGGGGGGAGATTTCAGATTCTCTCAGCATTTATTCACAATTTCATTCGCAAGATGCCTGAAAAGAAAATGCAAGCTTGTAATTGAATTGCCTTGGTAATTAGGCTAAGTGGCAGGCTCGGTTCAGAGCCGTGCCGTCGGAGTTCAGAGGGGAAGCCTGACAGGCTGATCGCGGAGACATACAGAGCAGGACGTTCCCAGTCCCAGGTCATTACCATGACATCTGCATTCATCCCTAGTGAACCACGGAGGCCTTCATTTTGCATTCCCAGCCTGGAAAACTTGATGATACATTCCTGAGCAGACATGGGAAAAACAGGTAGGTAATAACAACCTCCAGTTCCCTTTGTTTATCCAGAAATCCATCAGTCCCAGCAGGGTGACATGTAACCCCGTGCTTAAGCTGCCATCCATACTTCATGTAATAATAATGATGATGATAATAATAATCATTTATACTCATATAGTCACTTTCATCTAGGCGATCTTAAAGCTTTACAAACACTAATTAATCCTCCTAGTTTCCCTGAGAAGTAGGTGAGGCCCAGTTTATGGTGGGGGGGGCGGTGTGCAAAGAAAGGACTGTGACTTTCTCAAGGCCACTGGGTAGCTGGCTGGCAGAGCTAAGAGCCTTGAAAGTGACATGCCTCCAGCTGTGTAGGAGCAGACACTACTGGGGCTGAGTGGGAGAGGCCTGACTGGAAGAGGTCCTCAGTCTTCTTGTTCTTACTTCGACTCTAATGGGAACACACCTCTAGATGACACTTTCTGCCTTACTGTGTAATTGCGTGAATGGCGACCTCTGTGTTTGGGGTCTAAGTGACAGAAACAGGCTAGTGGTAGATGTCTGGTGTCTTTGGGTAGGTGATGGAAGAATTCTCCACTTGGTGGAGAATTAGCTTTTTAAGGGATGCTGTTAAAAAAGACAAAAACTGGCTTCCCCTCGTCCAATCAGAACAACCCTTTCTTTTGGCTTCTTCCATTCTGTTCTACCATGTCATTATCCATTTCCCAACACTACAGCAAAAGGCTCAAGACTGAGTGACAGGTGAAGAAGAGAGATTCGTTTAGCTCACAGTGGTGGAGATCCCAGGGCATGGCCCTGGATTTTGCTGTTCTGGTGAGGGCTGAGTGACTGATGGTATCGTGACAAGAGAATGCATGAGTGGGAGGGGGTACGGGTGAGACTGAGCCAGACACTGGGGTTGAGCCAGACACACTTTCTTCATTGTGGGAGGGTCCACCTGTATTTCTGTGTTTTGATTGGTTAAATAAAGGGCTGCCTGGCTTATAGTTAGGCCAACCCTTAGGTGGGCGGAGTAGACAGAACGGAAGTTCTGGGAGGAGAAGAAGGAAGGAGCAGAAGCCCCAAGCCACCATCGCAAATGGATGCAGGTTAGACCGTTCTGGTATGTCACCACGTGGTGACTTACAGACTTTTATAATGGGTTAGTTTAATTATGAGAGCTAGCCGGGAAAAGGCTAATGATAATAAGCCAGGCAGAGTTTAAATGAATCCAGTTTGTCATGTGGTTATTTTGGGTGCAGACAGACAGCCGCTGAGCGGGCCAGCGGCTGGGGGCTTGGAAGCTGGGTGCGGGGAACAAACAACACGCACCCCCCTCTCCCCCCTAATTACAACACTTCATAACAGACTTAGAGGAACTGCTCGCTCTGTGAAGCCAGCATGAATTCCTTCCAAGGAAATACCCACCAATGACTTAATTACCGCTCACTAAGCGTCACTCCTCAGCAGCCCTGTCACCTCTGAACATTGCCCCACTGAAGAAGGCTAAGCTTCCAATGCTCCAATCTCTCAGGAGCAAAACACATCCAAATCATAGCACACTATCTGAACGTTCCCTTGTACATAACCAAGACAGCATGGCTACTGACGTCCAGTATGGAACTGGTAAGAATTAATGGGAAGTAGCTTCCACTGTTTTCAGTTTGGGGGAATTTTTGAAACTTTCCCAAAAAGATGGCGCTGAGTTCTAGGGAAACCGCTCTCTTGGTAGTATTTCTCAAATACTGGTGTGTATGTTCGTCAGCCGGCACGGTGTTAACCTGCAACTGTGACTCTGTGATCCTGGAGTGGGAACATGATCGTGTGTCCCTGTAGCATGCCCTGAGTAGTGAGATTCATTTGTCATTGTTCTCTGTTGGGGAGGACACCCCAGCAGCAAATCGCTCTGGAGAAAGTGCTGGACGGCTGGAGTGGGGCTTGGCTGAGGGAACCAAGGTCCTGGTTTGAAACGCAGTTTTGTTACTTATTAGTAAGAGGCTTGTGAGACAAACACTTTCTGAGCCTTGGATTTCTTTATTTTTGAGTTTTTGAGCCATAGTTTCTCTGTGTGATCTGGCTATCCTGGAATTCACTGTGTAGACCAGGCTGGCCTTAGACCTGGATATCTGCCTGCCTCTGCCTCCCAAGTGCCATTTATATTACTTATTACTTATTATTTATATATATTTCTGTGGTGCTAGGGATCAGACACAGGGCCCTGCACAGAGTAGGTGAGCATTCTACTTACTCTGTGAGGTAGAGCTGTTGTCACCGGCATTTTTGAAAATTCAGAATCCTTAAGTCTCAGCCTCCCGAGGAGTTGGAATAACTGGTATGCGGTACCATGTCCAGCACTCTACATCTTCAAATGGGGATCTTAAGTCTTCTGGCAGAGTCATTAGGCGGACAAATGGAGCATCCAATCAGATGAATCTAGAACATGCTAGAATTCAGATGTTTATTCATTCCTCTGGGTATTTATTTCCTCCTCGCTGGCTACCTTCCCAAACAATACTTTGTAGTCTCTCCTTGTAGCTGTTATAATGACTAGATATTATTTGTTGACTTTTCCATATATATATTTCCATGTATTCTCTCTTTGATATGTATAAGCAAGTGTTCAATACCTTTTTGCATTAATAAAAAATAAAAATATATGATTAATGTTAGATCTCTTTAAGGATTGTAAATGCTACTACCTTTCTTATTTCTGACTTGATCTAGACTACAGTGCATGACACTGTGTTATTCTTTCAGTAAATATTTATTCAGCTTCCTCTTATGCTCTATCTTGGTATTTCACTTAGAATAAGTAATGTCTGAGTTTTTCTCTTTCATTTTTGTTAGCTGCTTAACTCTTCAGATTTCCACTAATTATTCACTCATTGGCATCTTTTTTTTTTCCTCTTATATTTTCTGCTTTTACTTCCTTCTCTTTCTGTTGTTCATACTTCCCCTTTGGATCTACCAGATTTACTTGGGTTGCCTTCCTTAAAGATTTTTATAAAACTAATTTCACTTAAAGTCATTTTGATTTCTGACAAAAGTCAGCACCAGGAGTTACACACAGTATATGCACAGGAGAGAAAGTGCTGGAGTAAGACACATTGCTAGTTCTGGAAAGTAGCAGAGGAACTTTCACTTTTTCTGCTAGATATTTTGACTTTTAAGAAGAAAATTCTCACCCTCAAAACAGCAAATTTTGAGCAAATAGCTCGTAACACAGAAAAAAAATTAGCAAGAAAAAGTATTCATGGACAACAAAGGTCAAGATGAAGAAATTGAGAGTGAAATCTTATTTTCACATTTACACTGGAGCCATATGTCAGGTGTGGGGCTTTCATTCAGCCTTCAAATCATTGACATAGAACCTGTCTTACTGGGATTGCTTAGTGCCGAGAAGACCATTGGCACATAAGTCCTACTCATGGTAAAGTCACTGGAGGTTGGGTTCAAGAGAACACTGTGCAGATGGGTTTTGATAAGGTTGGTATGTTCCAAGAGACCATAATTAACAACATCAAAGAAAGAATGACCTCTTAAGCAACTTTATATAACTTGCTATATACCTAAAAATGTACCAAATGCCTTCCATAGTGAAAAACACATGCATGTTCGGAGCCAAGTCTTCTTAGCTGTGGGCTAGACATTACTGAAGGAAGACTTTTTCTGACTTATATGGCTCTCCTCTCAGCTTCTCTTACATCTTCCCAGCCTGGAAGTGTCCTCTACAATTTGCATAAATGAGAATGTATTGCCTCATGACTCAGCTGGGAACAGAAGTTATCTGGTAGAAGCAGAGTCGGAAGCCCTTGGTTTTCGTAACTCATGGCCAGTTTTCATGACTCAAGCTTGTGTCCTACGGTGAGCAGCTGTTCAGAAAGCGAAGGCGGTAGGTAGAAGAGTGTTAGAAATTGGTCAGAACTCAGTCCAGCTCCTCAGAAGAGGCTTGGAAAAGTCTTTTGTTTGTTTTACCACTTCCACAGAAAAAATGATTTAATTGGACAACTTCGGAACTAATTAATAAAGAAACAACAAGAACAAAACCGTGCAACACTCCAGTATTCCTAACGTGCAGCTAAGAGAGCCAGGTCTGGGGCCACGCAGGTCTCCAGAGGCCATCTGCATCTGAAGACACTGGGTAATTTTCTGAAGGAAGGGAGATGACGCTCAACTCTTCTCTGTCCTATGATTGCTCCTTTTCCATATCCATTTGAGAAGATGTTCAGGTCAGAAAAGTTCAAGAATATGTTGAACATTTATAATTGGGTCTTAGGCCTGTATATTTACTATATACATGTTATAATACAGAGATATAAATATGTATATGTACATGATCAATACTACATGTATAATCTAATTTCATATGTATCTGCATAAAAAGTTCTGAGGTATGTCTCTGTAATAAGCCTTGTTTCTTAAATGTTCTTCACAGAAGTATTCATATTTTCTGAAGTATTTATTAAATTATCTGCCTTCTTCCAAACAAGAACTTGCTTGCTTTTCCACCTGCACTTTTTGCTAGCACTGGGGTGTTTGACCCTAAGGACACCGTCTGCTGGAGGTTGGATGCCTCTTGTTCTTGGTGGTCCGCACTAAGAGCCCCTGAACGTGGAGCCACAGATTTGTACTTTTTATTATTACTTTGCTTCCAGTATTAGAAGTACACTTGATATGCATTTTTTCTTTCTTCCTTTTTTTTGGGGGGGGGTGAGTTTCGAGACAGGGTTTCTTCTCTATATAGCCTTGGCTATCCTGGAATTCACTGTGTAGATCAGGCTGACCAGGAACTCACAGAGATCCGCCTGCCTCGTGCTGGGATTAAAGGCGTGCGCCACCACGGCCTTGGCTGACTATGCATTTTTTTTTATTCTACTGCTTTCAAGGGAGTATAACATTTTAGGAAGAACAGGCATAAGCCAGAACGCGTCTTATGGAGCGAAGCCTGGATGCCCAAAGATCTGAAAACTACCCTGATGGATGACATGGAAGGGTTGGAAGCAAACTGCCTGGAGAAATTACAGTGTGAAGTTACAAGATCAACAGTAGATTTCCTGAAATAGTTTCTTCCTTAGTACCGAGAATTTCTTGTGCCTAAAGAAAGTTCACATCCTTCAGGGGTCCAGCCCAGCTCCTGATGTGCACAGTCTCGCTTCACCCTTCACCTACTTGCCTTGCCCTGCGTCATAATCATGACTGATGGCAGTAACACTAATCAAAGCATTCTTTCCTCGTGAGTCTGGATGAGGCCTCGGATTTTTTCTTAACTAGCGCTCCAAGCAGCTACTTCTAATTGATTAAGATTGGTGCTAAAGACCATACCTATCTGTAGTGACTGCCTTATAAGTCTCATCCTAATAAGAGACAGATCTTTTCCTTTACCACGAAAGGGATCTATAATCCGTCTATGAACAATTCTCTCATAATTCCCAGAAAATGTTGAGACAAGATTAGGTTATTAAAGCTGTATAAAGATAAGTGAATAACAACGTGGAGATAAAGCAACAGCCAACCAGACAAACCTGCCCTTTGCTTTCTCACCCATCGTAGACCTGAGATGCCCAGCAGTGATAACTGTGTCTCTCCTGGTCTTCCTCCACAAGGAAGAAACCAATTCTAACTTATTCGCCCTTGGATATCCTCAGCGGCCCCAGGATTTTGAGATTCAGATCCAAGAAAATGAAACCAAGTTGAGGAAGTGAGGGAGAGAAAGAGACAGACAGGCAGACAGGCAGGCAGACAGACAGGCAGGCAAGCAGGCACGCGTGCGCGTGCGCACACACACACACACACAGAGGAGAGAGAGAGAGAGAGAGAGAGAGAAAGAGAGAGAGAGAGAGAGAGAGAGAGAGAGAGAGAGAGAGAGAGAGAGAGAGAGTTAGTTCTCTAAATGCTGCCTTTCGAATTATCAGTAAATTTTCTCCGGGGACAAGATGCTCATACACTACATCTTTGAGAGAGAACATAGTGAGTCACACATCCATTATGATCTCAAAACCCAAAAATTCTTTGAGGAGGTCTACACATTTCAAGGTTATAAATGTCTTGGAGTATTTGAGCAGCAGCATGGAGAAGACTGTGTAGGGCGGCTGCTGTGTGTTACTGACAAAGGAGCAGCGAGACCAGTGGGTAGGATTAGAGGCAAGCTGGCCCTGGATTTCAAGAAGGGTTTTACTTGCTACGTCCAGGCATTGTCCTCCTATTAGAAGCCGCTTAGAACTCCTGGTCACTGATGATGTTTAGGCAAAGACTGGAGTGCTGTCTGCCAGAGACAGAGTTTAATGGGTTTCTATTTTAGATAATACATGTAATTAAATCTCCCTTCCGGAGGGAGACTCCTTAATATTGTAGGAATAGCTACATTCTAGTATTACAGGGATATTTTCAGTGTGGTAATATGTGACTTCTAGTTCTTTCTATCCTGAAACTTGCAGGTCAGCCATCAGGATAGATGCAGCTGTGACCACTACATGGAAAGATCATTGGGTGGGAATGGGAAAGACAGAGCAATCAGGAATGTAGCCCTTGACTAGCATACCAAGAGCCTAGGTTTGGGGGGGATGAAGAGAGAAAAATGGGAAAATACATGTGATGAAATGTATTATGGGTCTTTAAGTGAATGCAACACTTTCATCATATTATATAATCGCACAACTTTAAAAATGCACACATATTTAGCAATATATGTATATGCATATACATACATGCATGCAATAGCAATTAGTGAAAAAAAAAGGGGCCATGAATTTGAAGGAGAGTGGGGAGGGGTATTTGGAAGTGTTTGGAGGGAGGAAAGGGAAGGGGGAAATGTAATTAATTATAACCTCAAGAATAAAAAATGCACAAATCTGTAATTAAAAGTTTATAGGTGACTACAACACCATCAATTAAAAAAATTTAATATAATTTTGATCTTATAAGATTGGGATATTTACCACTGACATAATCTGCTATAGGAAAAATACAATTGTTATAGGAAATAGCCCTACAATACAGGAAAGAATATGTGAAGGACGACTTCACTTTTGATGAGGAAAAGTGTGTATTTATGGTCTTAAAAATACTATGCCTTTTGATGTTCTCATTGAGAAAGCACAGGTGCAGAAGATGCCCTCAACGCAGTAGTGTGTAGTACAAACATACAGGGGCCTTTGAGGACTAGCATGGGGTGGCTTGGCAGGACCGACACTTGGCAGTTTTATGTGTTGGAAGCACACGAGAGGGCCCCTGTTCGCACTCTCATGCTCTGAAGATTTCACCACCTCAGGAACGGGGGACATTTTATAGCTAACCCACATCAATTAATAAGTCAGTCAGGAGTGACTTTTCCCTCTGTAACTCCAATTACTTGGAACAATAGGAGCCTGGTTTTCCGTGCTGAAGATCACGGACGGTTGCCCCTGCTTGCCCTTGGTGAGTGGAAACCAAGCCCTTTCATGGCTCACTGAGCGTGTTCTCTTCTGCTTTGGAGATGATCTTACACCAGTTCAAGCTCCTCCCCAAACTGGAAACCACTTGCTCTCCACATTCAGGTCCTACTTTTTGTCAACACTTTAATCACCTGCTTATTCATTAAAAAAAAATCTGGAAGCAGTGCTGCCCTGTGTTCCAAATAAAGGGGGAAGATAGAGCCAAAGTCTCAGTTCCAGATTAAAAAGAAATACAATACAGTGCTTAATGGTGCTTTTGAATTTTGCAAGCAAGAAGGATGTGTTTCAAAAAGTTAAAAACTGTTTTTGTAGGCCAGAACTTTGGATGTCTTTTTATTCCATATAAAGTTTTTTTTTTCTTCAACACACAAAGCTCATGTGTGTTTTGCTGATACACCTGTTTTGAGAGGGGTGGGGACTTTGGGAGGTGAGGTAGGGAGCCAGGCATCATGGCCTTGGGGCCGGTATTTTTTTCCTGTTCCCTCCTGTCTTTCTGCTTCACGGCTGTTTTATGAGCAGCTCTGCTCCAGCATGTTTCCTCCATGACGAACCACCTACCCATTGGTCCAGACGCAATGGAGACAGTGGCCATGAACTGAGACTCAGAAACCATGAGGCAAAATACATGTTTTTCTTTAATTTTTCTCAGTATTTATCATAGTGAAATCTAACAGTGAGCTGTACTAGATTTATATTGCTACCTTAAGAAATTATATCAAATTTAACAAAAGCACCAAATTTGTTGTTTATGATAATATAGGAGTCCCTTAGGGGTAAAACCAAGGTGCCAAGAGGGCTGTATTCTGTTTTGAAGCTTTCAGAGAAGAGAATTCATTTTCTCACTGATCTAGGTTTTAGCCCGTGGCCTTTTTCAATAATAGTAATGTCACTACTCTGTCCATTTTTCTGTTAACCTCCTATTAGCCTGCTTTAATTAGGAATGATTCTTTGCTTTTATGATTCTTATGATTTGGTTGGATTTACCTAGATAATTCCAGATCAGCTTCCCATCCCTTCACCGTATCTGCCAAGTCCCCTTCGCCAGGTGCAATAACATTCACTAATTCCAGGAACATGACTGCCTTTGTGGGGCAGAATTCTGTGGTCAGGAAAAGAAAACATTTCGTAAATAGTCCCTGATTCCTTCGCAAAGCCATGATGTCTATTCTGACAGACACAGTGCCATGTATGAGCACATGGTTCCAGGCCTGTCACCAGAGGTCAGATGACCTGCAGCGAAGGGCTCTTTGCTCTTTCAGGCCCTGTTGTCTGAGAGCGGTGGTAAGTCTGTCTGACACAGCACAGGAAAACACTGTGCTGGCTCACCATGTTCAGAACTGCTAAGCAGATGCTAGGAACGTGGGATTTCCTGTCTCCTCGCCTGTTCCATCCCCTTACTTTCTGCTGATCATATTTATCATAACAATAATCACATTATTATTGTCCCTTCTGACTCCTCATAGTTTGAGAATAGAGAGTGGAGACTCACTCAGTTTCCAATTCATGGGCTGTTTCTTCCAAGCAGGATAAAGGCCAGGAAAGAGGGATGGCTGAGGACTGCGATGGATTTGGAGAAGGAACTGTGGGTCCCTTTTTGGATTGACTCCTGGGAGGCTCCGGGTCTGCTTAGAGTTTTCCCTGGGGTCCAGACGATGACTCATTTGTCATTAGATGCTGTCACTAGGGTCTGCACAGGCGGTAAGGCTTACTTGCTCACTGTACTTGATAAAAGCTCCTCCGGGGTTTTCTGAGACTATTTATTTTTAGCAACTGGGGGAGAAAAAAAAAGGAGCCAAAAAATCCACCCCCTTTTCATCTCATACTTATTTTCGCCTTGCGTTGTGTAGGGATGACACAGGCATAAGTAAAGGCACATTGTCCAGAGAGCAAAGTGAGGAAGGGGATGCAGCCAGGCAGCGCTGGGAAAGGAGGGGACAGCTACTGACCTCTGCGGAGCAGGTGCTCCTGTAGATAACCTCAGGCATGCATCCTGTTAGTTCAGGGCCTGAGCCTGCTGTGTGGGGAATCGAGGAGGTATTTGGAGGAGGCTCTTCAGGGACCAGCCTCCAGGTGCCCCCCCCTTTGGTAGTTAAGGGGATGCATTCTTCCTGGCTGGGGTGTGGTACTCCCAAGACAATGAAGGTGATATAAGCAGCTGCCATTTTTGAGTGATTAGCAGGGTGGAAACACCGGCTAGATGTCTGTATGCCACCCAATGAGGTAAGAGTTATTTAATCATTACTAACTGGCAAATATTTAAAAACAATGCTGAAATGGCTATTCTACCTTAAAGAAGTTCATTTAGGTCTGGTTAATTACAGTGTGTGATTTTTTTATTTGTCAGTTTTTAAAAAGTAGTTTATTAAAAGCTGAAAAATGCATACAGCTACATACGAAGTTAGTATAATATATATATATCATTAAATATTACTGAGAATAAAATACACTGAACAAACTCGAGTCACAAAAGAGCCTTAGCTTGTATTTAGGCCCTAGTCCTCTTGCTCCAATTCCTACGGGGCAACCCGGTGTCCTTTCTCCAGTACTACAGACTGTGCCCGAATTTGGAGACAAGCTCCACTAAGGGACAATTTAGGTAAAATGAGGTTATTCATGTGGGTCACCGTCCAACATGATAGTGACCCTTCACAGCAGAGGGAGTTTGAATACATACAAGGATGTGAAGACACAGAGAGAAAGAAGGTTGGTCTTCTCCAAGCCTTGAAGACAGGCTTCCAGGAGCCAAGTCTTCTAGTACATTGATCTTGGCCACGTAGCCTCCAGTATTGCTAGAAAGGAAATTTTCGTTGCTTTAAGAATTCTTTGCTTACAGGTTCAGTGCAAACACTCTCCTTTCACTGAGCCCTTTCCACTGGGTTTAACTGAGATCAGCATTCTTGTTCTGCTATAGCCTGGAGATGAAGAGACCCCCACAGGCCAAAGGCTTGGTTTCCAGAATGGCATCACAGTGGGGTCTTTAGGTCACTGGTATAGTGCTCTTTAAGGCCTTTCTGGTACCCTGACCTCTTCTTCTTATCTGCTTTGCTTTCTGACCATGGGCTAAGTGGGTTTGTCTTCAAGAACCCCTGCGTGATGAGTTGCCTCAACATAGACCCCAAAGCAATGGGGTTAAGTGACTGTGGACTGGACTCTCTAAAACCATGAACCAGAAAAACCTTTTCTTCTCTCCAAGTTGACTGTCTCGGGACTTTCATGACAGCCATGGAAAGCTAGCTGATACACACCCTTCACTGGCAAACTTAAAACCACGAGTCTGATCTGGTTCCTCCAGTAGCACCTGACACTATTAACTTGGGTGTTTATTTTTTTCTCCATTGATTTTGTTTCTGACAATAGTTTCTGGCTTCTTTTCGTTCAATAAGCTTTGACAAAGGAAATGGTTTGGGTCTCTCTGCAGTCATTGCGCCAGGCTTATGAGATTTTGTTATCGGCCGAGGACCATCATGTATTATCCTGAACTCTTTCTTAGTCTTTCTTTATTCACTGACTGTTAGTGCAGGGTTGTTTACAGGAAGCTGGGCTCTTTACTATGCCAGATAAACCCTGACTGTAGTTTTTCCTATGAACTGCCGCGGTAGGAGTTAACGCTCTCCCTTGGCCCTGGAGCTGTCCTTAAGAAAGCAGTGTTCCGAGTGTCAAGTCACTGGGGCTGGCATATTAGACCTTGTCTGGCAGGAAAAGATGTTCTATGTTTGAAGTCAGAATTGAAAATAGTTTTCCCCACTGGGAGGATGTATAGATGCATGAAATCTCTTGTGTCTCCCGTTGCATTAGGGTTACCCTGGTGACTGTCATTCAGGGATATCATTATTGGAGAATATTTTGTACGTGTGGTGAGGGCCACATAACCACACATGGCTATTAGAATAATAGAAATGTCAGATGCCTTTTGTTATGCAATGAAACCCCTTCGCATTTATCATTCAGACTAGCTGGTCTCACGTTTCTAATAGAAATAATGTATTTGAAGATATACGTGCTCCATAATTTTGATCCTGACAAGAGTGACCAGTGCTCTGAGGGCTACGAGGGAGATAAAGGCTGTGAGAATCTGCTTAATTCCGGAGAGTGGAAGCGGGGTGGATTGAAAAAGAAGAAAATAGCTTGCTAATGTTTTGAGGAAGATCTTATAAAAACTAACACAATTTCATGAAAATCCCAGTGGTGCTTACTTCAGGTCACTCCCTTGCTGCCTGGCAGAATTCCAGACAGCTCTACTAGACTGGTCACTCTGGCATTTGTCTGTGTCACTGTCACTAGCTCTTTCAGTCCCTAAAATGTAGTAGGGATTGGAAAAATCTGCAACTATTTTTGTTGTTGTTTAAAGGAAACTGAAGGAAAAATGGAGCAAAGGGTTGACGAACGGAGGCATGAAATAGGACACACGCCAAGGTCAGAGCTCACAGGAGACACCAGCGTGTGACAAGTCTCCTGGGATCATGGCTGCTTTGAACCTATGGAACAAGCCCCGGGCTCTTCTCTGTGAGAGCTGCTCCACATTGATAGCTGTCATTCTTTCTTGGCAGGAAACAAGGTTCTTCCTATTTCTGGCTGTCAGCAGCCATGGCAGTTTGGTGGGCACCAGAGAAGCAGGTCAGTGTGAATGAACACACAGCCCATGAGCCACTCCACTGTTAAGGCTTACACTCAAATCCAAGTTTCCGACTGGGGTCTAACGGCAAAATTTAACATGGAGGTACTGATTAAAGTAAAACCACTCTGTTTCAAGAGGTTTATTCATTTTTTTTTTCCTAAAAAAAAAGGCCTATTAGTGACTGAATGATTTTCTAGTTCTGAGTAACTGTGTGTATGTTCCACAGTAAATAACCTGAACGGCTGTTCTAAATGAGTTCTTTATATTCAGCCTCTCAAAGCTTGTAATTACATTTGAGGCGGGACATGTGATGCCAGAAGATATAATGCTATTTAGTCCCAAATGCAACTTGAATTCAGCGAAGGCAGTCCAGCAGGATCAGCAGAACGCACGAGAAAATCGCTCCCATCAATCATCTCTTAAAGTAAAAGCGAAGAAAGCTTTGCCTTAGAAACAAATAGATTTTACCTTTTCCATTAGTCCTGGCCTTTCAAAAGAAATGGTGGCGAGCTGTGTTGTCTATAGCAACCGGGCTTTTCTATCTTTTATTTTCTACCTTGCTTGACAATATTAGAAAATTATAGGCATAAGCACTGTTACAACATCTCAGTTTGAAAAGTGGAGGCATGAAAAGTAAGTTAAGAATTGAGGAAGAAGAAGAAGTCCAAGTTCGAGGAGGAGGAGGAGGAGGAGCAGGAGGAGGAGGAGGCAGCTCTGGTTTCAGTAGCTATGAACTAAAGTGGATCATGGGCTACTCTAAGAATGCCCCCATCTGCAGTAGTGAAAGCATGGCCCAAGAGCAGACACACAGCCCCGCCCAAACAAGACATTTGAATATGCAAATCTCCGAGTGAGCATACTATCACTAAATAGGTTCATACTGGCAAAAGTATGGCAAATTTGAAATAGCATAATTTCTAAACAGATCAATTCAAAGTTAGCACTTAAGCTAGTTTCAACACTTAATTTTCTCACTCTCTCCAACTGACATTCCATATTTGACCAGGCTGGTCGACCCTCACACAGCTTTACACTGACTGTGGCACTCTGGAACCTGGAGCTCCAAGTCACTAGAAATAGGGGCCCAATTTTCTTGACACTGTTGTCGTCTCCCTTCTGGTCTCTTAGATAAAACTTAGGATTTCTTTCTGCTCTTGAATCTCAGGGATGGTGAACTCAACCGTCCCCTTCAAACCTAAGACTTGGATTGGTGAGAGCTGGTTGGTGCTGGGCAGCCAATGACAGGACGAAGCCTAGACTAGTCCAAGAGCACAGCAGATTGTCACTGCCACCCATGTTGCTCAAACTGGACATGGCCACACACCACTTTCCAGATGTGCACCTTATTTCCTAGTTTCTTTGTTGGAAATTTAAATTAAATTTACCTTTTCTAACTTGTGTCCAGGAACTGTATATGATAATATGATAATGGGCCATGAAGGATTTATCTCATGGATTTTGGGATAACATTTCCATCAAGTCAAACATATACATCTCTTCCAATATTTATCATTTCTTCCTGGTTAAAAATCATCTAAATCTGGTTGTGCACATTCTTTCTTTCTTTCTTTCTTTCTTTCTTTCTTTCTTTCTTTCTTTCTTTCTTTCTATCTATCTATCTATCTATCATCCATCTATCTGTCTATCATCTATATATCACATTGTCGTTAAGTGTAGCCCCTGGCCATGCAGCTGTACACGGGAGCGTCTCATTCCGTTTGCATATGCCCTTTTCTTTATTTGCCCGTCCTAAATTTGACATTGTGCATCGTCAACCAGTCATCGAGACTTAGCCCAAATGATTTTTCTTCCTTAAAGAGCCCTTGGTGTATCATCTTCATCATCGCTCTTTTGGAAGCGATTTCTCTTGTTTCCTTTTATTTGCTGTTTTCTTTTGGTACATATTTAGACATTTACTGCTCTGTTTTCCGACCACACTGGGAGCCCTTGGAAGGAAGCATCACTTCTATTTATCTGCAATTTGTATTACTGTCTTCCAAACAGAAGTCGCCCAATACTCACTGCCGACAAGGAGGAGGGACTGGGTGCCATTTTACCGATCTAGCATATAGGTTTAAGTTCTAACTTTATTTTGTCTTTCTCTCAAAGCAGTGGAAAACAATGGCTACTCAGAAAGCCCTGAATACAGAGAAAGGACTGGAGGCTGGAATTTGGCTCTTTATTTTAAACTTGTGGCACTAGTTTTCCCAGTGGCAGTTTGGGAAGTCACCAACACAGACATCACGTCACTGCAAGCCAGGAGGCCAGGCATAGCTGTGGGAAAGCAAGCTTGTGTTCAAGAGGAAATATCCCAAAGAATAGAATGGAGGTCTAGAAAACTCACCACCATGAATACTTTTTTTGTGGTCTCATTTTCCCCAAGGTTGCCCTGGTATGAAAGTCCTTCTTTAAGGAGATAACATAAAAAGAAATGGTGGAGAAAAAAAAAAGTTCGTTTTTGCAATGGCCTTGTATGTTCCCGGGCTATTTCAATGTAATGTTTATCCAATAAATAGCATTTCGGTGTTAAACAGTAGAGCTGTGTGCACTCCTATGCCAGGGCTGGACCTCCTTCGGGTTCTGCCATGCTCCTACTGCTAAAAAAAATTCTGTTTTAATGAAAAGAACACTATGTGGCTGCAGCAGCCCCCCAACGCCTGCTTAGCATTTCCATGCTTCTGTATAGGACAGACGTTTAGACAGAATAAGAATTCTCATGTGTGTACTCATGCATGTATGAAAATGTAATTTCAGTAAAGAGAGACAGTAAAAAGTACCCAGACAATATTTTATAGAGGTGCAATTCTGTCTCCTCATGGCTTTTCTGTCTGGACAATGGCTTCCTGTACTAAATTGTGTAAGAGAAAAAGGAATGTGGTGTGTATTTGTGCATCTGTATAATAACGAACAGGATGTTTCAATGTTGCTGTTAAAAAAAAGAAAGAACAAAGCTATGACATATGGTCACGACGTTTAGAAAAGAGCCCTTGCTCCAGAACAGAGGGAATGAAACCTTCGTCCGAGTACCTTAACCAGCCAGAGAGTTAGGAAGGCATTCGTGTTGTTATTCAGAAACATGGGCCCTGAGCATTGCTCTTCCCTAATCTCAGAGAGATGCCACCTGAGGAAAACAAGGTGGATTATCGACAAGGTGGAGCGAGGAGAGAGGGCAGGTCAAGAAAGAGAAGCACGATGTACTCCAATAAAAGTGGTAACTATGAAAAGAGGTGTGTACAATTTTGTATAAACTTAAGTTTTCAAATTTTTTTTTTTTTTGAGTGAGATGGCTGGGCCAGGATCCACCATGACTGTAGGAACATCCACTGTGGCTGTTGGTTGCCAATGGCATAGCATATCTCGTAGTGAAAATAAAAACAACTGTAAGAGATCATCAAACCATCTTCCACTGTTCCAGGTGCTACGGAATCCATTTTTCTAGTGGCTCTAAGCTCATCAGCCTTCAAGAAAAGCAAGAAAACAAACAAATAAACCAACCAACCAACAAACAAAAAAAATTTAAAAAAAAACACAAATTTTCTTCAAGAAGTAGTATGGTTCATTTTATTTTTGTTGAACCCACCCTGGAGAAAACAAGCCTTGCATAGGTGTCTGACTTAGTGTTGTGCCAGGCGTGGGCCTGCTGAGGTGGAGAGCTGTCCAAACAGTGGCTGCAGAATCAGGCAAAGCTGATGGGCTACAAAGGTGGACTTTTTGCTTATGCTCAGGGGAAGAACACATATCTGTGGTTCTACAGCCAACACAGGAGTGGGCATCAGGCATCCTAAACATTCAACAGACAGCATGGCTTTGGGCAATGTGCATCTAAGTATCCAATAGGCAACACGGCATTGGACACTGGCACGCTAAGCATCTGGCAGACCACATGATGTGGGACACCGATAACATAGCTATGCAACAGACAATGTGGCGATGGACATTGGTATACTAAGCTTCAGAAGTAGCATTCAGACTGCTGCTTCTGAAATGCATCCTGGGAGGATTTCTCCTGTCTGTCTTCCCTTCTGATGGATCTGAGTTCCTGAAACAGTTCCTTCTCGAGAGCTGTTTGGAATTTTGCTAGCATCAAATGGGCCCCTTTAATGGAATCCACCAGCAGTTGCACACAGTGAGGGGTTAAACAGATCTCAGGAGAAGCTTTTTTCCTCATTACGGGGGGGGGCGGGGGGAGCACATTTTGTTGGTATTTTAGCACCTCCTACTGTATTAAACCCGGGGGAATGAATCAGAGTGTTGTAAGGGACATGTGCACATTTCAGGTGACTCTGGTAACATTTTAAAAGTCTACTTGTGTTATATAAATTCTCTAATACCACAGCTTTAATTCTCTTCTAACAAACACAGCTACAAGTCTAAGAATTGACACACGTGGAAAGAACATAATGGATGGGGTTCATATCAGACTCGCCTGTCACTGAGAGAAGGACCGTGGCAGAAGATAAGCTCTACTTGGAGAGGCTGGGGTTCTGGCTTGTGTTGATGGCCACCCAAAGTCTGATTGCTCAGGCCCTGGGAAATCTGGACTGGAGTCTTCTGAGAACAAGGGTTCCCTTGTGGCTCTCTGGTATCGACTGGACAGCATCTTTTAGTGTAATTAGTACTTCAGCTATGGCCTCTGTTGGAAACCAGAAGCTTGGAGATTCAAGCAGTCAAAAACATCTTTGGGTGAAATCTTGCTAGTTCCTTTCCATCTCCCAAACTAAGGCACCATTCTGGTATGGCTTCTACGGTAGGTGAGCATCTCTGACTTGTATTTTAACTAGGGTTGGCTGTGGTTCTTTTCCCATCTAGTATTCTGCTCTTCATGGCCTTGGACATGCCTGGATTATTCTTATATCTTCTTTGATGTCTCACCATCTCTTCTTTAATTTTTAGAAACTTCTTACATGTATCCAGTGTATCTTGATCACATCTACCCATAGCTTCCTATTCCAACTCCACAGGACTGCCCATGACAGTTCCCGCCAAACTCCATGGCCTTTAAAAAATTTATTAATTCATTAAATGTATATCTTTCTAACTCACTGAATCCGGTTACTAATGTCCATATGCACATGGTTGTGGGGTCATTCACTGGGGCATGGGAAGCCTTATGACCACCACACCCCCAAAGAAAAGTGACTCTCCTTCCCACATAGCCATCGCCTGCCAACAGTCCCTCAGCTAGGCTGAGGCCCTCAGGAACTCTTCCCCCGAGACAAGGTTTCTCTGTAATGGTCCTGGCTATTCTGGAACTTACTCTTTAGACTAGATTGGCCTCAAATTCAGAGAACTGCCTGCCTTGGCTTCCAGAGGGCTGGGATTAAAAACAAGCACCATCACCATGCGGTTCCATGCCAGAATTTTTAACCGGCTTGATCTTGTATAGGTCTTGTGCAAGGAACCACAGCTACTATGAGTTCAAGGGTGCAACAGCCCGGCCATGTCCAGAGGAGAGCACTTCACAACAGTATATCCTATCTTCTGGGTTTTTTTCTTCCCTCTTTTCCGAGAAGTCCTCTGAGCTGGAGGTTGGGGGGTTGTAGATGTTCCACCTATTGCTCCGCACTCAGCCCTTTATTGTCAGGAGTTTGAACTATAACGGCTCTTGGTATTAACCTCTACCACCGCAAGAAGAAACATCTCTGGCCAAGGCGGGGAGCAGCACCAATCTGTGGCTATAAGCACAAATAGTCAGAAGGCAGTTTGGCCATATAACCACTTAGAACACATCACTAGATCTCTCCCTTATAAGGAGAAGTGTTGTTAAGAAAGATAGAACTTAGTCATCCATTCAAAAGCACTTAGCGAGGCCCTACTATGTGGCAGGTACTCCTCTAGGCACAGAGGCTAACAGCAAACTCTGCAGACGAGACTACGTGGAAGGGGGGGTTTGAGCTGTGTTGTCCTGTGTCGCAGCATGCTCAGCCCTGAGCGCTGTTGGACATGATGTGCTTGTTGAATTGGAAAGGGTATCCGGTGCTTTCTAATGTCCACCTGTACATCCTTCTAAATAAGCAGGCAAGCAGCGTCCCGGAGCCACGGACCACAGACATCGTCACCTGAATGCTGCTCTGTTTGTGCCTTCGGGTTTGGTGGACCTCTTCCATATCCAAAACTGATGCGGATTCCTCACTGAAATTTGAAATGGTAATTTTTAGTCACCACACAGGAATGAAAAAATGGAAATGATTGCTTCAAGATCCTGCAAGACATGGTGCTATAATTACACACCAGGTTTAACGACGGTTGAGTCTGACACACACATTCCTGCATTCTGCTGGAATTAATCGAGGTAAGACATTCGCCAGTCTTTCCCCTCTTTTCTTCTCTCTTTATTTATAATTAAAACGAATGAAAGGAGCCTGATTGCTAGCTGGAAGGAGTTCCCAGGACTTCCTTCTCCCCATCGTCCTTAAAGCCTTACAGTCACGCATTACTGCTCCTTGTTATCCACTTTCATCTTTGGTACCCTTGCCCCATCAAGTTGCAGTCAGAGATGCTATTTTTACATCACACCACAGGGCACAGGCATGGAAGCTTTTCATATCTGACGTTATGTAACAGAAAAGCATTAGAGCTCTTCCAAGTGAATCTTTGTTTAACCAACTCAAAAGAGCTCATCTTTTAAATGTACCAGCTGTCTTGAATAGCTGGATAATGGTGGTTCTAAGAGGTCACCGGGCATCCCATTTACCACCTACACAGCCGCGTGAAGGGCTGGAACAGCTTGATTTCTGATTTTCCTTATGTACTCTTTTTTTTATTTTTGGTGTAAAAGCATTAAGGAATTTTGACACAATGATAAGCTGCTATTTAAAGTCCCCACTTGTGAGATCGGAATGCAGGGCATTCAGAAGAAATTTACAGGCCTATGCATTCATACCAGGCCAGAGCCAACAGCGCAGGAGACAACTCATGTCTCAGATTCCATGACCCCTATTACCTCAGGCAAGGAGTCGGCGCAAGGGAAGAGCTGATTGTGCCTTGGACTATACAGACTTCTAAAAAGCAAACACCTTGGTGACAACAAAAAACCATTTAATTGTTACCCAGATGTCTTGTTTTATATTACCAAATATCTGGATATGAGAGCTTATGTTCTTAAGCTTGCCACCACGTTGTCACCATCATAATGTGGCTCTTTTGCATTGATATTGCAATGCTATATTATAGGCAGAGTCTCAGAAGTGCCCCCTGGACAAGACCTCCATTTAGGGACTTTCTGATTTTTGTTGAAATTGTATCCAGTTGTGTAAGGGCTGTTTGTGAGTCTAACACCTGGGCATGTGATCACTGCCTCATTTTGCAGACATTTCAGAGGGGAGCACAGTACCAAGCCAGGACTCTATATCAAGATGGAACTTGAGACTGACTCAAAATAGTGACTCCTGGCAAGCAAAATCACTTCTTGTCTAGCGCTTGGAACTGTTAGTGATAATTGGAATATTGGGTTAACCTGCTACAAAATTAGTCATATAAAAATGTTCCAATGATAGAGGTTATATTAATAGCAATTATATTAAATACAGGTATTTATAATGTAGCATTTAGATTTGCATATTGTATAAGTAAACTTAATATGAACTAGAAATTTTACTATAAAATATCAATATCTGTGATAATTATGAATTGAGTAGAGGTTTGAAGCAGTTTGAAGAAATATGAGAATTGTACGAGAAGATAGTTGAAATTCTGTTTCTTTCTGTTTAAAAGAACTGTGTTAAAAGGAAAGTAGAAACTACCTGGTTAGTTTGCCCACTTTTTAGTGTTCTGAGGACTTTTAGGTATGTCCTCAGCTCAGCTAAATGCCCGTGTAGTCCCGGAATGACCCACAGTTCAACAGTCAAACTTTAGCCATGTAATTTATGAGCAACTTAGAGAAAAAGCAAACATCTCATTTCATATGGGAAGTGCTAAATACCACTAAGACATTTTTTCTAAGTTTATTTCATTGAAATCATCAAGTATCATAAATAAGACCCCCAAATGTTTTTATTTCAGTTAATCATTTATTTTATGTATTTTAGTAAACAGATGAGACACAAAACACATCGCTGAAGGGATATGAAAAGGAGAAAGGGAAGTGGGGGATAATATTTCTGAAGAGATGAGTTGTCTTAAGCAAGTGCTAAACACTTTATGACCCTGGGTTATTTGAAGGTGTAGTTCTCATTTTCAGCACCTTTGGAACCTAGTGGGAGAATAGGATGGGTACTCTACCCACAAGCCAAGGTGGGATGCAGGAGGAGACTGGGAGGAAGACCCCAGTCCCTGACAGGGGAAGTCTAGTGATCCCACTCTGAAGAAAGGTGAGCGTTTCAGGAGGACAGAGCGTGTGGTGGGCAGAAGCTGGGAGACCTAGAAGTCAGCATAGATGGGTAAGAAAGAAATGAAGACCGTTGGAGCAGAACATCTATCTCTTCAAGCATCAGTGCCTCTCAAAACATCACACCAAAAGATGGCTGTGGCCAGAGATGTGTACAGAAAACGATGGATTCTGTACCCCATTCTGGGCTTCATGCAGCTCTACCGACTGAGGATCTCCAGACACAGATTCTAGCAAACACTAGATTGGGAAAGGGTTGCTTAAAGTAATTACTAACATCAGGTAAACTTGGGAGCCCTGGGACAAACCAGGGGCTAACCTTGTGTTTGGCCTTCCTTCAGAAATTCCTTGTAGGGAACCATTTCCACCTCTCTGGAGGAGAAGCAGGATGTACCTAAACATCCCTTTGGCTCTTCAATCACATTTTTCAGACATTTGCAGGTATCTCAGGTATCTGTGGGTGCTGGTGATTAAGTGTCAATATATGAATTTGGGGTTCACATTCAAACTGTAGCACCTCCCCTTAGGACTCTGCACTTCTTAGATGCTTGTTTTACTCCGTCTTGCCATTCTTCCTCCTCCATCCCCTGACCTCGTTTCTGGACTTTGCAGAGCAGGGTCATGTTGCTCTCTTCTCTGCTTCATCCTCGCTTAGGAGCCTTGCCTCCCTCGACTAGGGCTCTTCCACCAGATTCTACCCCTCTTCACACCATGTTTCCATTCTTTCCATCCACACACACACACACACTTACTGCAAAGCCTCTGCTCTGCCTCTTGCTAGCCTGTCCATCTATGGCTTGATGCTTTACAGACATCACTGGATTCTGCCTAACACAGTGGCTAGGATTCACGTTAAGGCGGAAGATGTTACATACATTGGTTCTTAGGCTCTGCTGCTGGACTTTGGGTCCAGATCATGTGGTTGACTGTCTCTCTGACCTGTTGACAGCATGCTAGTTGCAGGTAGGGCTAATGTGAGAACTGACCATGTTCACAGATGTAGGGTAACTTAGCATGGGTCTGGAACCAAGTACTGTGAAAGGGCGCATTGGACTCTTCCCAACTTTCTGCTCCTGAGCTGTAATGACCACACGTGGGACTGTGCCCTGAGAAATGTGCTATGGCTGGCTCTCTTCTTTCTGTCTCTTACTCGCACAGCCTGTAAAAATATCTGCACTCTCCATATTAGTTATTTTTCTGCTGCTGTGGCAAAACACCACGAATGAAAGCAATTTACAGCAGGAAGAGTTTGCTTGACATGGGGTTCCGAGGGATGAGAGTCCATCACGGGAGGCCCAGCAGCAAGTGGCAAGCATGGCAACAGGAACGGAAAGCTGAGACCACAAGCGTGAAGCAGACAGAGTGAACTCGCAGTGACTCAAGGCTTTAAACTATCAAGCCCAACCCAAGTGATGTACTTCCTCCATCAAGGTCAATCCCCCAAACCCTCCCCAACTAACACCACGAAGTGGTGAACAAATGCTCATAGCTGAGCCTCTGGGGGGACATTCTCACTCTGCCACACCCCCAACGATGGGCTTCATTTCTTCCCACTCTAAGATGGTGTTATTTTCCTCGGAGTTACTGCTTGTTCTTTCATTTCTGTCGCTGTGACAGAAAGCAGCCAAGGGGAGGAAAAGGGCATTGGACTTACAATTTCAGGCTACTGCCCATCATTTTAGGGATGTCCAGTAGCCAGTCCCATCATACCCATGCTAAGAACTCTGAGAGATGAATGTGCTTACGCTGCCTGTTCACTTACTGCTTCTACTCAGCCTGCTTTCTCTTTTCTGATAGTCTCGGATCCCAGACCTGGGGAATGATGCCACCCATGGTAGGCTGTGACCTCCCACATCAATTAACAATTGAGAAAATCCTTGCAGACATGGCATCATTAAGACTTTCTTCCCAGGTATCTCTAGGTCATATCAAATTGTCAGCTAAAACTAACCATACCACTGTTTTTTTATTTTCTTTCTTCCCATTATATACACTGGAGTAGAGACTATCCCTTAGAGGAAAATGAAAATCGGAGTCTTCAGACTGGATTAAAGCAAGAGTAACCATGAGAATTCTCCAGGAATGTGGTGAGCCAGGAAAAAGGGGGAAAGGCAAGCATCAGTGGCCGGAATGACGGGTGCCACCACTACGGTGTGTTTCCTTTAAGCGTGAGAGCAGAGACTGGAGGCCCACGACTAAGATATTTGCCCTCTTAATGCTCTGGGTTTCGGTTCATATCTGACATTTGCCTTAATGAACCGTCTCTCACGCTTTGTGGGACTGGTGATTTAAACTCCCCTCCTTCCTGTCCTCAGGTATGGACTCCGTGTAGCCTCATGTTCTAGTTAGGGTGATCAGTGCTGGGTGGACATGGAGCTCCAGCTGGGCTAGTCTGAGGCCTCTGATGGAGGCTGATATGGGGGGAAGAGAAGTGTGCTGCCTTTTCAATAGTTAGGATTGCTGTCCCAGTAAGGGTCACTATGGCTGTGATGAAACACCAGGACCAAAGCAAGCTGGGGAGGGAAGGGCTTCTTCATAAGGGAAAGTCAGCACAGAGACTTAAGCAAGGCAGGAGCTGATGCAGAGGCCGTGGAGGGGTGCTGCTTACTGACGGGCTCCCCATGACTTGCTCAGCCTGCCTGCAGTCTGATCTTGCAGAGGCATTTTCTCAGTCAAGTTTCCTTCTCTCGGGTGACTATGGCTTGTGAGAGGCTGGCATAGACTAAGCAGCACAGCCATGTACATCAGGATTTCTAGAGATTTTACAGGCATCCTTGTGGAGAAAGCCTGCTTGAGAATGAAGCCAAGATGGAAGAAAGGAAGGGGGGAGAGAGAGAGAGAGAGTAGGAGGGCAGAATTAGTCATTATTTCAGCTCCTGAATCTAGCTGAGCCAGAAACCAAACCAATGACAGACTTTTCAGTTCTATGAGCCAATTAAGACCAAAAGGAGTCCAAACAAGTATTGGAATTTTCAGTTATATCCAAAAATGGATAAATTTGTTTCTCAAAAAAAAAAAAGTAAGTCCAGAGTACACTTAGGATGTTGTTTTGGTCTAAGGGCGCCCGTGTTTTCTCTTCCGTTGTTTCTCTTTATGACTTTCCTTGCCTCTCTACTCTCAGGTGCATGATGGTGACCTCCTACCCCATCTGCAGTGACTGGCTCTTACCTCAGATTTGTTTGCAGAAGCGATTGGACATGCAAAGTCAGCTAGCTGCCTCCTGAAATTCCAGTGCTGGGGGTCACTGGCCTAGAGCGCTGGGGTAATTGTTGAGTGGGGAGAACAAAACTCACAGAGATTGAACCATAGAAAGATCAAGGTTGATGGCGTCAAGATTCAGAACAGCTGAGGGGGAGAGGGCCCGGAAGCTTAGAGAACACATTAAAGGGACTTCCTAATCAGCTGCAGGGGACACATGTTTAGAATCTCACTGAATCACTGGCGATGCAGGCAGGATTTCACCACTGACGTTACATCCCCAGAGACGATTTTTTTTGGGGGCACAACATCAGGCAAGAGAGGCTATCCTTGCATTGCTTCCATCAGAGAGAAAGGTCAAAACCATTCTTACTGAAAGTTGGGAAATGATCAGAATTACAGAGCCACAAAGTTTATCTAAACGGGGGGCTTCCAAACTATAGGCCAAGGCATTTCTACATATATGATATGAAGTTGGTCTTGTTCATGGAAAGAGGGTGTGGATCATTTCAAATGGACACAGATGCTGCTATGACTGTCAGGGTCCATTTAAAGGGGGCCATAGAGCACAGGATGATTTCTCAAGCCATTGATAGCAAATATTGGTTATAAACCTTTAGAAAAGGGATTAAAGTTTTAAAAATACATTTTACATAACTGAAAACAAACATTTCCACGAACCAAGAAATTGCTGATTTGTTTTAAATGAAGCAAATATGAGTTGACATTGTCTTTTTTTTTTCCCCCCTCACAATTCTGAACCTTTTTTGTTACCACGAATAGCTATAGAGAGAGGGTGAGTTGCCTATTGGAATGGTACCTTACTCTGCATCCAGTCATCCCAGCTCTTGTTCAAGTCTTCCACAAGCAGCACTTGTGTGGCTCAGAGCACTCGGCTCAGCGCAACTCGGCATTCATGCCTGCATTGGACCACCTGTGGTTTCTTCCCAAGGATGGAAGCTCCCTGGCACCGAGACCATATGCCTGCTTTAGTGCATGATTGACCTCGCTGACCTTTGGTTAGATCCTTGTACGGTTAAGTCCACTGTAAGCAAGGTGCCTTAAGTCTCTGCTCTCCGCATCTCCTCAGCCCCAATTACGATTTTTTTCATTCATATACCTTATTTCTACTTTTCGTGACCCTGTAACTAGTCTTGGAACACTTCAAGGGCAGAAACTGCATGTATTTGTCTCTGTATCACTAAGGTATGCAACTATTTTTATCCGGAATGTGAAGAGAGGGCCCACCTGCAAGGCTGTGACATAACCAGAAAGCTATGTCCTATATACAGCCTCTTCCAAAAATAGCCCGGCACATGCTCGGCTATAATCTGACTCAGATGCTTCCCATAGTAGATGGTCAGGGAGACGCCTGTCTTCATACACTAGTCAGAGCCCTGAAGTCAAGTTCGTCTTAGAGAGGAACTTTAGGCAACTGTTAAGATAAGGTGACTGTGTCACTCCTTGGTTTCACTAGTAGCAAAAGCTCCTTAAGCCCTGAACATCACCCTTCATAATGTTCTTTTGACTACCCAGCTTTCAGTAAAAGTGAAGATTGAAGGATGCAGGGTCTGGGGGGACCACCCAAGAGCCATATGAAATATGTAATTGAACATTTTGGGGGTTGCACACTTGGGGTCAGACTTAGGTTTGTTTTTAAGTAGCTGGGTGACCTTGGTGAGTGGTGGTGTCCTTCTGCATTCTAGCATTCTTTCTTTGTGTGTGTGTGTGTGTGTGTGTGTGTGTGTGTGTGTGTTTAATTTTTTTACAAAACCTGGAACCAGGGCTATGTCTGAGCTCGCAGGCCTGTGGCAGCTACAGTGGAGAATGTGAGCCGCGTGCCGTGCACAGGAACGGGCAGTCTCTGTTTCTTCTCTGTCAGTGAGTGGGGTTTGGTGGCAGGTGCAGGGAGCAGCTGAGTGGATAGATATCTTGGCATGGGCAGCTCGGCCTCCTCTTTCTTAGCAGAGGGGAAACCAGAGAAGACCGAAAGGCTCTTGGAGCAGAGAACCAGCCTGGGAAACACATCAACCGTGTAGTCTGTTGTTGGCTGAGGGATGGTAGCAGGGCTGGGTGTGAGCACCCTAAGGATGGGGACATACCAACTGACTTGCATGTGGGTCTACCAGCAAGTTTCCCCCATAGGAACAAGATGATAAAAGGTGACGAGGGTGACAGAATAGGATCCTGGCAACTGCAGACTCTGAGGGCGTTTCTATTGAAGACTTTGAGTGGGATATTTTCTACACATGATGTATCATTTGCACGTTCATTTCCTCCAAGCCTGGTGTTTAACATTACTTTTGCTTTTTAGTGGTGAAAGTTCAGATTAGATAGCAGGGTGCGGGACTATTCTGTGCTCTGTGGTGCGACTCAAAGTGAAGAATGATCATTAAGGCCTTCTGATCATGAAGAAAGGGCCCCTCAGTTTATTTTTGTAGTCTACTCTCTGGACTTGACTCAGGGTTTCAGTCCAGTGGCATCCTCATTTGCTGCGGTCCCTCTGGCCTCAGAACTCATAGAAGTGACTGTCATCTTCATGAAGCCCCCAAGTTTTTGTCGGGTGGTCTAAACCAGTGCTTTTCCACCTTCCCAGTGCTGAGACTTCTTAATACAGTTCCCTCCCTGGGCGCTGCCTCTCAACAGTGAAAGGCGTCGCGACTTCCCAGTGCATGGCAGAGCTTCAGGGCTGGAGAACACTTCTTAATGATGCTGCTATACCACAATCACTTTGGAGTACACCAAGAGGGAAACATATACCTTTGCTTTTTCGTCTGAATGGTGCAACTGTTTACTTAACTGTTACCACATTGCTGGCTGAACCTCAAATTATATAATTATTCCCTCAATTTTGGGGCATTGGAACGATTCCTGATTCATGCAACTATAAATAATATTGTAGAAAACATCACTTTCTATACATTGTAAAGTTGTTTACTTCAAATTGATTATCCAACTTGCAAGGTCTGGGACCAACAGCACAAATAATTTTTTTATGGATCATAATACTGGTGAGCAAACTACCTTCAAGAGTAATTTTGTCGGTTTGTGGTAGTGACAGAAACGTGCGAGCATTCCTTTTCTACCAGCTCCTTACCACTTCTCTGTGATTCTGTGTAATAGCTTATTGGTGATTTGAAACTGAAGTCTTTTTTATTACACAGAAATTTATTGTCTAAGTGTTGTGATTGACAGGAAACTTCCCGAGACATAAAATTTAAAATGACTTTTGAAAAGATTTTAAAAATATTTGATTAGGGGCGTGTGTGTGTGTGTGTGTGTGTGTGTGTGTGTGTGTGTGTGTGTGCTTATACGTATACCTGAGTGCAAGTCCCTGTGTAGGTCAGAACGACCCCTGAAGCTGGAATGAAGGGTAGTTGTGAGTCACCCAATATGATGTGAACACTGGGAACCAAACTGAACTCAGGTTCTCTGAAAAAGCAGTATGGATTCTTAACAACCGAGCCTTCTTTCAACTCTAAAGATGCTTTAAATCATTTCAAGCTTCTAGAAGAGAAAGCCTCTGGTGACGGACAGATGGAGGTGCAGTATTTATTTCTTGGTGCTGTGGATATTGTTCGGTGCGGAGAGCGCTGGCCTGACGCACCAGCCTTGTGCCTCATGCGTTGACTGTTTCCTTCTCTGTGCCTTGGTTCTACAGTTGGCTGCTGTAGAAGAAGGTATGGCGAATCCCTTGCCAGCCTGTGTTGGCCAGGAAAATAACTATCTATCTCCATGGTTTCAAAATTTGGGGAAACCCTATGAGTTGCTTGCACACGGGAGTACTAAGTGATTCACTGTGTTGGTGCCTTTACATTCTGTGGAGAAAGGGGGTAGGTGAGGGGATGAAAAAGGCCTTCATTTAGATGCAAACAGAAGACTTGTTATTTTTTTCTTCCCTTGTTCACTGGGAAAGATTTGTAGTGCGGTAAAGCAAAAATGCTACACCGCCCCTCTGGCTTTTGCAATGCCATGGTGCCAACTAGCATGAGGACACTGGAAGTTTTTCCATAAGCCATTGCTGCACGCTATTTTTCATCAGGGCAAACGAATGGATTGACTTCAGGAACTCGCGGTTGCACAGATGGCTAGTCTGATAGATCCCCCTGCCGTAATGGATTGCTGTGCAGCTGGGTGGAAAACCAGCGGACTTGATGGAGGTGCTGTTTTGATCAGAGGCTGAAGTAAATGATGTGAGTCCTTGAGTCACAAAGGCGTCTTCGGATGACTCCATTGATCTCTGGGGTCTAAGCAGGGCTTGAACTTGGGTTTCCCTGACCTTTCCATCTCCAGCTCAGGGGTTACAAGTGTGCACTGCCATGCTCGTGTGGGCTCCACTGCAGTACAATAGACACTCTGCTGAGTCACTTCTACTACACACACACACACACACACACACACACACACACAGTAAAAGAGAGAGTCAGGATCAACAGTTCATTTTCATGCTATTGTATGTAATAGTTTATTTAGATAATTTTCTATGTAATTTTTGCTTTAAATTTTTTTTATCAGTGTGTGTGTATGCACATGTGTGTGCACGTGTGTGACTGTGATGTATACTTGAGTGCAAGCATACACTTACCACATGTGCTTGCTGAGGTCAGAGAACACCTTTTGGGAGCCAGTTCTCTCCTCCCATCATGTGTTCTGAGACTTAGGTGGTCAGCCAGCCTCTCAAGCCCCTCTCCACATGACAACATCTCACCAGTGTAGTTTAATTTCCGAATGGTAAGACCATTCAAATGCTTGTGTCAAGGGTACAAAATAACCCTCCACAACAAAGATTTGTTCTGGACAAGTGCACTTTAATTTTATAGTGTCATTCCTGTTCATTCTTAGTCCCTTCTCAGCCACCTCAAACACTGTTCACCTACCTGCTCATCCTTTAAGTCCTTCAACGGTTCCAGGCTATGTACATACATCGGCAAGACTCAAGAGTCCTCTATTCCCTAGTGAGAGGGGCTTAAGACATCTTCTCTTCTAAGGGCTGTTCCCCAGATGGCTGTATCCTGCTATTCTCAGCTGCTGTTTGCCGGTCTGCTTTCTCGCTGCTGCACCCATGCTGAACGTTATTTGGTGTTCTGTCCAGGCAGGCCTTCCTTTGGAAGTATTACTCATTTCTTTAATTGTTTGCCTCCTGAGGCACTGTGTGTCTCACATGTGTGTATCAAGTGGCTGCATAAACCGTGGCCCAATATATGCTATAAAAATCAGGACAGTATGGATTATGGTGTCAGCCTTTTTTTTTTTTTTTTTTGCAAGTATCCATTTTCCTCCATCCTTTTTGTGCTAGGAGCTGACTCAGAACCGTACCTGCTCTAGGCAAGTGCCCATCACAGTGGTGCAGCTCCAGCTTTTTTCTACATTGATTTTTGAGACAAGGTCCTGCTAAATTGCCAGGTTAGCCTGGAATTTGCAATCCTCCCGCTTTAGCCTCCCAAGCAGCTAGGATTGCAGGCCTGTGACACCAGGGAACAGAAACATTTATAAATTTAGTTTTGGCGATTCATTACTTAATACAGAATATTGCATTTCAACATCCATTGATGTGATAAAATGCAAAACTAAGGCAGCAGTACAAAGCAACATTTACCTATTCATTTAATTCACATGGTTTTTTTTTGAGCATCTTTTATGAGATTTTACACTAAATAACGGAGGCACAATAATGAATGACAGCAAATAGGTCAGCTGGTACTTATTGGGAACAGTGCTCTTCTCTCATCAAGATTTCAGGTTTGTGGTTTTGCTTTTGTTTTTTTGAATGTGGTAGGAGTTTGGTTGTTTTTCCCAATAGAGATACTGTATGACATTCCGACATTCCAAGCTACGAGACAAACCCAGGGCCTAAGCGAGAGACTCCACAGATAGTAAAAGGTTATCCCTCAGCGGCCATAAACCACCTAGCCTTCCAGTTGTAGTACTGTGCTGGTCAACACAACAGGAGACAATAAGTCAGAGACACCTTGTGAAGCCCGGACAGCAGGGGACTGGATTGCTTCCTGTTGTTTTACAATACTTCCTCTTGGGTAGCTCTGCTACTCCTCTGGAGGATAATGGAAGCAGTTTCGTTACTCTGTAGTAGCTTGTAGCTGCAGCCCTAATGGAACCCCACATCAAGTCATAGTGCTTCTGGGCGGCAGGCAGGTACCGTATGTGCCTTGAAGAAATGTTAGCAGGGCCTGGATGAATCTGCTGTAACCCTGTAAAAGAGGGAGTGGGAGGAAAACTTGATGGAGAAGGGTAGGAAGGGAGGCCTTTGTTGGGCAGTGGTAGATTGTTTCTCCAGTCTGCGAAGCGCTGCGGATGTGGCAAAGGGAACATATCCAATGAGAATGCAGCGTGCAGAGCACGGAGAAGGTCCCCGGCTTTCTGTTAGCTGTGTACACTAAGGTAAAGGTGAAGGGAGGAGCCAAAAATGCACTTCCGTTTTCAGAACAAACTCTTAAGATGCTAAGTCCATTGGAAAAGAAAACTTTCTTAACGCGGTTTCACTAGCTAGCAAACCTCTCTCAAGTGTTTGTTTCTCGGAAAAAATCACCCGGAACTGCCCTGGAAGATCACATGAGGACTTCAGATAGATGTTTGGCGGACCTCAAGGGCTTCTTAAGTAGAGAGAAGGTTCCTCGAAAGCCCCAAGGACTGAGTTCTATGCCTCTGGGGGATTTGCAACTATGATCTCACGGGGACCCCCGGGCTCGCCTTAAAAACTTCAGCACTTTTCTTTGCACATTGAAAAGTTTCATGAGACGTTTCCAGACTGGATACTCTTGAACTGAAAAGAGCAGAGACAGAATAAAATGAAAAGATGTCTCCTTTCTCTTGAACTAAAGTGGGCGGGAAGGAGACTGAAATATATTCAGGTGTAAACAATCTGCTTTGTATACAGCAACAAAAAGTGACAGAGAGGGTGACACCAGAGTGTAGGCAGAGAACCGGAGAGCCCAGAGAGTCAGCCCTTGAAGGCAGTGCTAATGACGTTGAGGGGAAGAGTTGGCCACACTCGCCTGTGTGGCTGATTTCCGAACGCCTGTGGACTGGTGACTTCCCCGCGTGCCTTGCATTTCCTTGGATGAAAGTCAGGCTGTGAAGCCTCCTCTTCTGTCCTGTTGAGTGGTTGGTGTGCGGGACAGAACCTGGCGTAATGCTTTTGCCTTTGGACTGAGGGGGCACACTCTCAAGCGACCATGCCCCCCAAATTGCTCCCAGAGTATACCATCCACACTTAGATTTGATTCAGATGATAAAAATTTAAACCTCAAGTCTGAAAGCTTAACAGAATAAAACTATACAAGCCCTGGTCCAGCAGTGCACATTTTCTGCGTGTGTTAGGGACCTAAATAATTTGTGGGTGCTGAGCAGTGATTTTCAAATACATCTGAAAATGTTATGACACATTCCGTTCAAGAGTTGGATTCTATATTCTTTTTTTTTTTGCCTCAAAACTAGGCTGACTTTTGAAACTGTTTTGATCATAGGTAGAATAGAATGATACTGTTCTATTCTAAAACAGTGTTAGATCATAGACGGCATTGCTTCTGGGTGGAACACGTACAGAGGAGTCTGCTCTGGCTGGACAAAGTGCTAGCTAGCCTGCTGCTACCAGTGTGTGCGTGCGCACGTGTGTGTGCTTGTGTGTGTCAGAGATCTCAACCAAATTCAGCTGCTCTGGACCTTCTCTTCTTCTAGCTAGATCCAGCCACATCTTGTTAAAAGAGATGTGCGACACCAGGCTTACCCCGCTGAGCTTTCCCAGATTCCTAACTCCAGGGAGCTGTGAACAATAGCAGCGAAATAATTGTGGCTTGCTACCTAACTCCAGATAACCAGAACACCGGCCATGGTAATTTGACCACTATATAACTTCCTAAGCTTCCATGGAGAGAATGGAGGCTAATTTAGTTATTATTTGATGAACAATTTATTAAATTCATGAGCGTCTGCTTTAAGGGATGAGAACTAAGTGACGAGAGAGCAAATGATTTACCTAAAGTCACACAGCAGGCAGGGCGGCATCTAAACACTAGACACCCCTAAGCCATTTACAGAAGTTCAGCTCAACATGCATTTCACTCAGTGCCAGTTGTGAGTCAAAGTCATGCCAGGCCCTGTGCTAGGCAATGGGGCTTTAATTTGGAAACTTCATGATCCCAACATGACTAAGCAAAAGTCAAAACGAACAGCAGGCAATTATACATTTTGATAAATGTGGAGACAAAATCCGAGAGTGTGCCTTGATAAGAGACAAGAGAGAGGGCCGCTTACTGTAGAGTGGGTGTTTAGGAATGTTCTCTCCACAGAGGAAATGCTACCCGGAACCTGAGGCCTGAGAACTTTGTAGTCAGCTGTGTGAGGAAATCACTGGGCATTTGTTTTAGCCCAGTGGCTCTCAGCCTAATGCTGAGACCCTTTAATTCAGTTCCTCATGTTGTGGTGACCCCCAACCGTAAAATTATTTTGTTGCTACTTCATAGTAATTTTGCTACTATTGTGAACCTTAATGTAAATATCTGTGTTTTCTTGAAGGTCTTAGGTGACCCCCGTGAAAGGGGTTGTGACCCACAGGTTAAAAACTGCTGTGCTACGGTACAGAACTGAGCTATTGTCTCACGCCTCAGCTGAGGCAGACTGGCAGCGACAGATCTTTATGTGATATTGTGTGGTATTGTGTGATACTGTGCTGAAATGTGCAGTATTGTGTGAATATCCCGAGAGTGGAGATCTATTTCCTAAACTTAAAACTCCAGTCAGTTTCTTGCATCACCCTTTATGTAGATCCACAATTTTATTTTATTTTTATTTATTTGAGACAAGACTTTTCTGTGTAACAGTCCTGGCTGTCCTGGAACTCACTTTTGTAGACCAGACTGGCTTTGAATTCACAGAGAGCCTCCTGCTTCTGCCTTCCAAGTTCTGGGATTAAAGGTGAGCACTGCCCGGCTAGTTTTTAAGTGTGTGTTATACATGGCTTATCAAGTTCAAGACACATGAAATACAATAAGAGACTACACCTAAAAACAAACAGAGAAAGCCAAAGATGATTCAAAGTTAAAGTTGCGTAATTAATGGGGGCTTATGGTAAGAGCATAAGACCCGCTGAAACCCAAGTGCTGAAATATAGCAGGAAGATGCTCGCCCAGGCCCTTAAGCTTTACAGTCTGTTGGGGATACGTGAGCCAGCTTCAGATGGGTAAAGGGCAATGGGAAACAGGGAGAGAAAGAAGAGAGAGATGAAGGAAGAAGGGAGAGGGAGATTGGGATTTCAATCTCAGTGAATATTTCTGAATGCTCTTCTAGGAGTACTTTGGGAAATTTTAATCTTTACAAAATTCTCTTCAAAATTCTCTCTCTCTCTCTCTCTCTCTCTCTCTCTCTCTCTCTCTCTCTCTCTCTCTCGACAGGGTTTCTCTGTAGCTTTGGAACCTGTCCTGGAACTAGCTCTTGTAGACCAGGCTTGCCTTGGACTCATGGAGATCCACCTGCCTCTGCCTCCCAAGTGCTGGGATTAAAGGCGTGTGCTACCACTGTCCAGCTTCTTCATAATTCTCAAATACTCTCTTTCCCCCTTCCCCTGATGCCTCTCCCTCCCCCCCCTTCGTTCCCCTCCCCAATTGTGAAGAGGTTGCATACTGAACCAGGATTCAGAATGTAACATAGACAAGTTGAACAGGGAGTTCTCTTCATTCAGGTAATCTTGTCTTGGCATGCTCTAAATCATTTTCCAGATGTTGCAGATGTTAGCTGCTGAGGAGAAACTGCCTTGAAGCCGTGATTGGGAGTATGGTGCCACACTGCCAAGCTGAGACCAACCTTGGGAAGAAATAACACATGCCTACTCAGTTCATGTTTATGTCATGAGTGTTTCCCCACCAGTGGGTGTGTCTGTCTTCCCATTCTTCATTTCTCTCTCAGCTTCTCAGAGGGACTTATGCCAGAAAAACGTGAGGTCCAAGAGCATTTCCAATTTTCTATATTTACTGCTCTTAGCTTTCGACTGTGATCTTTTCTCTTGAAGGGCATTATATGTAGGAGGAGGGCCTGCTTATTTGTCCTGGCTGTCCAGAACCGAAATAATCACACAGAAACTGTATTAATTAAATCACTGCTTGGCCCATTAGCTATAACTTTTTATTGGCTAACTCTTACATACTAATTTAACCCATCTTCATTAATCTGTATATCGCCACATGGCAGTGGCTTACTAGCAAAGTTTTGGCATGTCTGACTCTAGTGTGGTGGCTCCGTTGCTTTCTCTCTGACTCCGCCCTTCTTCTTCCCAGCATTCAGTCTAGCTTTCCCTGCCTACCTAAGTTCTGCTTTGTTATAGGTCCAAAGCAATTTCTTTATTCATTAATGGTAATCACAACACACAGAGGGGACTCCCACATCAATTATATGTGTATCTTTTCTTGTATAATATATTTACTTGTTCATGTCTTCTTTATTTACTTAATTTATTGGAAGGGTCTCTTTTAGCTCAGGTTGGCTTTGAACTTGTTATTTAGCTGGGGATGACCTGGACTCCTGATCCTCCTGGCCCTACCTTCCCAGTATTGGGATTATAGACATGTATTGCCACATCTGGTCAGTTCCTTCTTTTCTACTATTCTTCCTATTAGGCATGCTGGGGCCATCCAATTAGGGAAGTATACACCCTATTTGTATGGAAAGCTAAGGGCAACAGAGCCCAACAATATCTCTTAGGTATTGGGAGTTTAGTGAGTGTCTGAAAGAAGTGGTAGTCTAGTGTAATCATCCACTTGCACAGCTCTACACAGTAAATACATATTGAGTGACACTAGTTTATACACAAGAGAAGAAGTATGGGACACGTACTGGGGTGGGCTGCTCAGCCTTTGCTGATGATGGGTATTGTTTCGAAGCAGAGTTTAGAGTCTACAACCAGACAAGGAGATGTATCAGTCTCTGGTTTAATTTGTTACTTATCTATGTATAAAACAGTTACTAGACTCCTCCTAAAGTGAGAGAAGCCAGGTAGGCAGACTATGACATGAATAATAAGGGACCAGGGCCTTAATGGGCAGTGTTGCAACTGTCTGTGGTATATATCCCATAAATCATAGGTAGTAACCAATGGGGGTGGACTGAAGATTCAGACTCAAGCCCAGAGGGGCTTGGGGAAGAGTAGCAAGGGTAGGGGCTGCTGTTAAAGACACAATTAAAGAAGGAAGTGAAGAACAGACTGCAAAGAGGCCAGGATGCCCCAGGAGAGGTCAAAGCCTGTTCTGTGTAAGAACAATATTTTACAACTTCTCATATCAATGCTCTAAAAGCCAGCCCTGAAGACAACCCATGCAAAATTGTAGCTCTCTTCCTTCAGAAAAAAAGTCACCCTTGTAAATCATTAATGGCCCGCTTTAAACCTGCAGTCCCCGGAGTGACTATTTCTCTATTCAACTGAGAAGTAAAGAGAATCGTATTGAATTATGTGAACTGAATTGGTCTCTGTTCTCTGACACCTATCTAGGACAGAATTATAAATACTGAAATGATATAAATGGTCATCATTCAGCCTCTCTAACATTATAGGCTTTTAGTGGAAAAGCAAGGTTACTGAAAGGCAAAGTTTTAGGGGAAAGTAGTTGCAGTCCAGAACTCCAAATGCCCTTCTTCCAGGTTAATTCACACCTAATTGGTACAGAAGATTTTTAGTTTGCTTCTGACTGTGCCATTTCATAGAGATTTTGAGGAAAGAATGTCCTTTGCTTGTTAATCCCTTTACTACACTCAAAAGGCAATGGTAAAACCTTTAATCACTGGTTCTCAACCTGTGGGTCATGGCCCCTGAAGGTTTGTGGTAACTTGAATGTAACTGGCCCCCATAAACTCATAGAGAATGGCAATCTTGGGAGGTGGTGGCTTTGTTGGGGTAGGTGTGACTTTGTTGGAGAAAGTATGTCACTGTGCAGGTGTGCTTTGAGGTCTCATATATGCTCAAGCTACCCCTAGTGAGACAGACCACTTCCTGTTGCCTGGCAGTCAAGGGAAGTGGCCTGCCTGCACGCCACCATATTGCACCATGATAATGGACTAAACCTCTGAAAATGTAAGCTACCCCAATTAAATGTTTTTCCTTTATAAGAGTTGCTGTGATCATGGCGTCTCTTCATAGCAACAAGGTCGCATATCAGATATCCTGAATACCAAATATTTACATTAAAATTCATAACAGCAGCAAAATTGCAGTTATAAAGTAGCAATGAAATAATTTTTATGGTTGAGGGGGTCACTACAACAACATGAGGTGCTGTTTTAAAGGGTCACACCATTAAGAAGGTTGAGAACCACTGCCTTAAATGGTTTTAAATCATTTTTCACTGTGCAGTGTCATTGAGTTGAAAAAATATTCAGATACTTGATTTCCATGAAAGGTTTAATGAAAATGATACAAGATCACTAGATGGTTTTCCTCACATGTTTGATCCAATGACTTTGGGGATAATGTTGGAAGTGGTGATGAAAAGAGCAGAGAAGAGACTGTGCACATTCTAGGTTAGGCATAACACTCTCATCAATATTCTGTAGCTGAAGAAAAACATGAGCGCCAAAGGTAAAATCCAGCTCCTTAGTACATGGTGCTGAGGATGGTTATCTGCATTGTAATTGGAAATGTGTGTGTTACCTTTATGAGTAAAGGAACTCAGGAAATAAAATGATCACCACAAGCACCACGTGGCAAAGTCTGGATCCACCCACACTTGAGAACGACTTGCGTTCTATTTTGCAGTGCCGAGGCCTGGCGAGCCTCACAGGTATCTTAGCACTGGTTGAGTAGCTCCAGGCTGGAGCCCACAGTTGTCCTTAGAGTTCTCTGCTCTTAAGTTCCTTTGGGCTTAATTGTAAGGAGATGTTCCGGGTCATCGACATTAATCTCATCACTGTCCCATTTCCTTAGACTTCATTAAAACAAGGGAATGATTCTTGCCACGAGTTTTGGAATTATTACTGTTTAAATGACTTTGGAATACTTACACATTTGGTTTTTTTACTAATGGCCACACGTGCATTTATCACCAACCACTGGACAAACCCGTCTTCACTTACGTGAAGGAAGAGGGGTTGTAAAAACAATGCAGGCTTAGGAACCCGAAATCCTGAACTCAAACTCCGAGTCGACCTTTAATCTCCCAAGTGCCTTTGCTGAGCTCACATAAAGTCTTCTATTTTGTGTTTTTCATTTGTAGAATGATGTGAGAAAAATTACTGCAAAGGGTTATTTTGGATGCCATGATGATCTGAAAAATGTGGGATGTGGTTTGAATGCTGCTTTATTTGATGTTTAAATGGAAACTATGACTTCTTTGGTGGAGGTTTTAAGCAAGTGGGTGGAGGATGCAGGATATGGCACTCTTTGGGATGGGTGACTGATGAGCTCTCTCTCTCTCAGCCCACAAATCTTCCTGTAGTGTGGTCTTGGGATTTGGCAGGTCCTCGCACCTTGCTGACTGGTTGTACTGTCTTTTGGCTTGCTCTCCTATGCTGACATACTTAGAACTTAGTTTTAATAACACGAGGGCTTCCTCCTCCTATGAGAAGCAGGGAGCAGGTACAGGTTCCCCCACTGCCCCCTTGATAGCCACACTCTAATGTCTCAGCTGATAGGCAACATCATCCTGGAGTGAAAAGACCTCCCAAAGACTCTATCCTCCAGCCTTGAGCGTGTCCAGCTCAGGCTCCAGGGTGCATGGAGCAGAGATGTACCATGTCTGATATACTATATCCACATTTCTAACTCACCAGAACCTATGAGTATAATAAAATCCGCTTCAGGCCATCCAGTTTGGGGGTGATTTATTACACAGCCAACCAGAACAAGACAGGATGATTCATTTACTCCAAACTTATCAGGGTTGTAAAGGAAATTGGAATAGTGTTGTTTCTATTGCTCCATTACCCTTTCAGCCTGATAGAAAGTTGTGGCTAATACTGACTGCAACTTCAGAGCTGAGCAGAGATTTAGGAATGTGGAAGCTGGTTTTTCTTTTCAAGAAGGCTCAGATACAGTGGTGTCAACCACCATCTTACCTCCTCAACTTGTGAGTAGACTGGTCTCTCCATGCTCGATTCTACTCCCCACAGGAATGGGGATGTCTTCAGAGAGGGATTTCCCCCGTAAGAACCGTTCTTACTGTTTCTTTTCCTGCCATTCTTGCTTTGAGAGGTCATAGCAGGTTCAAGGCAGATGGTCTGAGACTTGGGTGGAGACAGCAGTGGGTGTTGTGCCATTACAAGGATCGCACCGTCTCGTATGGTACATGGCATTCTTAGCAACTGGCTTTTTCTGAACCCCGGTGTATCAGAGTTCGGCTCTATTGTTTATATGTTCAGTTTTTGAGGTTTCTTTCTCGGCCTCTCCGTCTTTCTTCCTTCTTCTTCATCTCCTTGTCTCCTTCTCATCATCTGAACATTTGCCAACATGACTTCGTCTATCCCGACCATCTTTCTTCACTCACCACCATCTGAAGTCTAGAAGCAATCCCACTTTCCCCTATGGGAGCTTCAGGAAGTAGAAGCAATACTTAGAGCCCTTAGCACACTGTTGGCACTCTGTTCAGAGTCTTAGCACCATGAATTCCTGTTTCCCTGAAGAGGTTCCTGTGCCATTCTTGGCAGGACCACCATCTTGTTCCTCTTCATAACCCCTAGTGTGGTTTCTCAGGAAATTCTTGTTGAATTCCATAAGGCAGCCTGAAATAGTGCCAAAAGTACGCAGAGTCAAGACACATGGCTTCCAGGCTCAGGTCGGAGTTGGGTCTGTAAATAACAGATTTGGGAAATGGTCTTGAACCTTACAAGCTCTTCACAGATTTGGCCCTAAATTTGCTTCTCAAATCAATGGCAAGGTTTGAATAGGCCATTGGTTTTCAATTAAGTATATTTCTCCATGCTACTGCTGCCCGGAGGGGCGCGTGCGGGGGGTGGGGGTTGTGCATTCTTGGTTGTACAGCCTTGGCTGGGAACACTGTTTGTGAGATGCCTTCAGGTTTCAGGAATACATGTGGGCTGGTGGGCATTGCTGAGGCCTGTGGATTTACATGGAAGGAAATGAGCTTAGCACTTGGGAATAATAGCAGAAAAGGAATTGAGGTAACTCTGAGAGCAATAGGGAATGTCTATTAAAGCAGACACTGTGCTCAGAGCTTGAAGGCATTATTACTTCATTTGGTCCTCAAAAAGCCCTCTCAGGTGGATGCTGTGGCTTTCACCATTTATAGCTTTAATAATGGACCACGCTGCTGACCTAGGCTACTAAGTGTTGGACTTGTTATCAGACTCTTGCTCTCTCTAGAACTTACCCTCAAAATACTCCCTGGCTGTTTTTGTTTGTTTGTTTGTTTTCTAGTTGTGCTTTTACTGCGGGGAATTGTCTATAACATTATTGGAAAGGCTTGGATTACCAGTCTTTGTAATTCCTTTCTGGGTTCTGTATTGCCATCATTTACTGTCTACCAAGTGACGTGTACACATGGAAATAACACTTGTATGGAGAGAGTCATGAAGACATTGAAAATCCCAGCACGCCGTATCAGACCCATGAGAAGATAGCACCAATGGAATTCTTTCAGGCAGGTGAGGGCAGGCTTTACCACGTGGAAGGTATTTACTTCCTGAGGGGAATAACGAGCTAAAGGAACTAGGGTCATTAGATCACCAAAGGCCAGGAAGTGTGATAAATCTAGCTTCTCGCCATCAGTGGCCGGGAAGTGCTGGTCCGCAATCGATGGAACCATGATAACTGTCGTTCATCGGCAATGCTGCCGCCCACGGAGCGATGGAGCAATTAGGATTCAGCACAGTCGGGTAGCATTCTCAATTCTATACACGAACGAGCACCTGAGCTTCCTGTCTCCTCCTGTTTCTCTACAGCATGATCTCTGCTTCCATCTCTTCTCCCTCTGCAGAACGGAGGGGTTCTTGGTATCTGCCGGGTGTGACTGATGGACCGTTTCCTTTGAGCTCCTCCAGCACTCAGGTTTCTAGTTTCTTTGGGAAGAACTCCTGTGTGGTGTGAATTCTTCAGTCCTCACCTGCAAGTGCCTTCTAACTGTGCAGTCTGCGTGCGTTGGCTTCTGGGACACCACTAAGATCTTTTCCTATCCTTTCCTTGTCTGGCTGTTGGCCTCACTAGCTCTAAGTTACAGGTTCTCTATAGAGTCAGCATTTCCTCTTTCCCTGCTGCCACTATTCATGCTTTCTCATCAGTGCCCCCTCCCACCTCTGTTAAAAACAAAACCCTGTTACAAAGCTGTGCTGCAATGCTTTTCCCTTCTGGGGTGGGGTGTCAACGCCTGTGGTGTGACCAGTACTGGTGATTGGAGTCGCAGGAGAGGAAAGGAGGGAAGGGCAATTGTCATGGATCCCAGCGGGAGGAGCGGCAGGCAGCAGGACTTTGCTGGAGCCTCACAGATCTTCTTACTGACAGCCCTCGGGGCACAGAATCCTGGGCTTGGGGTATTTTAAGACCTCATCAAGAGAGGAGTCTAACACGAGGACAACCCTTCATTCTTTCCTAGGGAGAGTGGCCTAAGTAGTGGGAAACCTTGTTCCTTCTATTGGTAAGGGTGACAGTCTCCTTCCCGGCTCCCTGGGCAGGAGAGGTTAGCTGTGTTCATCTGGTTTAGGATGTCTAGGTGAAGTTCTGAGTGGGATTTCTATGGTCCTCCTCAGAACAGAGAGAACAGAGTGGGTGACGGCTCTCTGCTTACCCTTTCTCTGTTTTTCTTTCCCATAGCCCAACACACAGAGGCTGGCATCTCAGTGATTAATTGTACCGTGTATGAGGTGAGATGAGCAGAAATATTCACCCTCCCCCATTGTTCCCCACTGCCTCTCAGGACACCTGAGCAACAGCTTTTTCTCGTGCTGTGGAGAAGTCGTGGATTTAAAACCGGAACCCTTAGCTCCCGGTATTAGTGTATTGCACATAATGGATTAATTTTCTATGGCGGCGGAACAAATCACCACACATTTAGTGGCTAAAGCAACGTAGATCTCTTGTCTTCCTCTGGGTGTGCGTAGAATCTGGGTAAGGGGTTACCTGGGGTCTCCACTGCAGTGGGGCAGGCTGTGGTCTGTCTGCACCTTCAGTATACACACTTTGGCAGAACCCAATCCCTGGCTCCTTTGGAGCTGACATATATTTTCTTGCTGGCTTTGATGGGGTGGGGGTGAGTCTGTCACACTCAATGCTGAGAGCCTGTCCTCACATTCTGGATGTACTGTCCTCTCACATATGGCTGGAGATTCTCTGAAGAGTCCAGTCTCCCATAGGATAAACTCTTCAATTCAGTTAAAGTCAACTGAATTAAATTATCTTCAAATTCTATTCTCCTTTGTCTTGCAATGCAACTGGCTCTGAGTGAGACCCATCGTATTCACGGTCCTGGCTATTTTCAGGCGAGAAGGAGACTGTAGGTATGTAAGACGGGAGGACTCTCTCGGGCCATTCTAGAGTTATGCTCACTTCATGGTTAAGAAGGTGGAACAGACAGAGCTGGAACCCCCAATAACGGTGTCCTGCCTGCCATGAGAAGTGTGGGATTTGAAGGTAGAAGCTTTAGCTCGCTCCTGTCTATTTACTGGCTTAGGAACCTTGTGCATGGTGCATATAGAGAGAGGAAATAATTAATAATCACAGCACCCCCACTGTGTAGGGTTAGCTCGAGGAACAAATTAGAGAAAAATGTGTCAATTAGGGCCCCGTGAATTCTTACACAAATGTTCACAGTGTGTCATCTCCGTGCCAGCCATCCTCCTGTGCATTCTGCCAGCATTTCCCCTGCAACCGCTATTCGCTGAGCACTGACTGGGAGTCCTGGCGATACTAGTAGGACTAGTAAGGCAGCTTCTGCTCTCACAGGGCTCAACGTTTGTGGGAGAAGCAGGTACGTAGGCAGCAGAGTATAGGGTGATCTAGGGCAAATGAATGGATGGACGGGTTTGAGTTGAAAGTGCCAATTCTAGACGGAAGAGTCAAAGAAGTCTTTTCAGAAGCTGTGGGAAAGGAACATTAGTCATCAGAACTAGCAGCTGAGAGGAGAATCTCTATGTATCAGGAAGGGTTCAACATCTATATGTAGAACTGTGGTGTAGACACTATCATTCTAACCTCTAGGTTGTAGATAAAGAAACCGAGATACAGAGTAATGAAATAACATTTCCCAGGAAGTACAGCACTCACACCCAGGCAAGCTTACTTCAGAGCCCGAGCTAAGCATGGGATAAGGTGTGTGTGGGGCCCAGGAAGCTGGTTTTAGGGCGATGTAATAGGATCCATAATAGACAATGTAGACTGGGTGTGGCTGATAGTTGATCAAAAGGAAGACTCAAGAATGGGCTGTTAGTGTACGACTAATCTAGTAAGAGGGTCCTTCATTGGGACGGATGATGGGGGATTGAGTTTGGAGGAAGGAGAAGAGCAAATGTATGGTATGTGTAATGCAGGATGCTTTTGATTCAGGCAGATTGTCGGTGAAGACAGCTATGACTCTGGGAGATAAATCTGGGTTTCAACTGGACATGGATTACAAGGAAGTCACATGGATTTTATAGGATGAAATTGTCATATAAAAGCATGTAGATGAGATAAGACCCAGCGATGTAAGTGTTTGAAGTGTGAGCTGGAGGGAATGAGTTGTGTAGAGGGAGGGGAATTGAAGGGGAATGGAGTAGAAAGATGATGCATACCAAAGTGAGTGAGAAAGGATCATCAAAGCCCTGAGTGTGATCCAGAAAGGGTCAACAAAGCCCTGAATGGGTTCCAGAAAGGATCATTGAGGCACTCAATGGCATTGGCTGTTCTTGGCTGTAGAAAGATGAGAACAATTACAGCCACAGTAAAATGTTTCAGGAGGCTGAAAATAAATGAGAGGTACAAAGTCAACGAGAGTGCTCATATCACAGAAAGAGGCTCTTTGGGTAGCTGCAGAGGGCATGGCATTTATGAAACATAGCTCACTTTTCTTTGACTGTAAGATGGTAACATCTGAGCCAGTTTATTTTTTTGTGTATGTGTGTGTGTTTGTGTATGTGTGTGTGTGACAGGAAGAATAATCTTAGCGAGTGGTAGAATTAAAATTTTTAAACAAGAATGGCAAAGGTGTCCTGGGGCAAGAAGAACCTCTGGAGTCCCCACTTGCCTGGTCTTTCACTTTGACACACCCAGAGTTGTCTAAGGGAGTCTTCATGGAAGAACTGCCTACGTTAGATTGGCCTGTGGCATGTCTGTGGGGCATTTTCTTGATTGCTAATTGATGCAGGAGGGTAAAGCCCAGTGTGGGTGACACCATTCCTGTGCAAGGAATCCAGGCTGTTTAAGAAGCCCAGCAGAACAGAGGTTAGGGAGCGAGTAAGTGGGCAGCTTTCTATGTTTCTGCTTTGAGCTCCTGCCTTGAAGTTCCTTCCATGACTTCCCTAGACGATGGGATGTGAGCCATATGATGGAGTCAACACTTCCCTGTCAATTTGTCTTTGGTCTTGGTGTTTATCACAACAACAGAAAAGCAAATTAGGACCTGGATTTTGACTTGTTTTCCTTTAACACCTTCAGTCTTCTGTCCATATTTATTCTGACCGTGTCTACATATGACCGGGGCACACAGACAGCCTTCCCTAAATGTTAGTTGTTAAACTGCAGGAGGAAGAAGATTTGAAAATACACACCGTATTTTTCTTTTCTTTTCTTTCTTTTTTTTTTTTTTTTTTTTGGTTTTTCGAGACAAAGTTTCTCTGTGGCTTTGGAGCCTGCACTGGAACTAGCTCTTGTAGATCAGGCTGGTCTCGAACTCACAGAGATCCGCCTGCCTCTGCCTCACGAGTGCTGGAATTAAAGGCGTGCGCCACCACTGTCCGGCCCCGTATTTTTCTTAAGACGAAAAAAGCCACGGTGTCTGTTGTTTTCTATTATTTGAGCAGTAGTTTTGGGTCAGTAACCTGGGTGCCTTCCTGTAGGACTGCTCTACGGTATCCGTGGTTGTCCCTTCAAAGGGTGTTTCCCAGAATCCTTTGCCAAGAAACTTCAGACTCAGCTTATTAGATGTGCCTCAGGTGACTAGAAGGAGCAGAAAAACAAACAAAACCCAAGATGTGTCTTCCCCTCCTCAAGTACTGTTCCACAGCTGGCCTTGTTTCCCAGCTGGGTACCACAGATACGGAGGGTACTACAGGCACTGGCTACTGTTTCCACGTGCCCAGTTGGTACTAGCTTTGGATGCCACCAGTTGCTACACTCTCTCACTGTTCCCTGTGCAGAGAGACAAGATCAAAATGTGCCACTTTGCTTTCCTACAATTGGCCTTATGTTTGATCCTAGATTTTAACAGCAATCTAGACCAGAGATGACTCAAGCATCCTCCCCACCACCGTATGTGACAACGGTCAGAGAAAACAAAGTGACATACAGGGAATGGAAGTGAGGTACAAAGCTAGTTGGGTTGGCTAGAGCTCATAGCTATCTTTGTCAGATAGTTGTCAGCTTATCATTGGTTGAGACTCAAATACTTGTTACAAGAGAGAGCTACTGTCTTCCAGTGTGCCAAGAAGATTACAGTTCTGTATATAGGTGAAGTCTTTAAGCCACACTTAGAATGAGAAGCATCTTGGACAAACAGGCCTGCTACTTATTATTTCTTCTAAAACCTCTTGAGTTCTCCATACTCGATTCCTAATATTGAATTACTCCATGAGGACTGTTTTCTTAATTGGTATTTGACCAAGACACTTACCTATTGTAGAAATTTGACAAAAGGTGAATTTTGTAGAAACACAAAGAAAACCCAGTCACTACAAATCTCACCACCCAAAGATGGCTGTGGTCAGCATTTTGTGTCTGTTACTTCTGTTGTTTCCACGTGCACACAAGTCTTTTATTTCCATTTAAAAAGATGAAGGTATCCTGCATGATGCTTTCCTTTCCTTTCCCCCCATTTAGTATATTGGATAAAATGAAATAACTAGGAATTCTTATTTACCATGATTACTAAAAATGGTTATTTGTGTGACACCAAATGGACATATTAAAGTTTATTTAGCCATCCTAGTACTGTTTGGGGTTTAGATCACTTGCAATACTAGGTCATTGATAATATTCAGGGCTGTATTTCTGACTGAGCCTATGACAGTTCCTATTTATTTGTTTGTAGAATTTAGGATTAAGCCCAGGGCCTCATACAGCATTGGCAAATGTCCTACCAGTTAGCTCTAATCTCAGCTCCACTTTAACTTGTTACTTTGCTCAGGCTGCCCTTGAAATCACTTTGTATCCCATTTAGGACTTGATTTTGTAATCCTTCTGCCTCAGCTACTGAGTGGCTGCTGTTGGAGGAGGGGGCTGCTTGTTGGTTCCCAGCCACTTAGTCCCGAAATAATCACAGAGAAACTGTATTAATTAAATCACTGCTTGGCCCATTAGCTCTAGCTTCTTACTGGCTAACTCTTACATATTAAATCTAACCCATTTCTATTAATCTGTTTATAGCCACAAGGCTATGGCTTACTGGGAAAAGTTCTGGCATCTGTCTCTGGTGGGGCTACATGGGGTCTCTCTGACTTCGCCCTCTTTCTCCCAGCATACAGCCTAGCTTTTCCCACCTAGTTCTGTTCTGCCCTTGCCATAGGCTCAAAGCAGTCCTCTAGTCATTAACCAATAAAAGCAACACAGAGACAGAAGGACCTCCCACACCAGGCTGCAGTTAGAGATCTGCATTACTAGACCAGGTGTTTTTGCCTGTCAGTGAAATATGGTTGAGAAACACCCGGGAGTTCTATGCATCCCATTTCTGGGTGTATCTAAGAGGGTGTTTCCAGCAGCATTCAATCACAAAGGCTCTGCCTAAATGAAGACTTTAATACACTGATAGACTAGAAAATGTGAATCGACTTTTGGGAAGTGATGGGACCGAGGGAGGTGGGGCCTGGCTGGGGAATGTCCATCACTGGAGTCAGAAGATGGCTGCTATATCTTGCCTTGACCCTTTCTGGTTGGCTCTACTGTTCTTGCTGTCTGTCACGATGTGCCAGCCTTTTATTCCCATGCGCTTCTGCCATAATGATGTTCTTCTTCCCCTGGGTCCAGAAACAGAGACAAGTGAGCATGGGCTGAATTCTCTGAAACTGCTCAGCAAAGGTAAATCCTTCCTTCTGTTGTTCTTCCCAGATACTCTGTCACAGCAATGAGAAAGCCAGCAGCTTTGGTAGGATAAATTAAAAATTCAGTTTCTATGCGAATTGGCTTTTACTTATTTTGCTCATTGCTAAATGAATCCTCAATGTCTTGAGGGACTTTCAGTGACAGTGGTGTTCTTGTGGAAGGTTAAGGTGGAGAGATCACATCAAGGGACCCATATGGCCTGGAGACCTTACCCATGCTGACATGGTTCCCTTTCCAGAGCAGAGCTGAATCATCACACAGAGAGCAGTCAGCCCAGAACTGGCTGCCTGCCTGCTGCATTGTACAGGATGGGGCCTCCAGGCTACCACAGCTGCTGGATTCAGCCGATGGAATTTGCCTTGTTGAAACTGAGAGCCAGATGGATGAGAGGAGAGGTCAGGGCTACATGGACTCCTGTGAAGTCCGGTCCAGCTCCCCCAGGACATCTCCTGCATCCCCTGGCTGCTCTGCTGAGGCTGTTGTGACTGTCCTGTGCTCAGGTCCCATCCTAGCTGGATGAAGGCTGCTGCCTGGCTGCTTCTGGTCCTGATCTTCCTTATGGAGTCTTGTCAATTTTCAATCCCTAAGAACTAAGCTACTTATCCCACCCCCACCCGTGTGTGTGTGTGTGTGTGTGTGTGTGTGTGTGTGTGTGTGTGTAAGGCAAGCTCTCTACCACTGAACTATTTGTCTAGCTTGATTTGGGATTTTCTGCTACACTCTAACTACTGCATCTCAAGAGTTAGGGTCTCAAAGAGAGGCTTGCTCACCAAGTACATAAGGAACTTTCATCCTTTTGGGAAGGAAGTCAAGTTCCTTTGCTAAGTTACCAGCTGACAAATTTAAATTTAACACCCTCTGCAGTGAAGCAGCCACAGACAGTTAGAAACTTAGATCTCAGTGTTTATCTTCATTTTGCCCAAACAATGACTGCGTGTCTCAAGCTAAGTAAAAGCAACATGGCCATAAAACAAAAAAACCACAGAGCCAAAATGGAATGTGAGGACAAGCATATTTTATACTGGGATCAAACCAGAGCCTCAAGATGGGTCTGCTGTACCCATTCCTGGGAACCCTGGGCACTCGCAGCCCATTCTGGAGGATTTAAAGTACTTACTGAATTCAACAGTTATTTAATGATCATGTGCTGTATGCGGTGTGTGAAGCTACCCCATGGGGCCTCGCTGTGAGAAGACATTGGGGGCACAAAGTCACATTTCTGTGGACAATGAGGGGCTTGGTCAAGAGCTCAATTGGCTGCCTGGCTCCACCATCTCGCGCTGTGTGATCCTGGTGAAGTTGTCAATACTTTTTTTCGCTTCAGTGTCTTGGTTTCAAAAGGGTATGATAGCTTTTTATGGAAAGAGTGAAGAATTAACCCATGCAGTGTATCTGGACACCTCCAGGGATGTGGTGGATTTTCTCTGCTGCTCGGTAGATTTTGGTTCTTGGGAAAGGCATAAAGGTAGGGAGGGGGGGATCTGGGGCTTTTGTCGCCTGCCTGTTACTGGCACATGCCCCAACCTTTGCAGAGAACTTTTAGCTTTCAGCCTTTTGTGACTCTTTGGCCTTATGGTCAGTGTACATGGCTTTTGACAGTTTCCAGGCTGGGTGCTGGGGGAGAGAGGGGATGAGGACGCAGGGTCTTCCCTTGATATCTTAGTCTCTGAGGGTTTCACACACACCCAGGTCCAGGGGAGACTCTTTTTTAAAAAAAAAAATTAAATATTTTCTTGCCTATTTATTTTCTGTGTGTGGACTTGAGTGTGCCTCAGCATGTGTCTGAAGGTCAGAGTCCAACTTGCTGGCGTTTCTTCTCTCCTTCTACCATGTAGGTCCCAGGGATTGAACTCAGAGCTCAGGCCATCAGGCTTGGCAGCAAGCACTTTTGCCTCTGATCAGTCTTGCTGGACCACTGGGGTAGGTTTTATGGGGAAGAATGAAGGCATGGGGACAGGGTTCCTTAGAAACTGGTGGAATATGACCCAGTTCTGACTGGGGGCACAAGTTCTCAAGATAACACAGCCTTTCACCTAAGGTCAGGATTCTGCATGCCACACCCAGGAAGAAGACCACGTGACTCTTTGCTGAAATGTTTTATTCATTTGTCTGTTGAGTTGCTCATTGGTCCTGCTCAGTGTCCCTTCTGTGTCCCACCAGACTGTTCAGTGAATCCACCCACATTTCTGGCTTTCACACAGCCACGTCACATCCCTTCCCTGTGCCCCGTGCTGCAAGGAGCTTCCTGCCTCTCCCCTCAGACGCCATTGCTACAGGTCTGGACCACTCAGCCTCGGCAGGATGTTTGCACACTTTTCAATTCTGATTGCTTTGCTTGGAAGGACTCTTGGGTCAGGGAATGTCCTTAAAATGTAACAGAGCTTGGATTCAGCACACCACACAAAGAATGGAAGTCTCTTTGGTGCTTTCCATCTTCTAATGAAGCCTAAAATTGTTTTAGCTTCCGAAGGCCAGCTGTAAAGGGAGCATCATTGCTCCACACATTAGCCGCAGGATTCATTGTGTAGGTCTACATGCGACAATTTAAGTAACTTCAGTTTACCTACTCTCTGATAAAAATTTGAACTTGCCAATTAGAAGTACTTATGACATTGGCATATTGATAAGCAAGAGAGTCAGCAGAAAAGACAAAAACAGCCTGCAGCACGCACTACAGATTCCCTACCCATCTGCCAATCAATACTTTGATACCATATTCAGACAGTTGTGTTTTCCCTAGGAACCTGTGCTGGCTAGGTTTTAGTCAGCCTGACACGAGCTAGGGTCATCGGGAAGGAAGGACTCTTCTTTCTGAGGAAGTACTTCCACAGGATTGGCCTGCAGGCAAGTTTGTAGGGTGTTTTTCTTTGATTGGAAGTTGATGTGGGAGGACCCAGCTTACAGGGGTCCGTGTCATCCTGGGGTGTATAAGAAAGTAGGCTAAGCAAGCCAGGATGAGCCAACCAGCAAGCAGCACTTCTCCAGGGCCTCTGCATCTGCTTCTCCATCCATTCCTGCTCTGACTTGTTGAGATAATGGACTGCACTGTAGAACTATAAGGTGAAATAAACGGTTTCCTCCCTTTTGATCATGGTGTTTTTATCACGGCAATAAGAAGCAAACTAAGACTAGAGTCTAGAGTCACGAGAGTGTGCTCCTGACTACCTGGATGAGTCTTCCTGGCTAGTGGATGATTGTCCCTTTGTTTCCTTGTCACAGTTGGGTAGGGGTCTAGAGTCATTTTTTCCATTGTCTTTTCTTATATGGAAATATTAACATCATAACAAGGAGTCCATCCCCTGATGACTTCCAAACTCCTCATTTCCATATGTTATAGTGCTGGGGACCCAGACTTCACATTATAAATTTTGGGGGACAAAACCCTCCAGCCCACAGCTTTCACTTGTTTAAGGCAAAATTAGAAAAGTCACATAGCTGCTTTGGGCCTCAGTATCACCATCTGTAGAGAGGAGAAATATCTACAAGAGTTGAACTGACAGGGCAGTGGTTGCGCACGCCTTTAATCCCAGCACTCGGGAGGCAGAGGCAGGCGGATCTCTGTGAGTTCGAGACCAGCCTGGTCTACAAGAGCTAGTTCCAGCGCAGGCTCCAAAGTCACAGAGAAACCCTGTCTTGAAAAACCAAAAAAAAAAAAAAAAAAAAGAGTTGAGCTGAAGGTTACATAAGTAGATTCTCCAAAAGGCTTTCCATGGTTCCAAGCAAACAGTGGAGATCTAGAAAATGTATTTAATATGTAATTATACTTTTCTATCTTAGTAGATATCACAAAGACAATCAAAGATTGATCTAAAAATCTCACGAGAGTACAGTGAAAATAATCTTATATTTGGTCTTCTGCAGTTTTTCTGCTTTTGAAGGCTGCTTAAAACTACCTGGCAAGGGTCTTAGGTGGACTTGAGAAGCGTTTGGCGCAGCAGCTGAGGGTCATGACTTTCTGTAGAGCATCAGGCTATCCTGGTGTCAAATACAGATAATATTATTTTGCGTTGGGAGAGGTACCCCACAGGTAGCTGAGGCTAGCCAAAGATCAGTCATTTTTGGTTTTGTCTGAGTGTATGGCATGCAGAAGTGGAGGGCGGTGCAGGCTTTGTTCTTTAAAGTTGCTGATAGAGTGGCCAGCCTGGCGCAGAGGCCATAGCTTGTGCTGGGGAGACTGGCTGTTGCCTCCTCCTTGAGCACTGTTTGTCCAGTGGTCTCACAAATAAGAGGTCCTGAGGCCAGCTCTCCACAACATTTACGGTGTTGGGTGGGGTCATAGGTGAATTCTTGGGATGAGTCTCAGTTTTCTTGTTTAAATGTTGCCAGGAATAAAAGGCAGCTTGAGGGTTATTAGTGAAAACAAGTCTGAATTGTGTAGTTTGGTTCCTTGTCCATGGAAGAAATACTCAAGAAATGCTAGTCAAAATATTAACTACATTAAGAGAAAATTTGGAAGGAAAATGCCCAAAGAGAGCATTTCTGTCTCTCCAGCGTCCAGCTTCTTAGCTGCATGGCTTTGTCCCGTGGCCAGGACACAATGTCCTGCACACAACACTGCCACAGAGCAGACAGATGCTCCCCTGGGACTCCACTCCAAAATGTTTGCCCCCATTGGCTCATTAAGCTGTGTCTGCCTGGGGCGAGAGGTGAAGCGCTGAGTTAACTCAGTCAGCAACCTTCACAGAGTTTTCAGAACGTGACACCATGTTGGAGAGCAAGAGAAGATGCTGTTTTTAGAGCCACGGTTCCCTGGGGCCAGGAGGTTAGTTGAGAATCCCCCCTGCTTCTTTCTGTGACTTCTCCATAGGAGATTTCCACACTCTGCCTCCTCTCTGCATTTGTGTTGCTTGTATTTGCCAAAGGAAGGCTTTTAGCTTTAGCGTCTCAGCGGGAGCCTTCTGGGTGAGCATCACAGGGGCCCACTGCAGCGACAGGAATAAACCCCACCGGAAAAAAAGAAAACGATGATTTTTTTTTTATCTCTTTCAATGAAGCATTTAAGAAGTGGTTTTATTTTCTCCTTTATCTTTCCTGTGTCCAATACAAGCAGTGATGGGGACAGAGCCTGCCCTGTCTGATGTCGCGGACTTATTATTCCCAATCTGTGGATGCCTCAGTTTCTCTGCTCACACCTCTCCATTGCTGCAGCTCACTTTCGTCTCTGGGGGTCCCTGGGTCACTGTTTGGGGGATAGATGTTTACTGCTGGAGAGTCAGTCTCCTCTCCTATCAGAGTATTTACAAAGTGATTGAATTACAAAGCGCCTTTGATGCTTTCACAAGGAGCCAGGGCTAGCCTCCAGAGCAATTTCTTTAGGAGGTGCTACATACCAACTCTGCCATCTCTTCTAGAACTTTCTTAAGGTTCAGGATGATGCAAGCCTCTTTCTAATTATCACCTCTAATCATTTTTTAGGAAATGTAGACCTCAATTACTCAAGGAGAAGAAGGCTTTGCTCCCTTGGGATTTTAATCTGTTTTGTTTGATTCATTCTCATTTGAAAACGATTTTCTTTGGTGGATAAGTAAGGAGAAGGTCTTATGTTAGTGATAAGAAAATGGTCAAAAGGGTTGGGCTTGTGATTGGGGTCAGAAGTGTGCTAGCAGCTGCTTTATTGGATAAGGTAGATGCCTTCTCTATCGCTTGAAGGAAGCTCTTTTGGGGACCTATCAACTTTGTGTACTTTGTGTTAGAGATCAAAAGAGTGGGGCCACCCTCTGCTGGCTTGGAGATCTCCTTCAATGTAAGTCAAGAGAGTACTATAAAACTCTTCAGATTCCTATAAATGCCAGCCTAATCTTAACATTTGAGAGTCATGCCTGGGGGCTAGAAAAGTGGCTCAGATGGCTGTTCTTCCAGAGGACCCAACTTCAATTCCCAGCACCCACATTGCAGCTTACACCTGCCTGTGATTCCAGTTCCAGGGGATCTGAAAACCCCCACACAGACACGTATGCAGGAAGAACACCAATGAACATAAAATAAAAAAACTATATATGTATATATACACATATAGATATATGTACACACACACACACATATAGATAGAGAGTTGGGTCTGTTGCCTTGGGGTTACCAGGGCTACCTTTCTCATGTCATTCATCACCTGAAGCTCAGGACGAGGCCTTCTTCATGGCCAGACTCTAATTCCCCTGTGGCTTCTTTCAAAATATTACATTGGCTTTTTGGAATTTAAGGACAATGGTAGCATCCTCTTTAGTCAACCTTCCGTTCCCACTTTGATTTCAGGAAGACTTCCTCTCCTGCTGCTCTCTCAGAGGACTGCCTCTTTCCTTCCATCCCTCTGCACTGCTCAGATTGGAGTGGGATTGAGGGATTCCTTCCCTCACCGTTTGCACGTCTAGACAGATTTCTCTCCTCTCTGAATTCCCTCGCCTATGGAGCTCATGTCTTGCAATGAGATCATCCAGCAAACCACACTTCCTTTATTGTTAGCCCTCCATGGAACACATACTTGATTTCTCAAGGATTTCAGCTCATAGCTAACTGTCTTCTCCACATCATCGGTTTTCTTTAATTGTTGGCAGGCTACACACATATATAGGGTTCTTCACTTTGTTCCCCAATCACCTCCTCCAGTCCATCGAAGTAACTCCCTCAACTGTTGGTCATACTGCAGTAGACTTAGTGCTTACCATTGAACTTTTACCAAATCGGCATTTTTATCTTGAAAAATCTCTTATTATATCAACAACTACAATTATTATGTGTGCATATATGTGTATGATGTGTGTGGGAACATATGTGCTATGGCGCATGCGTGGAGCTTGGAAGATGACTTGTGGAGACAATTCTTCCCTTCTACTTTTATGTACGTTTTGGGGATTGAATTCAGGTCATCAGACTTACATCATCTGGCAGGAAGCACCTTTACCCTTCGAACCACCTCATCGCCCCATCCTTTCTTATCCCCTCCCCTTCCCTCCTTCCCTTCTTTCTTCTTTTCTCTTCTTCTCCCCTCTCTATTTCTTCCTGTCCTCTCTGTGTCTCATGTAGCCCAAGATGGCCTCAAATTTGCTGTAGGCAAGGATGACCTTGAACTTCTGATACTACATTATTCAATGATGGGGATAAATCCCAGGCCATCACGTATCCTGATCAATTGCCCTACATCCCAAGTCTCCCAGATCTTACCTTCAAACATTCAGCAATTCAAAAACCTCAAACATTTCCAGGTGGTGCAAGCCCACTTACAGCTTTCAGTTTGGGACACAGGTGGGATTTTGCTGCCGGTTTTTTCTTCTAGCTGGGTGCTTTCAGGCAGCTTGCATATCTCACAAGCGAGGCTGAAACTGGACTCTGATCTATTTACTCTCATATATGACCTGCTCTTTGCCAGCCGCCACCCTGGCCTCTGTCCCTTTATTCCTGTCATCGCTAGACTCATCATCATTTGTCGTTTGAGTACATCTTCACTCACTCTGCTCTCTCTTGGTTTGTGTTCCCTCAGCTAAATCCCAACATTCATGAAACCCCACTCACTTCTCCATGCCTAGTTCTCTGCTATTGAATGAGTATGGCCAACACGAGCATTGGACTACTCTGTTGTTCTTAGCTCAAGTTCATGATCACTGCCTTTAACTGGGTCATGGTTTTGCCTTTCAGCTACCCTAGTTCTTTAAACACAGGTAGTTTTTGATCTTCCTAGGCAATGATTTCTTTTTCCTCTTCTGAATGTTTACCTTCTTTCTCATATACAATCTCAGCTGTCCATTTGCATTTCATGGGGGAACGGGCACAATCTGAGGAGTGCCATGTCTCCCATCTGTGCCTGGTCCATGTACTGTACCTTCTGTGACTACATTCTTCTACTTGGGCATACCTATCACAGCTCTTTCATATAAGGACATTCTGTAGGACTGTCTTCTATCGTCAGTGATGCTTTACTATTGGATCATTTCTATCTGAACCTAGTTACCATTTCCTCCATCTTAACACAGTCCTCAGAGATCCCTTACCCCTTTTCAGTTACTGTAGTCTTTTTCAGGTTCCTCCGCTAGGAAAACCCCTTGGATGTATGATCTTTATTAAATTAAGTCTTCATAACTGTGATCAGTTTTCACCTACCCACTCCACTAAGACTGCTCTCTCTAAGGTCACTCACATTCAAAATCCAGTGATTGAGTAGTCAATTGTTTTTTTTTTATTTCTATCCCAAGTTACTGAGAGTAACTTTCTCTTTTACTACTTTGCCTTACCCTAGGTTGCTGCAGAGCCTCTGTACTTGCTTTCCCTAGGCTGTGAATGCTCATGCCCTTACTTCATTAAAGTCTGCATCCAGATATGCCTTTTACAGAAGCCTGTCTCGCTTGATACTTATTTGTTTTCTCAGCTTTCTTTCTTTCCCCAGTATTATGTTATCACTATTTAACTTACAGTCTAGTTTCTATTTATCTTGTTTCCTACCTCTCATTCCACAAGAGTTTAAGCTCCACGAGAGCAGGGCTTTCCACTTGTCTCTGTCATTTGTTTATCTCCCTGATGTCTCTAGTGCAGGGCTCCCAGCAAATGGTTAGTGTGTCTTTGTGGAGTGAAGAACACTTGGCTAGAACTTCTACTTTTTCCAAGGTGGTGCAGCTCAATGCAGAAGAGTGCAGCTCAATGCAGGAGAGTGGAGCTCAATGCAGGAGAGTGCAGCTCAATGCAGAAGAGTGTCTGCTCAGTGCAGAAGAGCACTGGCTCAATGCAGAAGAGTGTCTGCTCAGTGCAGAAGAGCACTGGCTCAATGCGGAAGAGTGCCAGCTCAATGCAGAAGAGTGCAGCTCAATGCAGAAGAGTGTTGGCTCAATGCAGAAGAGTGCAGCTCAATGCAGGAGAGTGCAGCTCAATGAAGAAGAGTGCAGTTCAATG
>JAQHUG010000053.1:5058433-5097469 GCA_028555095.1 Dicrostonyx torquatus | reverse complement strand
TCAATGCAGAAAAGTGGAGCTCAATGCAGAAGAGTGCAGTTCAATGCAGAAGAGTGCAGCTCAATGCAGAAGAGTGCTGGCTCAAAGCTCTTCGCCTGTGTCAAAAGACATGAGCTCCTATGCAGATGGTTGTTATGAGGATTAGATGAGATGTTGTGTTATGTAGATAATGTTTTGTACATCTATGAAATGTAGACTAGACATGAAGGAATGAGATACAGAGTGCAAATACACTACCTACTTTCACCATGGTTCCTGTCCTCTGCTGATGTTATACTGTATTCTCATTTTCCCGTTATGCCTTCCTCCATGATTGCAAGCACAACATGAACTCACTGAAGGGGATCCCAGTCCTGCCCATCATTAGCTTCATAATTTAAGGCAATTTATTTATTTAGCATTTCTGAACCTCAGTTGCTGAGAGTAGGGTAGACAATGAAACTTTCTTTGCCAGTCATAGTGAAGAAAAGTAGATCGTGTCAAAAGGGTCTAGGACCTTGCCCTGACACATAGTAACAGCTCAGTAGGTGCAGGGTCACGTGCAGCCCTCGGCCATGTGCAGAGTACAGATGTGAGTGGCAGAGGCATGCTCACAGGCAAGCAGGACTAGGTGGCGGAGTCTGCAGAAGCGTTCACATTCAAATTCTAAAATTGGACTCATCAGCAAGCAGCCTGTGCAATCACAGCTCCTAACCCACTCCTTCCTTTTTCTCACCCAGATCACTCAGTAGTTTTTTTTTTTTAAGCAGAGACTGTAATTTTTAGCATTTCTTGAGATGTGTTTCTTTTTATAGTTTCTGACTTTCATAGGCTCTTTTCCTCTGATTTTTGAACATCCTGTCTGGAATCTAGAAGAATTCATGAGTCTGTTTTCTTCCTTTTCCTTCAACTTGATGCTTTCTGCCCAGGTTTCGGTCACACAGTCTCAGTCACCAGGTCTTTCTTGTTTGTCATACAGGTCACACCAAAGAGCAGCAAGTTTTGCTTGCTTTCCCCTCTACTTTTAGTGCATTTAAGGAGGAAATTGACATTGCTTTTGGATGATAGAACAACTACGTAAAGGTGTTTGAATGACCTGTTTTAACCTATTGTTCCCTTAAGCTAGATTCAGTACAGTTGGGATTGTTCAGTACCGCCCACTTTCCCCTCACGCATTCTTCTGTACTGCTGCCCAAAGCCATCCGTTGTCCCAGTTTCAGAAGGAACTCCATGAATGGAAGAAGCCCTCCAGGGACAGAAGTGAGAGTTAAATCCTACCCCAAATACATGAGCTCATCGGTTCAGCATCCTGCAGAACAGAGAGTGGAATTTTGCCAGCATTTCACATTGACCAGGGAAAGTCTCAATATCATCTACTTCCTTTCTTACATATATATACATAATGTCTTTTGAACGTTGGCCCAGAAAACTGTGGAGCAGCGAAGACCACCCGATTGATCCACCGCCTCAATGTGATGGATGTATGTAAAATGACCCGAGAAAAGGATTTTGTATAATTTTAAAAATGATTTTTCTGGTAAGTAAAAGTGTTAGTGTAGAATGGCCCTGTAATTCTTGGATCCAGTAAAGGGGTTTCTGCCTGTGGAATATGGCATTCTTTCTTATATCGTTCATGGTCCACTTTGGAAGGAAGTGAATCTGATGACCGATTAACTTGAATCTGTTTAAATGTGTGAGAGAAGGACCTCTTGTTCAACATCTTGAATCCACAGAGCTGTGTTCCACCAGCCACAGAAGCAGAGGCTATCAATGAACTGACAGCGTCTCTTATAATGAAATAAGAACTTGCTAGCCCCTGCCCTGAAATCTACAGTCTTCTTTCTGAACTTCTGAAGTAGCCATCTTGTTTACATTTCCCATACTCTTGAAAACAAGCTAAAAATACCAAAATGGGCTTTTTGAAGGTTATTTGTTCTGCCAATTATGTTTCTTAAAGAATATGCCATAAACAATTTTGCTGAAACTCGTTCAGCTGGGCTTTTGAGGTCCTACTGCAGGAAGATTTCAAATGTTAGAAGCTAGGATGAGAGTTTCCTTCCTTTCCCCATCAATGGAAGCTCTCTTTTCATTGAATTCATTCTTTTCATGCAGAAATGCACAGGCCCTGGGTATGGCCCTGGTGCGTAATTAGGAAAACCCTGTAAGTTAGAGACTTACCCAAGGTCGCAAAGCTTGCTGTGATGCCCAAGGACTCAGACTTCATTCTCCTAGTCCTTTTCCTGCCTCGTTTTCCCTACGACCCCTCTACACAGAGCATCTGTTCCCTGATGGTGGCTTTAGAATGGGACACAACACAAACAAGGAAGTTGTGAAGGAAGTAAGAGTCACCAAGATCTTGGGGGCCTTTAAATAACTTTGACCCCTTCAAGATTTGTGGAGTACTTGGTCCTATCATAAAAAACCCCCAATCAGGATCCATGTTTTTCTGATATGTTGATACTACTTGTATTATTAATAAATCAATGTCAGTCCAGGAGTTTGAGAAGCAGGAGAAATATTTTTGTTCTAGCTTTCTAGCATAATAAGAGAGTGACCTTCCTCTTCTTCCCATGAAGCTTAAGAGTGAATCATGGCTGCAAAGCTTCCATGATCTGTAGACTTATTAGAGGGACTCTAAAATTGGGATCCTCAACCCCATGGGCCAGAAACATCTTGGTTAATTTATTCAACGTGCAGGATTGGGGTTGGTGAGAACCAAGAATATGAACTTTAGCGACGCCCCCAGGTGATTCCTATGCATGCTACACTCTGTGGACCACAGCCCTGTAGGCCTGAGGCAGATGCTTGATGACTGACCTCAGCCACCTCTCACTGATTCCTGGAAGCATCTTCAGAACAGATGCTCAAGGACCACAGCAGCAGCAACACTGGGCCTGAGAGTAGACTCCATGTATGCACCCCCTGCTCTGCTAATTATCAGTTTACTCTGCTGTGGATGGGTGTGGCGGGTAAGATGAATAGGGACAGTTCTTGCCCTGTCCACCCTACAGTCCAGTCCTATAATTTAAATGAACCTGGTCTTCCATCCCTTTGCTAGCATCTTCTCTTCATTTTTCTTTCTATTCCTCAGATATTTTATAAATATTGTGTCTGCCAGAATCTGTTCTGTGACAAACAAGGCGGATGGGGACTCCCTCCTGCTAGATAGTTGACATTTTAGTGTGGACTAAAAAGAAAATAAACAGGTATACCCACACTCCCAAGTTAATTACAGATTGTGGCCATTACAATGAAGTAAATAAACATGACACTGTGTGGAAAGACTGCCTTCCCAGGATGAGCTTTCTGCGCGGCTGCTCCATGGGGTGGCATCTGAACTGGGACTTGATGGATGGCCTTTAGGTAGGGGCAGGAACGGGGCCAGATGGGTGAATCCTCTAAGGACACATCTGCTGTAGTGGAATACCATATGCTGCTAATGATGGCATATCGAGCATTTCCTGGGTGCCAGGCTGTGTGTTAAGCATTTTCCAGGCTCTGCTGGATTCGGTCTTTGCAGGAGACATAGAGGGTAGTACTTCTACTTTCAGATGAGGACTCAGAGGAAACAGCAAGAAGATAAGTGAATGGCTCAGAGTCACACAGTCAAGGCAGTATGAGTAATTAGCCTGAACTTTGTGGGAGGGCCATATTCTATGGGCCCTATCTTTAGTGTCACAGGCAGCTGCTGACCGCAGAAGAAGCATGATGACAGAAAGTGTCCAGGCTTGCTGTGATTGTGAGGACTGCCACCATCAAGAGATGTAATAGCGACCACCTAACACTGCCGAGCACCCAGTTTTGGCTAGGGACTTGGAATATACCTTATGTCTTGTGTCACACGATCATCGATGGCCCAGTGACATACAGATGAGGAAGTTGGGCTTTGGAGAAGTTAAGCATCCTGGTTAGGTCATTCATCTGGTTTGCTGGCAAGGGGTAGATTCCACGCACACTTGCAGATCTGCTTCTTAGTTTCAGAGTCTTTCTGCTTCTCTAACAAATTCAGCTGATTGGTGCAGAGTCTTAAGACAGAGCGAAGATCTAAACAGTCAAGAGTCTTTCCTTTCTGCTGCGGTTCTGCTTGCCCCAATTCATGTGCCCCAGTCTTCTTGACTTTAGAGATGCTTACTACAAAATTGCTGGGCTTCCTTCCTCCACTCTGACCATTATTGGCAAGCACTTGGGCATGTCCTTGGATAATTTGCCATGTTTTCTTTCTTTAGAATATTGTCAACCCAGCATGAAATCTCTTTCAGTCATTAGCCAGTCGGTATGGATTTGTCTGTCATCATCTCTCCACAGGTGGAGGCTTGCAGCAAGCAGGGTATGAGAAGCTATGCTGTGAGGGTAAAGGTGCTGCCATCCCTGTCTCAGGCACTGTGGCCTCAGTAAGGACTTGGGAGAAGCAGCATGTAGCCAAAGGGAGGAGAGAAGCCCTGGGAATGGAAGACGGGTAGAGAACCTAAGGCAGACATGAGACTGCTGTCTTGTACAGCCTTTCCGTGTTCATGCTCCTGTGGATTCCACCATAGCACCACAGTCACAGCACCAGTCTTTAGTGTCCCAGCAATGATGTCATCAGATGACCCTGAACACCAGGTTCAGAATCCCATGTGGTCGATGAGATTTACAATTTTGGTTAAAATCTGCGCCTTGACCCATTTCTAGCCAACCTCCTACTTTCAGAGTTTCTGATCAGTTCTGCTTGGGATGCTGTGGTGTGGGTCAGATTACATGTGGGGAGATGGCTTGGCACTGGCTTTTCTAGCCTCTGGGTTGATGTACGTTGGGGTTAGTTGAAAATGGCTTTATTCCCTATGATTTGGAGTTGAACTGAATTGAGGAAAATCTACTCAGCCCCTACTCAACAAGTTTGAATGTCAAGATCCACATGACTGGCTTCAACACATCACATTGCCAGAACCCAAATGCCCATTCAATTTTTCATGCTTTCATCTGGAGAAGTGATGAGATCTTATATATTAAAATAGCAACTTTTGGCTTCACCTTACTCTTGAACATTTGTGAGCAGAAGTGTTTTGGTCTCAGTGGCTCTCTTTCTACTCTCTCTAGGAGATTTGTATGTAACAATTAACTCTCCATGATGTGCACATCAGACTGTGAGTGAGTACACTCTCAAAACCTATGAAAGTTCGGTTTATGTATTATTTTACAAAACAGTTTTATTTTTAAGATGTTCTTAGTGGTAGGAGCTGGAAGGCAGCTATGTGAGAGAGTGCGCGGCACACAATTATTAGGCTCTGGGCTCTGCCTCTAGGACCACATAAGAGACGTTCTTAATAAAACCTCAGGGCATGTTCGCACTATATCCAGTGTTTGGAGGGGTCACAAACTTGGGCTGTTTGGTGATTTGGCACCAACTAACTGTGACAGCAGCAAAAACGCCTCAGCTCTTGGCTCCTCATGGCTCAGTGGGAGCAGGAAGTAAACTGAGGATGAGGATGAAGAACAGCCAGCCACAGCAGATGACCCCTGTGTACCGTTCCAGCTATGGTTTTTTTTTTTTCCCATGAAAATAAACTCTGACTTGTCCAGCTGTCCCAGTGTGCCTCTCTCAGAGGCCAGCCCCCTGAGATACACACATGTTTGACACTCACATGTGTAGATTCTATTCTTATTTTTAAACCGCGACGGCAGTCTTTGTCACAAATTCAGTCCAGCCCTTCATTCCAAGCTCTGATTACTGCTGTGTGAGACTTGGCCAGGGAAGGCCCCAAGCCTTTTAAATTAGAGGACATCATCTCCTCTTCAGGTTTCCAAATTGTAAACAGGAACATGATCTTTGACTGTTATCCAAGGCTTTGCTAAAGATTTAGACAGCAGATATCAAAAATCAACCGGCTTTATTGTTCTGTAGAAACCCTCTGGCAGGCTTCAATATGCTAGTATTACCTTAACATGGGGTGGGGAGGCGGGCAGGGGAGAATGCTTCCCCCACTAACAGAAGAGCTGAAGACCAGGCTACCAGGTTTGTTGCGGCACTAGTATAGAATGATCTCTGATACCTATAATTAACTCACTTGCTCCTGTCACAGGTTGACTCACCAAATACTCGCTCGTCAGGATTGATACTCTTCTGCGAGAGGCAAGCAGATGCTTCAACAGCTGTCTGGTGCCGCCAGGCTGTGCCTTCAAGTCTGTGCCTTCCAGTCTGTGCCCTTATCCTTGGCAGGAGAAGCTTCTAATTTTAGGAAGGTATTTTGACACTTTACCTCTTGGCTACATTGTCTCTAAAAAAAAAAAAAAAAGCCTCAGTGAATAGCCTCCCACCCCCTACAGGGTGTGCAGAGACGCTCAGCCTCAGCATGTTCCATGGCAGTCAACTGGCCCAAGACCAAAGCAGCTAATCAGCTCCGGGTTTATTGGGGGCTGGAAGGGGTACCTTCCCATTTACTGACAGCATTCCTCCCCAGTTTCCTTTCCTACAGGCTGTCCTGGTTAGCTCGACAATCGTCTTGGGGATTCCAATCAAGTTTCCTCTTAGTGAGAAGGAACATGCCCCATGCTGGCTGTTCCTGAAGACTTTTTAGAAGGATAAAATATGTTTCTCTAGTATTCCTGAAAACTGGCTGGCTCCCCTGTATGTGCTGCAGAGAGTTAGGGAGACCGTTGCCTCTGCCCTTTGGGAAATAGATGAGAACCGTGAAGAAGAAGCACGTGGCAAAAAGAGGCAAACAGAAATGTCTAGCTGACATGTAAACAGGGAGGCGTTTCTATGAAACAAGGCAGAACAGAAGTATATCAGAAGAACCCCACCTAAGCTGGTGGAATGTGAAGTCAGGGCAGGCAGGTTCTTCTCTGACGGGGTCCCAGGAAGGGTCTTTGGCGCACTTGGCTAACCTAACTTTTGGTTTCCTAGAAATTCATCTTCCCTATATTCTCAAGCCCCAAGTCCATAACACTGAAGCAACAGTAGCAGAAAAAGCAGCAGACTGAGGCTAAGGACATTTACCCGCAGCACAAGGTGCCCTCGGAGGGAAAAGAAGAGAAGCCTGTTCTTAATGCTGTTTATAGTAAATATTAAAAAATTACAGAGTAGTAGCTGTCAAGTTTCCCTGATATAAAACAAGGTTTAATTTGTTCTCAGGCATCATGGAAGCCTTAACTTGTTCACTGCTAAAATGTCCTTTCTTAAAATTTTTTTTAGGCTTGTGAAAATTTTCCTAGTGAATTCTTGGAATTCAATCATCAGAAGTAGAAAATATTGAAAACATTGCCCTGTGTGGAAGGAAGGTTCTCGCCACATTACGTTTTCTTTCTAAGAAGATCTACATACACTGTTGAGAATCGTGCCACATGCTCAGTCACTTTGGCAAAACACCAGTACCAAACAAACAAACAAACAAAAAAACCAAAAACCCACTCCTCAAGTGAAGCAAAATCAATCAAACTCCCCCCACTCCACTGAAACAAATAACTTTTAGGCTGATCCTGTAGCTATCAAATATGATCGGTGGCATTTGCTGTGAGCCTTAGTCGGTGCCAGCGAGACTGGAGGAGAGCGAAGAATTTCCTAGACCCAAGACTCTTGGCATCGTCTCCTACACAATCACATTAAGACCTCCATGTATTGACAGCTCGGAGATTCTAAGAGAGATAAATAACCTGTTCTAAGAGTTAGAAAATAATGATTGAGAATCAGGACATTTCCTGAGGATAAATGGACAGCTGGAAAGAATTAATGCTGATTCTTAAGTTCAACCAAGTGTCATTAACCCACCCATTCCCTGGGCTTGAGCTGGACTGGTAACCCTGTTTGTAGGACACATGCTATTCCCACGCAGGGGACCCAGGGTGAGCAGTGAGATTATTTGTAGAGAACTTGCTTCATAATTTGAATGCTGTAAGCTTGAGCTTCCTTGGATAGCATGTATGACTAGCAGGGAAGTTTAATGTGGTTCCTAGTGGCTGGAGCTGGCCAGGCGGATCCAGTAGGCGGCAGGGTGGAGACCTGGCACACTGCCTCCGTCTGTTCATTGTGCCAACAAACCTTGAGCTCCATGCCATGTGCCTACAGCAGCTCAGCAAATCTATAACCTTGAAAAGCAAAGCCCAGAGCCCATCTTGGCAACTTTTTGAAAGTTCTATCAAGTCCTTGGAGAAGAGGTAAAGAAGCAAATGAATCCAGCTAAGGGGAAAGACAGTACAAAGCAGCTGCCTTGGAGTCTTCATAAAATGAGAGTTATGACTCTTTTGAGGTCTTGGCAATTATACTTCAAAGCCAAGCAGCATTGTCAAAATTTCCCTATTTTCTTTTAATCATTAATGATATCCTCTATTTGATATTCTTTCAAAGCATGACATTCTATAAAGCAGACGATTAGCAATTCTTACTAAGGAGACAAGCCAAGCAGCAATGGGAAGAAGCTACGGTAACTCTGACAATATTGACAGTTAGGCTGTTTGATTGTTGGTCCACTGCAGTGTACACATCATGTATATTTTCCTGAAGTCTTAGCAATTAGGTAAAGCCTATTTATTTATTTATTTATTATTTTTTAGAACAATCTTTTCTCATTTTACCAGTTCCTACTCCCTCCCTTCCTCCTACCCCCGCACCTTCCTTGCCTTCCCCCAACTCCTCAGAGAGAGTAAGTCTTCCCATGGAGAGTCAACAAAGTCTGGTACATCACTTTGAGGCAGGACCAAGGCCCTTCCCCCTGTATCTAGGCCAAGCAAGGTATCCCTCCAAAGAGAATGAGCTTCAAAAAGCCAGTTCAAACACTAGGGATAAATTCTAGTTCCACTGTCAGTGGCTCCACAAACTACCCAAGCCACGCAACTGGCACCCACATTTGGTCCTATGCTGGTTCCACCACTGTCATTCCAGAGTAAGTGAGCTCCCACTAGCTCAGGCCAGCTGTTTCTGTGGGTATCCCTATCATGGTCTTGACACCTTTGCTCCTCTCTCTCTTTGACTGGACTCTGGGAGCTCTGTTCAGTGCTTGGCTATGGATCGCTGCCTTTGTTTCCATCAGTTGTTGGATGAAGGTTTTATGATGACAATTAAGGTAGTCATCTATCTGATTACAGAGGAAGACCAGTTCAGGCACCCTCTCCACTATTGCTTAGGGTCTTAGCTGGGGTCATCCTTGTGGATTCCTGGGAATTTCTCTAGTGCCAGGTTTCTTGCTAACCCTGTAATGGCTCCCTCAATCAAAATATCTCTTTCCTTATTCTCCCTCTCTGTCCTTTCCCCATCTTGATCATCCCATTCCCTCATGTTCTCTTCCCCCCTCTCTTTTTTTCCCCTCCCCCTTGGCTTCTGCTCCCCACCTCCATGCTCCCAATTTACTCAGGAGATCTTATCTGTTTCTCCTTCCCAGGGGATCCATGTAGACCTCTCTTAGGGTCCTCCTAGCTTCTCTGGGGCTGTGGACTATAGCATGGCTATCTACAAAGCCTATTTTAAATAGGCGTTCTCTCTGGGGCTGTGGACTATAGCATGGCTATCTACAAAGCCTATTTTAAATAGGCGTTCTCTCTGGGGCTGTGGACTATAGCATGGCTATCTACAAAGCCTATTTTAAATATTCGTTCTCTCTGGGGCTGTGGACTATAGCATGGCTATCTACAAAGCCTATTTTAAATAGGCGTTCTCTCTGGGGCTGTGGACTATAGCATGGCTATCTACAAAGCCTATTTTAAATAGGCGTTCTCTCTGGGGCTGTGGACTATAGCATGGCTATCTACAAAGCCTATTTTAAATGATAGAAAAACATTCACTCCAACATTACTACTTTAAAAAACCCATATTTTAGTTTTTTAATTAAATGGGATCTCAAAATGGTGTCTCTAAGTATATAAAGGAATAACTGGGGGTACAATTACTTAAAATCATTCCACTTTGCATTTATAATACATTTTAGAATGAGCAATGAATATTTTATGCAGAATCCATTCTCGACTCGAAGATGGTTTATATTTAAAATTCCCTATTCAAACGTGTGTTCACAAGGAGGACGACCCATCGTCGGCTCCCCATTGTTTCCATGTCCAAGCTGCTGTCAGAAGGGCACATTCAGTGCCAGTCCAGGAATAAGTTTCCATTTGTAGACGAAACCAGAGGAGCCCATTTATGCTAATGTGTTATGCTTAGCTGACCTTTGATTCCACACGTGACTGCACAAGCAAATAACACACATTTCCAAGAAAGATAGAAGCCTGGCATGGAGATCCCGGCTCTGGAGTGGGAGGTTCAGGTTAAAATAGGATTCCCCACATTGACTCTTCATACAGTAGCTTAGCTTTCACAGAAAATGGTGGGTGTGTGAGTGGTGTGGACAAAGGCAGGTTTGGTAAGGGGTGATGTGTGCCGCAGGCTGTCTTCCGCAGTGGGCACTTTTGCCCTACTTCCTGTGTTCTGGGGGGTCCCGCTGCCAAGTTCTTCTTTTTCCCTGGCCTCTCTTGGGGAAGCTTGGGACTGTTTTTGGCACAAGAATAAACTGAAAATTGTCTTGTATTGAGCAAGACCTTGAATACCTAAACACCTTCTATCAGAAACCACCTGACCCTCAGCGACTAATGCTCACTGCGCTGCGGTCTCTGTGGCATGGACTGCACCTTACAAACAAGTGTGGTTTGCAGTTTCAGAGAGGGGTAGACCAGAAGGAGCTTTGAAGATCATTCAGTGTAGGGAGTTTCTGGGTCCTCATAGTCTGGCTGATCAGAAAGGAGTGAGGAGGTAGGATTCAGCCTGTGCTGTAGCAACACTCAGTTTCCATTTGATACATATTGTGGTTCTGAGTAGGACTTCTTCAGAGCAAGAGCATTGTCATCCCCCTCACTTAAAGTTTTTGAGAACCCCTGGTGATTTCCTTTTATCGATGGGGAACTAGAGGTCTAGAGAGATGTATCTTAACTGAGTGTTGTTTGCCAATGTCTAAATAAGACTTGATTTTCTGATTTAGACGGTATAAAATTAATATGTCACTTCCTTTTCCTTGACTCTTCTTGTCTGGAAAGTCTTGAGCAGCATATCAGCATCCCATTTTTGTCTCATCCCTTTAAATTCTTGGGTGCATACACTTGAGCACGTGTGAGTACGTGGGTGCTGGCATGTGCGTACACGCCTGTTCTTGCTTGCACTAGGCTATGGGTATGAAAACACACTATGCAGCAAATCTCTAGAACTTGGGGATCAAGTGGGCTGTTTCATAGCTGAGGGGACAGTGCTTGGAACACTTTTCTTAGTTTCCCATATGGTAGGTGTTGGTATTGTTGGTAGCTCACAACAAATACAGTCCCTAATTCTTTGGCCTCTACTGTCACCAACATGACTCTGAAATTGTGTTGGCTAAATGTCTTTTGATGCTGAGGAAGGTTATAAATGCTGTACCCGGCCACTTGTACACAGCATATTGAGGCCCACTCCAACAGGCCACTGTTAAAGCCAGAATGGTCAAGGAACTCATACCCACAGTGATGAGCTGAATGTTTTGAACTGTATATTGTTTCTGAAAGTAACAGATTGCTAAACAAGACATTTTATGTCCCCTTCCCCAAATCCCAATGTTGTATCCAGTTCAGTTTAGTAGAAGAAACACATCCGCAGTCGTCCTCAAGGCCAGGCACAAGCTGTCAGTCACTGTGACAGAAAGATTCCTCTAGATTCACTGAGCAGTCCTTGCTGTTCAGTTGTCATTGTAAAAGATCATTTAAAAATAAACTTTCACTGTTAATGGGGATAAAAGAAGTGACATTGATACTATGGGAATCAGTGTGGAGTTTCCTCAAACAAGCAAGCAAATAAAAAAAAAATAGGATAACTGTATAGTCTACTATTCATCCTCCAAATTTGAAAAGAGCAGGCCAAAGAGATGTCAGCCTGTGTGTGTGCAGCAGTGCTGTCAGAGCAAAAGGGTGGAGGCAATGTTGATGTCCATCAACAGGTGACCATAGGACAAAATGTATGACATTATATACACGGAAGATGACTCATCTTCTAAACCCAGGAAGTCCTAGCCCATGCAACATGGGGATGAGTCTTGAGCTATGACAAGTGCTTTAAGGCAGGAGCTGAAGGGTAACTGTGGTATGATTACAGTAAGATGGAGGGCTTAGAAACAGTTAGGTTTATAGAATTGAAGAGAGGAGCGATGCTGGTAAGAGGAAGGAAAAAGGGAGTCACTGGTCCAAGGACAAGAAGCCTCAGCCAGCAAGGATGATGGAGCTGGGATCTGCAGAGTGTCTTTGTAACTGTAGTCAGTAGTGGATGGCTTGCTTTAGTGGTCTTCCATTAAGTGGTCTTGTCATGTAAAAAAATGGATCGACACCTTAAAGCTTTATGAGAAAAAGTTGTTAATGAATAAAGTGGGGAGCACCACTGGACATCACGGGAAAACATGGGTCTTATTGTTGCCAAATATTCTGATTCAAATGAGGTGAGAAATCCAGATTTTCGGGATATTGCATTTCCTTGTTTGGATGTTTTCCCCTGTGTTGTATCAGTGCCCATTTCCATAGCTATAATCTTCAAGACTGAGCTTGGGTCTCTTATGGCAAGAGATCTATTTTTCTAGAGTTTCGGAGGCTAAAGGAGGTCAGCTGGTTCTGGAGAGGGCCCGATGGCTGCATCAAACCATGACAGATTGGGCATTGTTTTAGGTAGGTTTTTATTGCCACAACTATGGCAAAGCAGTATACATGTAGGCAGGAAAACTAAACTGAATGCAGGGAGAAAGAAGGCAGAGTCAGAAAGACCCCATGTAGCCACCCAAGAAGCAAGATGTGAGATAGCAAACCACGAGCCTTGTGGTAAAATATAAAATAATAGAAATGGGTTAATTTAAGATATAAGAGCTAGTTAGAAATATGCCTGAGCCATCGGCCAAACAGTGATGTAATTAACATAGTTTTGGGTCTGAATTGCTGGGAAGCAAAGCGCACTCTCCCTTTACAGAACTCTTATAAATGAAAACATTTAATTGAGGCGCTCGCTTATAGTTTCAGAGGTTCAGTTCATTATCGTCATGATGGGGAACATAATAACATGCAGGCAGATGTGGTGCTGTATCTGGTTATACTCAGAGGCAACAGGAAGTCTACTGACTGCCACACTGGGTGAAGCTTGAGACAGGAGACCTCACAGCTCACCCCACAGTGACATACTTCTTCCAACAAGGTTACACCTCCTAATAGAGCCGCTCCCTTTGGGGGCCATTTTTTTTCCAAACCACCACAAAGAATCATGGGGGATTCATGAGAGAGCAAGAAACTTTGTGGTGAGACAGAAAGCTACTGAATGTGGGGTGGCCAGGATTAGTCTTTCATTGTAGCTCATTCTTTCGAACTAACTGAAATCCAAGAGAAGCACAGTCTTCTTTCTGGTGGGAGCCATGCCCCAAGGACTGCATGACCGTCTTGTACTGGGGTTCACCTCTTTCCCAGCATCAGCACATTGAGAACCAAGCTTCAAACACTTGAATCCTTGGGGGACGGGAAACATGGAGATCACAGCAGAAGCAGAAAGCTATGCAGCTCATGTCTTAGATGCAGTGTTTCCAGGAGGCCCAATTTGCTACCAATGTTTTAATGTAATCCTTGAATGTGACCATGGCATTTGTGCCTGAATGTTCTGTGATGTTAAACAGCCTGCCTCTGAATTGATGGTGTCAGAAGACCTGGGGGCACAGATAGCTTTGCACACCTATTATGGGCAGTCAGTGAATGGTAGCAGTTTATCACCACCATTTGCACGCTCAAGAAAGGCAACAGAGAACAGCTGAATAGTGACCCTGCAAAGGTCATTATGGGATCACTTTGGAAACTGTGATATTTCTAAGCAAGTACATTAGGTGGAATAAAATCATAAAAAACACTTAATGGTTCCTCAGGCTTACACCCACATGTACAGATAAACATATGTGCTCTCATACAATGCAAAGGGTCCCTCCCTTGAGTCTAGAGCTCACCAATTTGGATAGTCTGGCTAGCCTTCTTGATCCAGGGGTCCTTAGTCTTGGTTTCTCCAGCACTGGGATTACAGGGGTTGCCATACCCATCTAGCATTTCCATGGGATCCAGGCATCCAAACTCTGATACTGACACTTGTGCAGTAAGCATTTTATCCACTGAGCCAGATCCTTAGCCCAAAAGCCAGGTTATTTTCAAACAGTGTTTGTGTTTATGTAGATTGAAGGATTGATTAACTCACAGTCCGTGAAGCCCCGCTCTAGTTGTATTTAAATAATATGTATTTGGATTCTTGTCTCATGGAAACAATGAAGTGTTTTCCTTGACTGGCAACAGCTGCTGCAGCTGTTATTTTTCCATTATATACAATCATAAGTATTTGTCTTCTGGATCTTGTAGTTATAATAGAAGAGTTTTTATTTCCTGAAGAGAATGAAGACCTTTAAGGAAAATGAATTGATCATGTGGATATAACATATAACATAGAAATTACACTAAGATTAAAATGCACAGTTCTGTGGCCTCCAGGCCAGCTTGGTCTACAGACTGTGTTTCAGGACAGCCATGGCTTCACAGAGAAACCCTGTCTGGGAAAACAAACAAACAAAAAACAGCTAAAACACACAGTTCCAAAGCTTCTCCTACGCAGCACAGTGAGTGTTTTGAGCTGAGAGACTTCACAGTTCATCTACCTTTACTCAGTCTTTCTGACAGATAAACGAAGGAACAGAAAGGTCAGGTTATCCATATACTCCCCACAGCGAGCCTGCGCTAGAATCCAAATGTCTTGCTGCAAGGGTAGGGACCTTTAACTTTTATAGATTCGACGCCATGGTTTCAATTACACAGCAGCCACTTAAACCCCATGGCATGGAGTCATCATTTTGTGGAACCAGGGATTTTGATGCCTGCGTCGGGGGTTGTCCATGCCCTGAGATGAGTCACTCCCCAGGTGCAGGAGCCCAGCTGACCTCCCGGTTTCTTAGACAACTCAGCTGTCTTGGTTTCTGCTTCAGCGGGGTCTCTGAAATGGGTTGGCTATATTTTATTGCCTGGCTTATGTAGCAGGTTGTTGGTAGGATGGTTGTTAATGAAGGAGTGAGTGAAAGACTATCTTTTATAGAGAGTAGTACGTGCTGCTGAGGCCTTCCCAAGCCTGAGCGCTCGTGATTTCTCACAAAGTTAGCCGTCGTGCAGGTGAAGGTCAAACACAGTTTGGATCAACAGGAAAGGTCCTCAGTTAAGGGGTCCCCATCTCGGCGATTTCTCCAAAGGGAGAAGCAGGACTCATAATTTGGGGGTTTAAAAGGCAACACTAAAATAGAGACTGAAAATTATCGAATCAAATCCCTCCAGTTCTAAACTGGTCCCTGAAATTGACTTGGGAACACTTGACAATGGCCCAGGCCTTTTTGGTCTTTGATGACTTGTTCAGTAAATGACTCCTCTAGGGATAAAAACTGTCATGTCTAGATGTTCCATGGTGTAATATGATCAAAACTCCCCTTCTGAACACACACATTTGGCTGGGGCAAGACACTGAGTCTCTAGAGCTCTTGGTTCCCTCATCTGTAAAATTGACAGTGACTCCTGCTGCTAGAGAGGTTTTGGGGAGTTCACAGCAAGCGCCTTGGGAAGATGCGTGGGCCAGATGTGGTGTGCTCTCTCCCAGCCTCCCTGTTTCCGCTGCTTGCGAGAGGAATCCCACATCAGCTGCTCGGTCTGAGAGCATGGTGGCTGGCAGGAAGAACGTCTTGTGCCTTTTGTATTCTGGGGCTTGGTGCATATTTGTTGGATAAGTGAAATCCCACACAGTAAGGGATAGTTCTGATTTCATCTGGGAAGTCTGGTTCTGCCACGTGAAGGCACTAGGAATCTCTGCAGCGTGTTAATGCCTTCACTTCCTGTATTTAGTTCTAGCCAAGCAATAAGGAATTGGAAAATGCTTCTAACTCACGGGTTGAAGACTTTTGGCACACCATCAGATTGTGTTGAAAGCTGTCGAGTTGGTATTTCCTGAGCAGGGCTTGGGTTGGCTAGCCCTTCCGGAAATCTGTACTTTTGGGGTATGTTCTAGAGGCTTACAGGGAGCGGGTCTCTCCTCCCCAGTTAAAAGCAGAACTGGGGAATAATGGGATCAATGAATAAGATGTTCGTGGAAAGGTGAGAGCATTGGAGATAGCTCACAGTGTCACAAATGCATGCTGGTTTTTCTGGCTTACACCCCACACATCTTTTGAGCCCCAGATTAGCGCTTCTGTTATTGTTGATTTTTCTTCCCTGGCTTCACTGAGTGTGTTTGTGTTTTGAGAAGGTGTTAATTTTAGGTGAGACCCAACTTGGTGTTGCTCTTATAAGTTGGCTTTAGTCTAACTGATGGTGGTAGGACTGAAAGCCAATAGTAACCTTGGGCCGTGTTGATCTTTATGTTAATTTTGCAAGGCTTGTAGACGAATGGACCCTTAAAATGGGCAAGGGCAATGGGCTTTTCATGTATTTCCTTTTCTGGGTGCTTTACATGACCGTCTTCTTCAGGGCTTGTCTAAGTTTTATGCTCTTCTCTCTTGCCACATAGTAAGTTTGTCCTCTGCTCCGCAGTGACCCCTCCTTACTGCTCAGCAATATATTCAGCTCAGTGGGAATAAAAAGGAGAGGGGGAGGGAGGGTTCATATTGTACAATCCAGACAGGACCTCCTCGGATTTTGCACTGGGTTGCATTTTAACTTGTCCACCAAGTGGCTTCCCCCACAATGTAACAGATCATGGTTTCAAAGATGAACATCTAGGGCTTTTGTCAAACTGAAAATAATATAGATTATAAGAGATTATAGAAGTAGAATTAGAGAAGTACACAGCTCCAAGATTGCTTTCGTGCAATAAAGCACTTGCTGCAGTGTTTTATTGTTCTGTTCTTCCCAAGCACAATTTACAATGGCTTTGCTAAAGGCTTTCCAGTCCTTTGGGTAAGTGATCTTTTGCTTATGTGCCTTTTAATTACCCAGATCTTTTTTTCCCCCTTGACTCAGCTCATCTTAAAACTTTTCAGAGGCCATGCCAGGATAGCTTAAGGGGCACCAGGTCTCTTGCTAAATAGCCAGAAAACCACTATGTGTTTGTTCTGAGGAATTATAAAAAAAAATTAGGAAGTGTAAGGGAGTGGTCCTTGTAATCATTTTGTGGGCTTCCAACTGCTGGCATGCTTTTTTCTTAGCTTAAACCAAAGCTATATATGGTATTGGGATGAAATCGCCTCATGCCCGAGGTAATTATACTGAAGTCTGTCTTGAGGACTTGACACAGTAAGCTGACATTTCTAAGGAAAGCCATGTGATGCTGGAGCATCAGGCATGAGCCTGGGGTGTTAGGGACGCAGGCCCCTCTAAGAATAATGCTTGTGTCCTCGGAACATCTCAAACCTCTCCACTTTAAGAAGATTGCAGGCTCTCCTGAAGGCATAGAATCACATATGCCCTCTGAAAGGGTTTCTGACATTCGCCTACAAATGTTCCATGGCTGGAGAACATGTCTTGGGGAGAAGAGAATAGACATGCCTGCCTATTTTCTGTGGTTGAGAATAGAATAGATATGCCTGCCTATTTTCTGTGGTTGTTTCTTTACTGTGAATTTGGTCTGAAATTCGGTAATATGTTGGGGTGGGGGAATGAGGGGGAGTAAGCCAAACATCCATTGTCTGTCCACTTCCCTCTCAGCTGTTCGTGGCTTACTCAAGTGGTACACAGAGTGCAGGGAAGGAGGCACTAGGTCAGAGTGCGGGGCTTGCTGGCTTTGGGCTCTGCCTTCTACTGGCTTTTCTGATGTGTCTCCTGTGCCTTGCAGAACCTGGTCTTGTCCTGAACTCAAAGAGACTGTGGCAGCATGTGTAGGACTGGAACAGACTCAGATCAGCCAAGGTCCGAGAACTGAGAAGAGGAGGTGGACACCAAGGCCCACTTTTCTTTCTTTCTTTCTTTCTTTCTTTCTTTCTTTCTTTCTTTCTTTCTTTCTTTCTTTCTTTCTTTCTTTCTTTCTTCTCCTCCTCCTCCTCCTTCTCCTCTTCTTCTTTCTTCTTCTTCTTCTTTCTTCTTCTTCTTCTTCTTCTTCTTCTTCTTCTTCTTCCTCCTCCTCCTCCTCCTCTTCCTCTTTTTCCTCCTCCTCCTCTTCCTCTTCTTTTTTTTTTGAGACAGGGTTTCTCTGTGTTACTTTTGGAGCCAGTACTAGAACAAGCTCTTGTAGACCAGGCTGGCCTCGAACTCACAGAGATCCGCCTGCCTCTGCCTCCGGAGTGCTGGGATTAAAGGCATGCACCACCACCTGGCTTCAAAGTCCCATTTCTAACCCAATCGTGCTTTCTAGTCCTGAAACTTTTACTAATCATGGAAGTAGGGAGAGAGGAACCCTGATGAATGTGATCTCCTTGCTAGTATCAAACACTAGCATGGAACACATGCTCTGTGTCAGGACCTGGGCTTCCCATGCACCAATTACGAACACCCCTGTTGGCAAATGGGCAAAGAGAGGCTCAGAGTTGCATAGTTCTTCTTTCTACAGTGACTGTCCCCAGTGAGCCCCTTGTTGTATGTGACAGCAGCCGTCTTGGAGTCTTTACTGTTAGATATGGTGCCCTTCTCATCTGGCATCCATGTCTTCCCACATAGGCAGCAAAGTGACCTGGCAGGGCCAGTTTTCACCCTCAGCCCCCAGAGCCAGCCCAGCTCTACTGCTGCTGGCTCAGGTGTGTTCCTCTAGGGCGATGATACTCAGCTTGCCGGGAAAGTGAGCAAAGAGACAGGGGATTGGTCCTACCACACTCAATGATGTCCATGCCTCTTTTGTATCACAGAAGAAGAAACTGACAGCCGAACTCTCAAAGTTCAAGAACATGGATTCTGGGAAGCCTTCATAGACACTCATCAGCAATGTCGTAGTCTTCCACTGCTGATTACAGAGTAGATATTTTAGTCTTATAGACTGCTTTTCCTGCATTCTAGATGTAGGAAAGATTGCCGTGCCTTTTACAGTAAATGTAGCCCAGAACTTTTCTAGGCGGGACCTCTGTCCTGTTGTTTGTACCCTGCTCAGGCTATTTATATGTGAGCTGCTGTATTCTATGTCCAACCACCCTTCCTCACTTGTATGTGTTCCCATGTTCCCACAACACCAGCACTCGAGATTGGCTCTACATACCTGATCTCTGGTAGCTCTTTTCTGCCTGGCTATTCCTCATGCCTGATCCCTCTCTGCCTGCCAACCAATGCCCCACCTTGTATATCCTTATGTATCTGTACTTTTGCTAACCTGCATCGCACCCCTCCATGTGTGGCCTGACTGAACTTCCCAGGTGGATAGCTTTGGGTAGCGTGCCTCCACAGCACGATCTGTGAGGTGGAGAGCAGCCACAGACATGAACAGTTTGCCAGAGTGAGTGACACGCACAAAGTGGGTAGTATAGCCTGTCTCACACAAGAGTTTCTACAGAGCTCAGGATTTGGCATTCTGCTGGTGTAAAAGCAGTGTCCCTTCAGGAAGCATACTTAGAAGTTCGGGGTTCTCCCCCTGGGACTGTGATATATATGTAGAGCTCCAATCTCTCTTTACATTGGGTAGTTTCAGTACACCCTGGTGTGCTACATGTAAACACAGGGCACTCTACAGTGTTCTCTGTTGCTAAGTTACAGTGTCCAAGTAGGCAGTATCAGGTGTGTGTTTGGTTTGCAGTATCTCCAGCTTACAGTGGGTTTCTTGATATATGACTCCATTGTAAAGTGAGGGCCTCCAGATGAGGAGAGTCCTTCTGCCTCCCTCCATTCTTCTCTTTGGGTGAAGAACCTTGCATTGTGGGCTAGCTCAGAACCCTTCCCTTTTGTTTGTCTCTTCATGGATACCTGATCTCATAAAGGAAAAGCTAGCCTGGAGACTTGGGATATTTTATTTTGGTCCAACACTGAGACTTTGTATAACCTAAGACAGCTAACTGTTGCTCTAGTCTCTGAGACCCTCTACTTGACTTTCAAGACCCCCTCCCCCAGCAAAAGAATAAATTTAACCCAACAATCTTAATAACATTCTCTAGTTTACCATCCAAGATAATACACTAATATGTTTTAAACCCACTGTCAGAGTCAAGGTCGAAAAGTCACCTGGGATCCCCAGGTCTGTACACTTCCTTCATCTTGTGGATTGAGTCAGTCAAAGCACGTGACCTCACTGTGGAGAGAACAGATTCCTGTCTGACTTCATCACACTTTCATGAGAGCTGAGCCGGGGCCTCCGCATCTTCTGACCTGCTCGGGTTTTGATTGCCTCTGCTTTGATGCTTGCGGATTTACTAGCCTGCCAAGCGCTCACCAGGAACCTCAATGACGGGAGCCGTGTGCCAAAATCACAAAGTACTCTCTCTGTCACACAAGGCTTTTGTTTAAACAGTTCTTACAGGAACCTGTCTATCTGTCTGGCCTTGTAGAGAACGTGTTTGTAACAGAGAGCAGTGCCGCGCCTACCAGAAGGCTAATGCGTTGCACAGTTGATCGCTCCTGTTTTGCGTTGCTGGACATTCCAGGTCACTAGTGTTTCTGGCAGAGAACAAGAGATTCTTCATTTTGAGACTTGGGCTCAATTTCTTCAGAGTCTCACACTCTCCAAATGCTTTTCAGGGATGTTGTTATTGTTGGGGACTGGGTTTCTCTGTGTAGACATGGCCATCCTGGAATTCACTTTGTAGGCCAAGCTGACCTCAAACTTATGGAAATCTGCCCACCTCTGTCTCCCAAGTGCTGGAATTAAAGGCCTACACCACCACTGCCCAGTACCTGTTAGGTTAAACAGGGTGCTATATTCTGGGCTGTGAGATCCTCCTATACTCATTCTGTTCTTTTCCCACTTGCTACAGAAGACACAGTAAGAGGTAGAAAGGCTGAGCAATCTCGAATCGCAGCAGTTAATGTCAAATTGGTGGGGCAGCAATCCAGTGAAATTCATAACCACACAATGCACCCTGAGGCTGGAATGCTGTCTCAACCATTTCTAATGGCGGGGTCATAAAATCGTAAAACTGGAGACCTCTTTCAGAGAGGAGCAATAAATTCACGTGGGTTTCCAACCCTCTTAATGGAGACGAGACTGAACACCAGTTTTGTTTTGGGACAATAGTGCCTTAGTTAGAGCTGGGCTACATTCCTTTGTTTCTCCCCTACTCTCCCCACACTGGCTTTCTACCTTTGCTCAGAGGGCAGAGGATGAGCTTGCTGGCCCGCGAGGCACTGGTGGCACATAGCTGCTTAGCTCCAGCGTGGTCCATTCACAACCCGTTCAGAAGTGGCAGGGAAAGTGGATGTTGTGATTTGGTGGCCAGAGTTGTGAAGTGAGATGAATGACCAAAGCCAGCAGCCTCCTCCCTCCCCTCTGGAGTTACAGGGCTGTTGGAGTCTTTCACGGAATCTGCACGCAGTGTTTCCTGGGTAGCGAGACAAGAGCCTGGACAGGAGAGTGGGTTCGCAACATTGTTGTTTATAAAATAACTGTTTCATTTAAGGCTGAAAAGGCCTGTGAAAATGACTAAAGCTGTAAAACACAGCTATTTATATAAAAAGTATACAAAGTATAGAGGGCTTGTCCATGAAGGATGAACATCGCATGCATCAGGGTAATTCTGATGAATGGGCTCTGCCTTAGCTGATCAGCACTGAGTTGGGCCATTTGTGACTGAGCGTGTTTGGAGTGGTTCCCTTAGATTGTGTGGACCTGGTATAGAAGCGGTTACGTTTTATCTCATATAATTTGAAGGCATATTATATTCAGGCTAACTATTGTAATGCTGTATATGATTCCTGGAGGATGTCAGCGTTTGCCCACTAATTGATCTGTTAAGAACCAGCCCTAGCCAGCCTGGCACTACAGGTGAGTTCCAGGACAGCCAGCACTGCAGGACTGTTACACAGAGAAACCCTGTCTTGGGAAAAAAAAAAAAAAAAGAACCAGCCTTAGCCTGCTTCAAGTTGTGGTCTGGAGACTGAATCAAACTATGTGCTCAGACACGCTAGCGTCCTATTTCGATGTGTCTAATTAAAAAAACTCATCTACAAGCTAACGAGCCTCATGCTAGTTGCGAGTTAATGCGGTGGCTTCTTATAGCCAGCTCCTTCCTCAGCACTGCTCAGTTCTCAGAGTTCAGGTGTGGCTCAGCCGCACAGAAATGGAGGCGCTGAGGCAAGCCAGCTGCAGCTGGGGGCAGGGCAGAAGCAAAAGTCTGGGAGGCAGAAAACACTTAACTTCTGCCACGCCCCTTCCTTTGATGTTTGGCCACAGTCGGAACTTGACTGCAGTTCTCTCCAGTGTGTGATGGAGGAAATAATGTGGCTCATAGACCATGATGGGCCAGGTAAAGTGGAAGTTACAGTTAGTGGTGTTCTTGTGACCAAGTCCCTTCAAGGAGAGACTGGTTTTTTTTTTTTTTTTTTTTTTTTTTTTAAAGCCCTTTACTGGGCAGGGGCAGGGGATTTGTGCTAGAAATGGGATCTGTGGGCTGAGGACCAAGGAATTTTCCTCTCTCTGATGGTATGGAAGCTCTAGAGAAAGGACGTTTGGGTCACAGAGAATCACTGTGTCGGGCTGAGAGAAGCTCTTCGTTAATGTTTCTACTGACAGTTGTCCAAACTGGGGGAAGCCCGAAGAAGAGAAATGTGGTGTCTTGGGCCTCAGGCAGGAACAGTGCTGTGTGGCCTTTAACCTCCGGAAACAGTTCTTAGCTGCTCTGTGTATCTTGTCTCTGCCTCTTGCTGTCCTGCACCAGGTGATCCCGTCATGTGGGCAATCAGTTGGGTTCTGGTGGATTTCAAGCAGCTCAGCTGAGAGGCAGAGGCGTCAGAAGAGAGCCGGACTCCTGGGGAAGTGCTTCGGTCCAGCTTCTTCCATTCTATCACAAATGTCCTTTGTGGGTCACAAGAAATGAAGGGTCTTTTGAGCCCCTCAAGATCCAGGGGGGCTCAAACTAGATCTGAAGAGCAAAACACTTGAGCAGATTCCGTCTGGGAAGTAGAGGTTAAATGACCCCCCCCCCCGGGGGGGATGAGCTGGCTTGTTCTGAAGCAACTTCCTTGGTTGGGAGCCAGAGGGCTGGAAGCCCAGTGTCTGGGAGCACACAGGATTTAAGGCAGAATGCTGCCCTCCAGAACCTTCTATGCTTTCCATCTCAGTATGGGGGAGTTTTAGTCTCCAAAATTATAAAATACAAACCTGTGACCTGCTGGGTTCGGGATACAAAATTCAAGCCATAGAAAAATAGGCTTGACCTAGTAATAAAAAGTTTGCAGATTAGCGCCATCAAAAGATAAACATCTTAAATTGTAAGCATTGCAAGAGTTCTCCTGCTATTTAGTCATAGGTATGGTTTCGCTCTAGCTTTTAAAACATGGTTTACATTTGAAAAGAATTAGGGCAATCCTCTATCTTTGATCAACTCGAAGTCTCTTTAGGAGAAGAGATTTGACACTCTAGTTTTTAACCAGAAATATAAATATGCATCAGCTAACACTTGTCCAAATTAGGCAATATAAACTTAGCATTTTTCACGGCATCCAAGTGAATAGGAGGCCTCTTTTGTGCTTACAAGTGACCGTCTTTGACCTACTCTTGCATGGGGCCTGTAGGCCATTATTTTTGGTACAACTTGTCATTAGTTTTAACTTTGACCGGAGTAAAGAGGAATTTGGGTTGTGCGAGTTTGTCGGTCAAGCTTAATTATCGCTTCCCAGGTCAATATCAGCATTTTAAGTGGAAAGAACTGTCCTTGAATCATACGACGCGTCCCACAGTTTAAGAGATGTGTTTGGATCATGAGTGCAGGAAGAGCATCTCCAGGGCTCCTTGGATGAAACCCAGTCCAGACCTCTTGGGGGAGGAAGGCAGGACCTCTAGCTCTCCCTGCACACCCACGCTCACACACATTCTTCAGGGAAGATAGGTGAGCCGTTATATGGTGTGACAGAAAGCCCTTTCTTCACTTCTCTACCATAGACCTATAAAGAATCTCTCATAGTGAGACTCTCTCTGGACACCATTTTCTCCAGTATGTATGGTTTCCTAGATATTGGGGCCTGCCATTTCTCACTCTTTTTCTCCAGTTATTTTGGCAATGACATGCTTAAGACTTACTAAACACATTAACCAGGTTAGCAGAGAGCTATAGAAGACCTAGATGGGAACCCAAAAGATTTGGAGGGGAAGAAGAGAGAGAGAGAGAGAGACTCTTGAGGGCATGCGGTAGAGTCTGTTGAGAGTAGAGGTGCTGCCAATATCCATGGAGGAGTACCAGAAACTAGTTTGCTACTTGGTGGAATTTTTCTCCAGTTTGGTATGGTGTCAGGAATAACAATTTTTTGAGGATTTACTATGTGCCATGATTTTGTGATGGTTATCTTACTCATCACTAATTCTGCAAATTAGAGGAAGGCTCCTCTCTGCTCCATCAGGAGTCACAGTGGCTGACTGGACTCAGGGCTGTAGCTGAGGACTGGGTGCTTCTTTCTTTCTTTAGGGCTTGGTCTTGTGGTTTGCCTTCCTCACAAAATGGTGACTGAGTTCTAAGAAGAGTGGGGGGCAGGAATGCTAAGTGGAAGCCATGTTGATTTTCATAAAGTAGTTAGGAGGCCACAGGGCATTACTTTCCCTGGGCGATGTTAGTCTAGCATCACAAAGGTCTCCCCACCTCCCAGATAGAGAATGCCCATCCCACTTTTTAATAGGGGAGGGCAGGAGTGGTTCTACTTGTAGGCAGTAGTTAGCTTTGTGTGATTGATGAACTGTGTGTCCTTATGCTTAAAATCCTAACGCTATAGAAAGGTAGCAAGGCAATATAATGAGCTTTTCCACACTCTGTATCAATTCCCAGTTTTAATGTTTTATTATGTTTTCTTTGTGTCTTAATCTCCACATATGTATATATGGCATGTATGTATGTGTATATATGTGCATATATATTTTCTGAACCATTGAAATAAATGTGAAACCCTGGTTTAAAAAAAAAATAGGGGAGGGCAGGGCTCCAGGAGGGCACGTGGCGTGGAAGAAATGGCTGTGGGGCTGTATGATACTTACTTTTCGGCAAAGTTAGAGACTCAGCTCAGCTCATTTAGAAACCAGGCTCTGTTAAATGATCAGGGAGGATCAGTTATCTTCCTGTCACCGTGTGTGTGTGTGTGTGTGTGTGTGTGTGTGTGTGTGTGTATGTGGTGTGTATGTATGTGTGTTCTTGCCCATACAGGTATGGGCTGACAAAACATTGTCTTCTGTAATCACTTCTCCATCTTATTCTTTTGAGGCAGTGTCTCACTGACTCTGGATCATGCCATTTAGGGCTGGAGTCCCTGGGTCTGTTTGTCTCTCCTCACACCCAGCCCTAGGCTTGCAGGCGCTTACTGAGGTGCTAGTGATCTGAACCCATGTCCCCATGCTCCCACAAGCACTTCAACCCACCGAGTCATCTTCAAGGGGTTGTCAACAGTTAGTGCTTACCTTGTCTACTCATCAAGACAAAGGGAAACTTGTTACCTAGTAACAACTTGGATTTTTCTAGCACACTTTGGAGGATGAAGAGTAATGTGCAGCCCGAGAAAGGAAAGGAGAGGGAAAGGAAACTGTTGAAAACATCAGAGGTGAGAACCTTTGGCTGTTCCTTATCTGACAGATATTTGTAGAAAGACTACGTATCAAGCATTGTTCAAATCCCCAGGAGATAAAAAATAAAAAGGCCTATTCTTCTCTCCAGGGAACTAACGGTAGAGGAAGGCATGACGGTTGGAGCTCAACGGAAAGACATCTTACATTTGCTAAACCATTGCTGCTGAACTAAGGATAGACAAAGCTTGCAGAATATTGAGGACAGCAGAACACCTTGTTTTACAAGGGAGAGCTGTGAAGGGTGGAGAAAACGTAACCCACATTTTCATTTATGAAGATGAAGAATCAAGTTCCTAGCAGAAACAAAGCTGCCAACCCCACTCTCTTGACTTAGAATCTAGTGCCCTTTCGGGAGCGCTATGCAACCTTTTTGTACTAAACTGTAGTGCTGAATTATAAATACATTGGGAGTTCGGTTATTTAATTTCTTGCGAAGCTGTCTTTGTCTCTGAATCCAAAAGCAATGTAGGTCAAGGTTTTGATTAGATGCACTAAAGCTGGACCAGGAGAGTATGCAAATGATGGGACCAGGAGAGTATGCAAATGATGGGACCAGAGGAGTATGTAAATAATGGGGGCCGGGAGAATATGCAAATTTGTCCTGTTGAGATTAGGCAAAAATCTTCTTGGCTCTGAGAGCTTCAGTTTCGATCTGACTGAAGTTTGACAAGAAAACAGGCATTGAGGAAATTTAGTCTCATGTTGTTACTTTATTTCTCAAGATACTCTGAGGGTTATAATGATAAGACTGACTAGAGGGTAGACAAGAGAATATAACACACCAGCTATCTGCTAATCCATAAATTAATTATTTTTCATAGACATTTATAGATCACAACCTCGAAGACATTTGATCCCGAATACTAAACACATTTCCTGTTCTTTTGAATTTCATATATTCACCCCAGGATCACTGGAGTCTGACTGAGATAAAGAACAATGATTATTTAATTTCACTTTGACAGAACTTTGGGGCATTTAGCCTAATCTCAAAAGTGTCAAAAAATTCTTCAAATGAAAAACTTTTCAATTGAACAAATAAAATAAAATAAAATAAAATAAATGGCCTATCAAGGATGAAGTGAACCTAAGAGATACAGAGAGATGCTACCCAGGACAAGATATGATGGGCTGTTTGCCACCCCTGGTGTGTGGGGTGGACGATGCCAGAGTTTAGAGAATTATGGACTCAAAATGATATTTCTTGCACCTGGAAATGTTGTCCTGAGCACTCATTATTCCAAACCTTATCTTGAGCAGTTGTGTGGATGAGCTGTGTTCTGATTTTATACCACTTCACGCATGCTATCGAGAAGCAAGGTGAGTACACTCCTCCTTTTGTGCCTTCCTAAGCCTGCGATAACTTCTGGAGCTTGGTGGACCAGACCATTTCGAGAGTCTCCATGTTGTAAGTAAAATAAAAACAACTTTTGTACCAGGATGGCTGCTATGGGCCAGGTATGATATGCTAATTTTTATAGCAAGCTCCATTTTCAAGTGCATTTCACAGTTTATGCTTCGTGAGAAATGATCAATTCTCACCGTGTGAACTCCCAGACTGCTTTGTTGAGTGGTGCAGACGTAGTCGTTTTGAGAACCTTTGAAGTCTAAATTCAGTTTGTGAATCTAAACGTTTTTCATGGGAGGGCACATGGGAAGCAGTGGTCCATCTTAGTATCCTCAATAAGTTTTCCATCTTTGCCGGACCCATGTGCCGACTGGAATAGCGTGTGGAACATAATGTCTGTTTGGCTCTGTAAGCATGCGCTGGAATGTGTGGATAAAAGGTTTAGCTTGTCTGGCATTGATTCACTCAGGAGGAGTTTTGAACTCTGAAGCTGGCATAGAATATTTGCTTAGTGGTATAATGGATTTGATTTCTATAGTAGACACATAGATATTTGTGGCAAGATAGCCTCCCCACCCAAATCCTGCAACATTCAATAGATTAACTGATTGATAAATTGACTCAATGACATCTTCTTGCTTTTAGGATAAAACTCCAGACTTTCTTGGTAGAACTTTAGAGACTTCAAGGTCTCTGTCGTCTCGCCCCACATCATCCTTCCCTTTCTTTCTGTGGACCTATTTTTTGAATGCCTATTCTGCCCTCTCTCAACTTTAGCATTGGTTTATTTCCCTAACCAGAGCTGTCTCCGTCTGGGTTCTCTAGTTTTCTGTTACTCATTGTTTAGAACTCAGCTTAAATTGTGCCTCTGCCAGGACACTGTCCTTTCGCACTGCTGGGGGCTCTACCCAGACACAACCATCTTCATGGGATGCATCAATGCACGACCACGTCCCTAAAACGTCACACGACAGCATCATCATGGTTGCTATCTGGTTGTTCAGCAGGACCATTTGAACACAGAGTGAGAGATTTCATTTCCCTTGTTCTTATTTTCTCAGCATGGAGGGAAGTATCTGGCTCTAGAAAATGATCTACAAATATTTATTCCTTAAAGATATTATTTAAGGTACCTAGCAGAGTGGCTGAGGTATGGCAGCTACCATGCAAAGAGCAAGCTGTTTTGAAATAGCCCCCTCAAAACTAAAAAATGTCATTATTTTTCAAACTTTTCCACTTTTACAGTGTGGTTAATATGATTTTACTTTATACTTTTGTTGATTTGGGAATAAAGAGGCCAAGTCCTTGGTCCCTCAATTCTTCAAGAATGGGTCAGCAGAGGTGGGAGAGGTGGCTGAGCAGTTAAAAGTGCTGGCTGTTCTTCTGGAAGTCCTGGGTTGATTCCTGGCACCCCCCTGGGGATTCACAACTGCCTGTAACTCCAGTGCCAGGAAACCTAATGTCTCTTTTGGCATTCTTGGACACTTCATACAAACGGTGCATAGGCATGCATGTAGACAAAGCACTCATGCACGTAAAAAGAAAAAGAATGAGTCACTAGGGCATCAGCATCTGCATATCCCAACCTGGGGGAAGCAAGGCCTAAGTATTTTGGAAGAAGTTGCTTCTGTGCTGAGTTAATCAATGAACACTAAGGGTATCAGATTGTAAGTCTGTAGAGGAGCCCCAGCCTGCTTCTCTTCTCTCTACTCACAATGCTTTCCAAGGAGGGGAGGGCAGTGGTGTTTATTTTTCACTTTCTGTGCAGACCATTTTGCACGGACTACTTCATCTTTAATACGCCTTTTGAGATAGGTATTTTGATACTGAATTAATGGATAAGAAAACTGGGACCTAGGGTGAATAAGAAATTTGCCTGAGGGAACCTAGATAGTAAATGAGGTAGTCTCTCTCATTGTGGTACCACCCACTCTTCTGGATAGCGTTCAAACATCTTTAATACCTGGTAAACTTAGTTTATGCATTCAAATTCCAACAAGGGTTTTAGCGGTGCCAAAGCTGAGGCATAGATTGCTTTGGAAACTGTGTGGAGCCCAGGGATTGTAGAGAGTGACTAAATGCAGGCTCTGCTGTCGAACTCCATCCCCTGCTCCTCTTCCGGGGATTTTAGTTGAAAAACACATCTCCCCTCAGGCAAATTTGCCTTCCTCCCTGTGTGGAGTGTATGACGATCCACAGAATAGAAATAATGTGATGAGAGAGATAGAAAAGATGAAGTTAAGAAGAAGAGTTTGGGGTCGGCTGGTGAAAGACCCTAGAGATGGCTGTAGAGAGCTCCTCTTACTAGGAGAGTGAGGCCCAGAAAGTCAGATGGGTGAGAATCCTGGCATCTGCCTGCCACAGGGAGTACAGACCACAGTGTCTTTACTGTCCAAAAGCCAGTGATCCTGGATGGCTGTTCTACAAACTTTAAGAGACCATAGATACCATCTCAGCCTACTGTACCCAATAAAAGTGTCAGTCGTAGTAGACAGAGAAATAAAAACATTCCACACAAAAAAACTAAGTTTAGGCAGTATGTATCTATCTACCAATCCAATTCTACCAAAAGTATTAGAAGGTAAATTTTAATCTGAAGAGGTTAACCACACCCAGTTAGACAGAAGGAGTAAATAATCTCAAAACAGTAAATCAAATGAGGGAGAAAAAAACAACAACAAAATAACAGGAATCAATAAACACTGCTTGTTGAAGGATCAATTTCCCAACGAAAAGACTAACAAATTGGGTTAGAAAACAGGATTCATCCTTCGGTACATCCAAAAATAGACATTACCTCAGGGTAAAGGGTTGGAAAGGATATTCTTAACAAAAGGACCCAAGAAGCAAACAGTGTATAGCTCTTTTAATATCTGACAAAATAGGCTTCAAACCAAAACTCATCAGAAGAGAAAGGGAAAGACACTACATACTCAACAAAGGAAAAATCCACCAATGGGATATTGTAATCCTAAATAGGAATGCACCAAGCACAAGTTCATAAAAGAATCACTTCTACAGTTAAAATTACATATTGACTCCAGCACAATGATAGTGAATGACTTCAGTACCCTGTTCTTGCCAATAGACAGGTCATCCAGACAAAAACTGAATAGATAAATCTGAGTTAAATAACTTATAAGTCATATTGACCTAGCAGACATATATAGAACATTTAACCCAAACACAAAAGAACCCCTTCATGATAAAAAGTCTTGAAAAGCCTAGGGATTCAAGGAGCATACCTAAACACAATAAAGGCAATTACAGCAAGTCCACAGTCAACACCAACCAAAGAAAGAGAAATGTAACCAATTTCCACTAAAACCAGGAACAAGGAGAATTACCTCTGCTTTCTCCACACCTGCAGTATAGTACTTAAAATCATAACTAGAGCAATAAGACAGCTCAAGGAGATCCAGGTGTTAAAATTTGAAAAGGAAGAAGTCAAGGTATCTTTCTTCTGCAGATGATATAGTTTTATATATAAAAGACCCTAAAAACTTCACCAGGAAGCTTCTACGGCTCATAAACACTTCAGCAAAGTACCAGGAAACAAAATTAATACACAAAATCAGTAGCCTTCCTATACACAAATAAAAAATGAGAAAGAAATCAGGAAAACAACACCAAAAAAATACGGCATGACATTCATAAAGCAAGGGTGATTATTTGAATGTAATTGACCCCCATAATCTCATAGGGAGTGGCATTAACAGGAGGTGTGTCTACAACCATGTCTGCCTGCATGTAGCCATGTCCCATCATGATGATAATGAACTGAACCTCTGAACTATAAGTGAACCAATCCAATTAAATGATTTTTTTTATAAGAGTTGCTGTGGTCATAGTCTTTTCACAGTAATAGAAATCCTCACTAAGACAGCAAGGAAAAGACTTGTGTAATAAAATCTTTAAGAGATTGAAGAAAGAAATTAAAGAATATATCAGAAGATGGAAAGATCTCCCATACTCATGGATTTGTGGAAATAATATAGTGAATGACTATCCTTTCAAAAACAATTTACATATTCAATACAATACCCATCAAAATTCACAGAAATTGAAAAAAATTAACTTCATATGGAAACATGAAAAATATAGGATAGCTAAAACAATCATGAATAATAAAATAACTGTTGAAAGTATCACCATCTCAGATTTCAAGTTGTGTTAGAGAACTATAGTAATAAAAACAGCATGGTATTGGCATAAAAATAGACATGTCCATCAATGGAACAGAATTGAAGATACAGACACAAATCCATACACCTATGGGTACCTGGCTTCTGATTAATGAAGAAAATATACACTGGAGAAAGGACAGCATCTTTAACAAATGGTGTTGGTCAAACTGGATGGTTGCATGTAGAAGAATTCAAATAGATCAATATTTATCACCCTGCACAAAATTCACCTCCAAATAGATCAATGACCTCAACCAACGACATATATCCTGAATTGGATAGAAGAGAAAGTAGGAAATAGTCTTAAACTCATTGGCATAGGAAAAGACTTTCTGAACAGAACACCAATAGTGAAGGCACTATGAATAATTAATAAATGGGACCTCATGAAACTGAAAAGCTTCCATGTGACAAAGGATACCATCATTCGAGCAAAGTGGCAGACTGCAGAATGGAAAATAATTTTTGCCAATTACACATCTGATTGAGAGTCAGTATCTGTAATATATAAAAAGAGCTAAAAAAAAAACAACCCTGGACATCAAGAGAACAAATAACCAACAAATAACAGCTCATGCTGGCAAGGATGTGGAGTAAGGGGAACAGGAACATTCATCCGATGCTGGCGGGAGTGTGAACTTGTACAACCTCTATAAAAACCAGTGGGGGTTTCTCAGAAAGCTGGGAATAGATCTACCTCAAGATCATCTATACCACTCTTGGGCATATACCCAAAGAACTTTACATCCTATTACAGAGGCACTTTCTCATCCATGTTAAATGCTGCTCTATTCATAGTTACAAAAACTGGAAACAGCCTAGATGTTTATTAACTGATGAATGGATAATGAAAATGCGATACATTTACACAATGGAATATTTAGCTGTTAAAAAACAAAATTACGTAATTTTCAGGAAAAATGGATGGCTCTAGAAAAAAAATCATCTTAACTATAGTAATGCAAAACCCCAAAAGACAAATATTGTATGTATTCTTTTATATGTGAATGTCAGCCTTCAAGCCTTCAATTGCATGCTGCAATTCACATAACCACAGAGATTAGGCATTGAGTATGAAACTAGGGTGGCAGGGAGGATCTGCCATGGAGGGGAAATAGGATACATAGCTATGGAGATTTGGGGAAGACTAGAAAAGGAGGATAAAACAGAGAGGAGAGGAGAGGGTGTGAGGGAGGAAATATGGGGAGCTAGCACTAAGGGCCATTTGATGGGTAGTAGAAGATTCCTAGCTAGCACTAAGGGCCATTTGATGGGTAGTAGAAGATTCCTAAAATATATACATATATGAAAGAAATCTAAGTGGAGTCACCAAATAACTGGATAGACATTGCCCCTACTAAATATGTTTTGCTACCAAGTGAAAAACATCCAGTGCCAGTAATGGTTTGCATCAGGTTGTGTTGTTGTCCAAAGGGGTAATGTGAGATGTTCTTCATTATAGATGTTTCTTTACTGGATGATGAGTAAAACTGCTTAGGTCTATGGAGGGGCAGAATAAAGCCAGGTGGGAAATCCAAACAGATATATATATATATATATAGAGAGAGAGAGTAGGCAGAGTCAGAAAGATGCCATGTAGCTGCTGAAGGAGACAGACACTCAGAACTTTTACCGGCAAGCAACAGCCTCATGGCAATACAGAGATTAATAGAAATAGGTTAATTCAAGATGTAAGAGCTAGCTATAAATATGCCTGAGTCATTGGCCAACAGGTGTTGCAATTAATATAGATTCTGTGTGATTATTTGGGTCTGGGCAGCCGGGAATGAATGAGCAGTCTTCTACTACAAAGGGACCCCATGGAAACCACGAAATATCTCAGGTTACTGCCAAGGCTATTGGTTGTTCTCCATAAACTGATTATAAGACCTTATTGCCAAAGACAACACTTACATATCTCATTGAATATGGAGAAGAAAAGCTGATGCCTAACTAGCGGCGTCATGCCTACTAACTAGTGTTTATGGTACTAGAAGGTACTCCGTGTGCTATCACAGGAGAAATGTAACCATCAACCAAGCAGCAAACATACAATCTATGGAAGTGACCCATAAGTTATACTGGGGTACTAGTGGCACAAATGTCATGGGAACAACCAACGTCTTTTGTTAGATTTGAGGCTCACTCCACAACATAGAACCCATGCCGGACACTGGATAGGCCATGGGTCTAGGGGAAAGCCATATACTGTTATTCTGATAAAGGAACATAACCACCATGGTGCAGCCTGAGATGGAGAAGGGATGTTATTGTGAAGAAATAAACTTTCCAACCAGCAAATGAGCTTCACACAAGTGGCCACCCCAAACAGCTCTAGCCATCTTTACTTATACATCAAAACAACCATATTTCTCCCTACTAACAAACTAGTTTTTCCCATCTTCTAATGTCAACCTCTAGCAAAGCAAATATGTCAAACATGTTTTATTCCCAACTTTTACATCAGAACCTCTTTAAACCAAACCAACACATCATTTTGCTAGCTTGACCAAATATTGAGCCAGTCTTTACAAAGTCTTTACAAAGTTAAAAGGTGATTGACATAGGCACACATTTTCAAGAACAATAATCTTGTTCCAAACATCTTTACAGAAACAGGGGTGATCTGACTCTGACCTTGTCAGCACGGAATCAGAATAGTTCCCGGGGTCTGAAGTGACAACTGGCATCCCCAGACAAGAAATCTGAGAAGCATTAGCTTCCAAAAAATTTTAGGGGAAAATATTTGAGAAAAAAGTGGTGTTTCTAGGAATGATCACATCTCTTCCATTTGTGACTGACTGACAAAGTTCACGAAAAACCTCCCAGAGAATCATCAATATTACGAGAGAGAAGAGAGTGTGCAGGCCGTGTGGTCCTAGCACTATTTTACACTGTTCAGAAATTCAGTGGTCCTTGTGATACTGTCCTCGCGGGTATTGCTTCATTTGGAGTCCCATTGCACAAGCACTCATATACTGGTCTGAAACCAGGCTGAACGGCTCCCAACACATAACCAGAAAATGACCCCTAATGACGCTCTGCTAGACCCCATAGATCTGTGTCTTCATCAGCCATCACCAGAAAAACTTCCTCTTGCAGTCAGTGGGAACTAATGCAGAGACCCACAACTGGACATTGTGTAGAGAGTGAGAGACTTTGGAACACTCAGTCCTAAATGTCTTCATCAAACCCTTCTCTTCCAGGCTCAGAACATCATTTGGGAGAGGAGGCAGGAAGATTGTACAAGCCAGAAGGATGGGTGGCTCCAAGAAAACAGCATCTTACAGACACAACAGGACTGAGGCACAGATGAATTCACAGAAGCTGGCATCATGTGTGAGGCTGGTACAGGTTCCAGCCAGATGGGGACCCTGCACTGAGACAGAATAGGAGATTTCGACCCCTGATCAAGAAGCTGTCTGCAAGTGACAACTGCTTCCCAAGGAAAAATCAATTCTCTCCAGTGGAGTCTCACTGGGTATATGAGCCACACTGAAGGGCAGACTCCATGCCCAGCAGTAGGTGACCAGCACAAAACTAACACAAGGGAATGTTTGTAGACTTTAACACAAGAGATTTTTTTTTTTGTAGACTCTTTTTTTTTTTGTCTTACATTGCTTGATTGGGCATTTTGCTTGTGTATTACAGTTTCTGATTTTGTGTTTTAATTTTAATTTTTTAAGTGTATGTGTGTGTCTCTTGTGTGTGTGTGTGTTTAAAATTTTGCCTTGTTTGTTTTGTTTTTCTGTTTGTTTTCTAAAGAGATAAAGAAAGGGTATGGAATTGGGTGGGTGTGGAGGTGTGAAGAAGCTGGGTGGAGTTGGGAGAGGGGAAAACTTGGTCAGAATACATTATCTAAATTTTTTTTTCTCAAACAAACAAACAAAAAAAAATGGGAAAAAGCTGTCCTTGATGGAGAAATTTTAAGAAGCTCCAGTTTAGAACGTGGCATCAGTATGGCGAGAACTCAAGGATGGGCAGGGGAAGTAGCCCTTCTCAGTCTTCTCTGTGTCCGCAAACTGGGTGCTGAGCACATGCTCTGTCCTGGCAGGCTTTGTGTGTCAAAGTGACACAAGTTAGACTCATCAGAAAGGAGCCTTGGTGGAGGAAATGCCCCCATGAGATCCAGCGGTGAAGGCATTTTCTCAGTTAGTGATCAGTGGAGAAGGGCCTAGGCCATGGTGGGTGGGGTCATCCCTGGGCTGGTGGTCCTGGGTTCTATAAGAAAAAAGGCTGATCAAGCCATAGGAAGCAAGCCAGTAAGCAGCACTCCTCCCTGTCTTCTGTGTCAGCTCCCGCCGGACACAGGGATCCTGCCCTGTTTGAGTTCCTGTCCTGATTTTCTTTAAATGATGAACGGCAAAGTATAAGTTTAAGTTGAATGCAGTTTTTCCTCCCAGCTGGCTTTTCGTGATGATGTTTTGTCACAGCAATAGAAACCCTAAGGTAAAATCTCTTGATCCCTTTTAGACCCAGCAGGTATAAGCTGCATTCATTTAAAGACAATTTTGGATATTGTGAGAGTAAGAATTTAAATTCCTCTTTTATTATAACCTACCTTTAAGAATGTCCTCATCTATAAAATAGTGACAAAACAATTGTTTTGACTAACTTCCCCATGCTATTATGTGGACTGACTAAAACAATATGGCCTGTGTGTTTCTGTATGAATGGAAGATGGTTTCTTGATGTGACACTTAATGGCATCATATATTTGGATTTTGCTCCCTAGTTCCTGGGAGTGTCTAGAGCATGGGATTTACTGAGTGGTGGACACCTTTTGCTGTGATGTGGTGACTCTCTCCATGCTCTGGATGATGTCAGAGGGGCGGGTCACTGCTGGAAAGACTCATCTTTAACTAGAAGCTTGGCACTTCCAGCCCCACCTCCTGAACTGATAGGTTAGTTCAAGTACCGAGCTAGCAATCCAATCACTCATGCTCATACCATGAAAATTCCACACGACCATGTAAGTTGTAGACTTTGGGACCTTTTATGTGGGTGACCACATGAAGGTGCTGGGTGGGCAGTGTGTTCAAAGAGTTGTCTGAGTCCCATGAGGCATTCTAGTGAGTCCTTGATCCCGATGGAAGGTCTGTAGACCCTCAGATTTTCAGTTAGCTGGGTAGAATTGCGGGGAGTCTGGACAGCCCATTTGTACTATGGTATAAGTGGAGGAGGAGTGCTGGGATGGAGCCCCACAGGGCTCGGGGATCCCTCTAAGGGGCCAGAGTGCTGACATAAATGATTGGAACCTGACTTGTCTTAGAGAACCAGGGGACTGACGACTGTGCAAAGATTAACTCATTTTCTGTCCATTTTCAACATGAATCATTTGGAGACAAACTTCAGGCCAAGAGCAATGGGCTAATACGAATCTCTTATAAGGCAGTAAAATTCCCTACTTTAACACATTAATTTATGGTTAAGTATTCCACAGTTTTCATAGTTGGCAGCCAGTGCCATGCAGGCGTTAAGAAAAGAGCCATTATTGCCTACGAATATTACCAAGGACCCTATGATGCTGGAGCTGATTGCACAACAGTTTACCCTGCCTTTCCCCTTAGTAAGTGTGCTTTTACACGATTGATTTGAAGTTAGTGTCAATGAAAATGCTTTATTCCCACAAATATAAAAATCTCAGTACAGAAAAACTGGCGTGCAAAGTAGAGCACTGAGCAGCACTAGAGAATGTGCCCAGAGGCTGCCTTCCGGTCCTGGTTCTGCTGTGAAGGATGGGTCGACAGGGTGAACTGGGAGCTTTCGGAAAGCACAGCTTTCTGCCTAGAACTTGTTCTAAGCCTAGAGACCAAGTGTAGAGTCAGGACTGTCTCCCTAGGTTGCAAATGGTTTCCTTTTCCTATGTCTTTACACAGGGACGTGGGGGGACATGGGAGTTGGGGAAGCAGAGAAAGTGGGACGGAGATGGCAGAGGGAGAAAGAGGTGGAAAACAGGGGAGAGAGAGAGAGAGAGAGAGAGACCCTGAGTATGAGCTTATATAGCTATGGTCTTACATTAGAAATAGGCCCCACCCTATGATTCCATTTAACTCTTATAGCAAGGGTTAGAGACCCTTGTGTTAAGGACCCTATCTCAAGATGTGATCACACTGAAGGTTAAGCTTCAGCATGTGACTTCGCTAGGACACAGTTCATGGAACTAGGGCAAAGGTGGAGGCCCCTGTCTTTGGGAATGCTCAGGACAGACGCATGTCTGGTCTAGGCTGGAGATGATGGTGCTGGGGCTAGTGACAGGTGTGCAAACAGCCTTTGTGAACTACTTCTGAGAGTCATGGAAGGCTATCTCGCATTTAGACTAGATTCTGATGGGTGGACAGTATTTTGGAAATTAAAATGAGTGACATGAACAAAAATAAAATATATTTAAGGTACAGGGGACAGACAAGGAAACAGGCAAAAAATGGAAAATAAGGAAAATCTGGAGGCAGAGTTAGACCAGATGGGTTGAGAGATAATGTCTTCAGAGGATAGTTTGGTGCTGATGAGATCGTAAAGCCTGGAAATGGGAAGTTATGGAGAGGTATCAGAAGCAAGCAGGATTCACCTTCATTCCATGCGCTTGGTTGCCATTGACGACACTGGTGCAGGGGAATGGGAGCATCACATGGGTTAAAGCAACAGGGAGCAGATTCCATAGCATACTGTGCTCTAGAAATGCAACATGGGACAAAACGGGAGTCTCTCTCATCACTCAGACTTCCCAGTAGCCACATGTATGACTTGCCTACTGCTACTGAAAAAGTAGTAATAGGTAACTTGTTTCAATTCAAGTTGCCACACTGGATTGAAGCAACACAAGTTAATTCTCTTACAGTTTTGGAAACCACAGTCTAAAAATCAAGATGTTAGCTCAGCTGTTTTCCCTCTAGACTCTTCAGAGAGTCTGTTTCCATGACAATGCCGGTTTAGAAGCCACTTCCATGCTTTCCTTTGTGACCAGTTCTCCATCATCAGCCCTAATAATGTTACCTACTGCAGTTAAATTTCCCTCCTTAGCATCCTTGCAATGCTGGACCTCTTATCTCAGTGTACTTGGCTCCGGTCTCTATGCAAAGGCTCTTTGGCTGCTAATACAGCATTTTCACACATCCTAGGGATTTGGATGTTGGTATCTTTGGGATGTTTTTGTTCAACCACTTTTAAAAAATCTAAAATTAGTTTGGAGATGCATAATTCAGTGTTAGAACACTGGCCTGATCTTTAGCACTAAAGAAAAAAAATCTAAAATTAAACTTTCGAAGTTATTTAATATTTTAATAGAATATGTAAAAATATTGCAATTTCAGCATGAAATCAATGTACAAGTTAAAAAATCGGGCTGGAGAGTTGGCTCTGTTCGTAAAGCACCTGCTATATAAGGATGACAACCTGGATTCCAGTCCCTGTCACTCCACACCCATGTAAATTCCAGGTGTGTTACTGCACACCTATAGCTCTACTGTTACGGGTGTGATAGGGTTGGAAACAGGTGGATCCCCAAAGTTCAGTGACCAACCAGTCTAGACAACTGGTAACTTTGGGTCCCATGAAAGACCCAGTCTTGACAGATACTGAGGAGAGCCAAGTGGAAGACATTGGTCCACAGCCTTCCACTTTCTTAAGCAGATGCACATACATGTATCCCCACATGTATACACACATACACTGTAAACATACAAATGTACTCTGTACACACATATAAAATACACATAAAACTGCATGTAAATGTGTATATGTGCATTTACCCACTAAATTTTGACTAGAGCTGGGTGGTGGTGGCACAAGCCTTTAATCCCAGCACTTGGGAGGCAGAGACAGGAGGATCTCAGAAGTTTGAGGCCAGTCTGGTCTACAAAGTGAGTTCCAGGGCAGCCAGGACTGTTGTACAGAGAAATCCTTTCTCAAAAAAA